>SJYX01009406.1:14683-89160 GCA_006410675.1 Oreotragus oreotragus
GATGCTTTTGAACTGTGGTGTTGGAGAAGACTCTTGAGAGTCCCTTGGACTGCAAGGAGATCCAACCAGTCCATTCTGAAGGAGATCAACCCTGGGATTTCTCTGGAAGGAATGATGCTAAAGCTGAAGCTCCAGTACTTTGGCCACCTCATGCGAAGAGTTGACTCATTGGGAAAGACTGATGCTGGGAGGGATTGGGGGCAGGAGGAGAAGGGGACGACCGAGGATGAGATGGCTGGATGGCATCACGGACTCGATGGACGTGAGTCTGAGTGAACTCCAGGAGATGGTGATGGATAGGGAGGCCTGGCGTGCTGCGATTCATGGGGTCGCAAAGAGTCGGACACGACTGATCGACTGAACTGAACTGAACCCCTTGGGGAGTTAATGGAAGGGACAGAATGATTTGGCTCTTTGTAACCTAGTGAAGGTAAAGGTGACAAATCTATGTTAGCTGGTGGTTTAAATTTACAATAAAGATGATTTCTAGTTGCTACTCATTAACACAGCTGCGCGGTGCGGCGCAGGAGTGGCCGAGAGGAGATATCCCATGTCCAAGGTCAAGATTGCACAATTGCACCCATCTCACACGTTAGCAAAGTAATGCTCAAAATTCTCCAAGCTAGACTTCAGCAATACGTGAACCGTGAACTTCCAGATGTTCAAGCTGGTTTTACAAAAGGCAGAGCAACCAGAGATTAAATTCCAACATCCACTGGATCATCAAAAAAGCAAAAGAGTTCCAGAAGAACATCTATTTCTGCTTTATTGACTATGCCAAAACCTTAGACTGTGTGGATCACAACAAACTGTGGAAAATTCTGAAAGAGATGGGTATACCAGACTACCTGACCTGCGTCCTGAGAAACCTATATGCAGGTCAGTTAGACCAAGCAACAGTTAGAACTGGACATGGAACAACAGACTGGTTCCAAAGAGGAAAAGGAGTATGTCAAGACTATATTGTCACCCTGCTTATTTAATTTATATGCCGAGTACATCGTGAGAAATGCTGTGATGGAAGAAGCAGATGCTGGAATCAAGATTGTTGGGAGAAATCTCAATAACCTCAGATATGCAGATGACACCACCCTTATGGCAGAAAGTGAAGAGGAACTAAAGAGCCTCTTGATGAAGGTGAAAGAGGAAAGTGAAAAAGTTGTCTTAAAGCTCAACATTCAGAAAATGAAGATCATGGCATCCGGTTCCATCACTTCATGGGAAATAGATGGGGAAACAGTGTCAGACTTTATTTTTGGGGGCTCCAAAAATCACTGCAGATGGTTATTGCAGCCTTGAAATTAAAAGATGCTTGCTCCTTGGAGAGAAAGTTATGACCAACCTAGACAGCATAGTAAAAAGCAGAGACATTACTTTGTCAACAAAGGTCCATCTAGTCAAGGCTATAGTTTTTCCAGTGGTCATGTATGGATGTAAGAGTTGGACTGTGAAGAAAGCTGAGCGCTGAAGAATTGATGCTTTTGAACTGTGGTGTTGGAGAAGACTCTTGAGAGTCCCTTGGACTGCAAGGAGATCCAACCAGTCCATCCTAAAGAAGATCAGTCCTGGGTGTTCATTTGAAGGACTGATGCTAAAGCTGAAACTCCAGTACTTTGGCCACCTGATGTGAAGGGCTGATTCATTTGAAAAGATCGTGATGCTAGGAAAGATTGAGGGCAGGAGACGGGGATGACAAAGGATGAGATGGCTGGATGGCATCACTGACTCAGTGGACATGAGTTTGAGTGAACCGGGAGTTGGTGATGGACAGGGTGGCCTGGGGTGCTGCAGTCCATGGGGTCACAAAGAGTCGGAAATGACTGAGCAACTGAAGTGAACTCAGCTTATTAACACACTTGTAATCAATAAGTGTCCAAGTCACAGCATGGTGAAGCCTGTGGCTTGATCAGGTTCAGTGAGTCTGAGTTTTAAGGATGTTGTTGAAAGACTTGAGATCAAGTCCAAGCGTTCTGCCGATTTCTGATTTCACAGATCTAAGTGTTCTTTCTGCTCTTATCTCCTTCACTCTGTCCCTCAAACTCTTTGTGTGCTTTCCACGTTTTAAAGTATTACTTAATTTGAATTAAGGGATTGTGTTTGAGGGAAAGAAATTCTATTACAGCAGTTTTATGTCAGGTGGAATAATAGAAGGAGTATAGCAAAGCAGATTAAAAAATTTTTTTTTCTTTAACCATGCATTGGAACATTTGTTTTTCATGCTGCTTTGTTTACTGACCTGGATAAATGAGGCATATTTGAGAAGCAAGTTTATTTAAAAGTGTTTAAAAGTAGCTGATTCAGCACATGTACGTGTGCACAGACAGACATCAAGTATGTTAGTTAGGTCAGCTTAGTATATGGTGTTGGATACTGCTATTTTTCAGACTTCCCAGCCACAAGTGAATGATCTGGGGTCTCTGGCTGTTCCAGCTGCAAAGAGGGCTGAGGGAATCAATATTTCAGGTTCACTTCCAATCCATTTTTTCAGCTGCCAAGTACTTGTTGAAAAGCTTGAAAGTATTGATTAACTTAGCAAGTTGAGACTAGTAGATCATTGTTAACAGTAGTGCTGAGGTCTCAGATACAGTTTTAGAAAAATAGCTTCGTGTCTGTCTTTACCTGAAGTGTGTTCTGTTTTTGAAATCTGTTTTTTAAAATTAGGTCAGTGACGACCCCACGAGGGGAAAAGGAAATCACTCATTTTTTAATTGTCAGAAAGCATGATGGAAAGAAAAGGAGTACAGCAAAGCAGATTTTAAGAAAAAAAATCGTTTTTAACCCTGCATTGAAGCACTTTGTATTTCATGCTGCTTTGTTTACCAGCTTGGATAGATGAAGGATATTTGAGAAATGAGCTTATTTAAAAGCATTTAAAAGTAGCTGTTTTTCTTGTTTAGCATTGACTTAGGGGCTCGGAGGCCAGTTTGTGTGTCATTTAATAACTCCGTGGTTTTATGACCAGTTTATTGGTTAGTTGACTCCTGGATTTCCGGTTTCCTCAAGTGATATGATGGGAGTCAGAGTAGGTAGTTTTTTGCTAAGTAATTATAAGACAGCCCCTATCTATATGCAGTGCTTTGCAGATAGGGAAGACACCTAACTCTCACATGGAACTGAGAGGTGGGAATAATGCTGGTGGTAGGACAAATTGGTCACCACTGGACTCATAGGAGAATGAACCAGTGGGAGATCCAGGAGATGAGAGAAGTGATGAACTTTGGAAACTGAGAAGGTAATTGCAGTTTGAAAAAAAATTTTTCAGGGTAGTACAACATATAGCGGGGCTTATTCATATTTAGGGCTAACAGCATATATCGATTATTTATTTATTGAGAATGTGCTTATTGAGTCCGTACTTACTATGTCCCTAATAAATACGTTTTTAAATGAATGAATGAACACACATTTGATTCAATGAGCCCTGGAATGACACACTATACTGAACTAATGGAAGGATTTAGACTCATTTCAAAGTCATCCAGTTAGCTTTGCCTTGGAGGCTTTCTCATGTTTGACAGGCTCCCCACCTTCCCCGTCGTGAGCTGACAGTTTGTTTCCGTCTCTGTGTCGCTGCACTGGTTGCTCTCCTGCACGAGTATTTCTAAAGACAGAGAGTTCATTCCCATGAGCTTCGGGGCTTATATTTAAAAGATGGTTTTCATAAAATGCTATGATATGTAGGAGTTTATTTTTTATTACATAGTTGGGACATTCTGTTTTCTAAGACAGGTGATTAGGCTTCAAGTCTATTAACAATTTAGAGGATTGGCATTAATTCAGGTGTTGCAGATAAAATAGGTTAATATCCTTTCTGTTTTCCTTTTGTATAATACTTCTGTTTGCTTCTCTCTTCTGCTCTTCAAGCTGTATCTGTTTCTAGAGAAATAGTAATGATTTTTTAAAAGAGCAATGCCATATGTGACAGTGAATGATAAAACCAGGGTTTGACATTTATCATTATAGTTGGTAGAAGCTCTTAAAAGGTTAAAGATGTGTTTACTGTCTAAGCACAATTTTAAGCACAGCATTGGAAGTTTTAGAAATCACTGATATTGTTCGTACCATGGTGGATGTTCTCTTATTTGCACAGGTACTCTCCCACCCCTTTCCCAAACTGTGCTTTTGGGAAAGAAGTCACTGTGTGCAGCCCCCACTGACATAGTAGTGAATTATGCTTCCCTCACTTTAGCCAGAGTATCTACATAAGCTCTTTGCAATTCTGCATGGGAGATTGGTGTCTTCCTCCTCATGTATTAGTGTATTCAATCATTTATATCAGTATGGACACATGGAAAGTTTCTGCTGTATAACAAAGTGAATCAGCCATTTAATTGGCTTATATTAAAGCTTACCCTTCGTGTTGTAAAATTCTGTGAGTTTTGACAAGTGCATAATGTCATGTTTGCGCTACTACACTATTCTGTAGAACAGTTTTATCCTGTAAGTCCCCTGTGCTACATCTGTTCATCCTTCCCCACACCCCCAATTTCTTGGCAACCACTGATCTTTTACTTTCTCAACAGTTTTGCCTTTTATAGACTGTAATTGAAATCGTATAATCTGTCACATTTTCACACTGATTTCATTCACTTAGCAATAAATACTGAACGTTTCTCCATTTTATGCGTTTGGCCACCAAACATGTTATCATCTAGAAGTTTTGCATTTTGCATAGTCTGTGATCCATTGTGAGTTAATTCTTTTTAAAAGATGTAAGGCCAGTGACTAGATATTGCTTTTTTTTTTTTGCATCTGGATGGCTAGTGTCTGTATCAAAGTATCTTGCGACCCCATGGATTGTAGCCCACCAGGCTCCTCGGTCCATGGGATTTTCCAGGCATGAATACTGGAGTGGGTTGCCATTTCCTTCTCCAATTCCCATCTTTAGTGAATGAGAATTCCTGTTACTCTGCATTCTTAACCAGTGTTTGATATTAAGGTTATTGGATTTCAGCTGTTTTAATAGCTATGTAATACTCTGTTTTTTTAAAAAAAATTCAGTTTCCTAACAAATGATATTGAGCATCTTTTTATTTTTTGAATATCTTTTTGTATTCATGTTTGGCATCTATACATCATCTTTGGTGAAGTGTCTCACAAGATATTTTGCCTGGTTTTTAATTGAGTTTTCTCATTGGTGAATTTTAAGGGTGCTTTTTTTTTTTAAAAATACCAATTCTTTTTGAGATATTTTGCAAGATTTTCTCCAGTCAGTGGCTTGCCTTTTTATTCTCATAACAATGTATTTCACAGACTCGAGGTTTTTAATTTTAGTGATGTCCAGCTTGACATTTATTTCCTTCGTGGATTGTGCTTTTTGGTGTTTTATCTAAAAACTCATCGCCATACCCTGGGTCTCCTAGATTTTTACTTACATTATCATCTAGAAGTTTCACATTTTACATAGTCTGTGATCCATTGTGAGGTTTTTTTGTTTTTTGAAAGGTGTGAGGTATATAACTAGATACTGCTTTTTTTTTTGCCTCTGGATGTCCAGTTGATGCAGTACCTTTTGTTGTATAGACCGATCTTTCTTGAATTATCTTTGCTTCTTGGTCCAGGGGCAGTTGACTTTATTTATGTAGTATCGTGTTGGTATTCTGACTCTTTTTCCTTTCCAGATAAGCATTAGAATTAATTTGCCAGTATTCACAAAATAAGTTGCTGGGATTTTGATTGAGATTGCATTCAGTCTGGAGACTTGGAAAGAATGGACATCTCTGTCAAAATGAACATATAATGTTTTCCATTTGTTTATGTCTTTTTTGATTCCTTTTGTCATCGTTTGTCATAGTGTTTTGCATATGGATTCTGAATATATTGTTAGATTTATACTTCGGTGTGTAAGGTTTTTTGGTGGTTTTGTAAACGGTGTTGTGTTTTTAATTTCAAATTCCAATCACTGCTTGTGTATAGGGGAGCAGTTGCCTTGCATATCAGCCTTGTGTCCTGTAATCTGCTTGTAATTGCTTATTGGTTTCAGTTTTTGTTGTTGATGCTTTGAATTCTCTACATAGTATGTCACGCCATTTGTGAAACAGCTTCATTTTGTTCCTTTTCAGTGCATATGAATATCTTTTATTTGCTTTTCTCTTATTATTACACTGACTTTACGATTTCCGGTATGATGTTGAATAGAAGTAATGAAGGAGGATATCATTGTCTTGTTCCCCGTTTTCGGGGGAGATGGTCCTATTTCTTACAGTTGAATATGATGTTAGCTGTAGATTTTTTTGTATATGTTCTTTACAAAGTTACGAAGTCTCTCTATTCATAGTTTGCTGAGAACTTTTAGTCAAGAATGGGTGTTGGATTTTCTCTAGCGATCAGCATGATCATACTTTTCTTTTAGCCTATTTTGATGATTGGATTACATTTTGCTTTTCTTTTTTAAATTCTCTAATATTTGAACCAACCTTGCATATCTGGGGTTAATCCTACTCTGTCATAGTGTGTAATTCTTTATATACACTGTTGGGTTTGATTTGCTAGGATTTTGTGAAGATTTTTCCTTCTGTGTTTATGAAATACTGTTACGTAGTTTTCCTGTCTTGTAATGTCTTTTTCTGGTTTTATTGTTAACAAACCTGCTTTTTTCATTCCCCTTCATTCCCTTCTAGCCTTTTTCCATATACATTCTCTGTGACTTTGACTGTGTGAATATGTTACACAAGTTTTGTTATTAATATATTTGTTCACTTAAATTGTTCATCTCTAGCATCCATTCAGTTTCTGACAAAGCATTTTCTTATGGTGCTCCATAATTTTCACTGTATGGTTTTCATTTAATAATAGTTGCATTTAAATTCATGTTGAATTTTAAAATGAGAAATATCATAAATTATTTACAGAAAATGGTTATATTTTGCAATCTCTAGAAAAATTTGTGGCATTTTCTTTTGTGGGATTATAGGTACATTAAAATAATGGTAAGGGGATAACTTTCACTATCCTTTGGCTAATAGGGAGAAATGTCATCGCTCTTTGTGCTTACGCAGGAACTTGTACCTAGAAAAAATTATGAGCTCATATGCCTTATGAACGCAAGAGTAGTCACAGACCAGGCCTGGCTGGCAGCTGAGGAGAGTTCTCCTGTTCGCACTTAGCCCTCACTTCTCTGTTATCCATCTTTCTCTCATTCATCATTTCTTTCCCAGCCTTTGCATGGAACAGAAAAAAATGCGTTGAAAAAAACGTTGATTGTTGTCTGTTGTTTTGTTACATCAGTGTTTCTACAACTAAAAAGTTTTGCAGGATATGACTCTTCTGAGAGTCAGTGCCAAAAAAGGAGACATTTTAGGAGTTACTCAGCTGAGTAAGATACAAATAGAAAAAGTTAATTATTCATGTTTTTAATATAAAGATAAAAGTGACAAGCGGTTTCTATGTCTACTTTTTCACAGACCGAGAATTCCCCTAATGGACCAGATTGTGGCTATGGCTCCTTTCACCAGCAGTACTGGCTTGATGGGAAGATCATTGCTGTGGGGGTGATTGACATTCTTCCATTCTGTGTATCATCTGTATATTTGTACTACGATCCCGATTATTCATTTCTGTCTTTGGGTGTCTACTCTGCGCTCCGGTAAGATTGCTTTTGACATTTGTAATGGGTCATATAGAACTTCGAATATTTCTTCATTTGATTATATTTTATTATATAACAGTAGAAGTTCTGTTAGATAGTACATCATTTGTTGCTCTTGGAGTCTCTTGTATATTCGTATTTAGATATAACACTTTTAGAACTGAGGCCACAATGTGTGTGTGTGTGTGTGTGTGTGTGTGTGTGTGGTGCTTCAGTAGTGTCTGACTCTTTGCAACCCCATGGACTTTAGCCCATTAGGTTCCTCTGTCCATGGGATTCTCCTTTTCCTCCATCAGGTTATCTTTCTGACCCAGGGATCAAACCCACAGCTCCTGCATTGGCTTTTGTCTGATGGTAATTCCCTTTTTAAGGTATCCATCTTATCTAGTGTTTGAGAAGTCATTGTGATGCTTTTGCTGTTTAGTTTATGCATTTATTTAAGCTCCCCTGTGAGAGGTGCTCAGTGGTTTTTAAATGTTACATTATTTATATATTTTTCCCTATTTTGTGTGTATATATCAGTTCAGTTCATTTGCTCAGTCGTGTCCAACTCTTTGCAATGCCATGAATCGCAGCACGCCAGGCCTCCCTGTCCATCACCAACTCCCAGAGTTGACCCAAACTCATGTCCATTGAGTCGGTGATGCCATCCAGACACCTCATCCTCTATCGTCCCCTTCTCCTCCTGTCCCCAATCCCTCCCAGCATCAGGGTCTTTTCCAGTGAGTCAACTCTTCGCATGAGGTGGCCAAAGTATTGGAGTTTCAGCTTCAGTTTCAGCTTCAGTCCTACCAGTGAACACCCAGGACTGATCTCCTTTAGGATGGACTGGTTGGATTTCCTTGCAGTCCAAGGGACTCTCAAGAGTCTTCTCCAACACCACAATTCAAAAGCATCAATTCTTCGGTGCTCAGTTTTCTTCACAGTCCAACTCTCACATCCGTACATGACCACTGGAAAAATCATAGCCTTGACTAGCTGGACCTTTGTTGGCAAAGTAATGTCTCTGTTTTTTAATATGCTGTCTAGGTTGGTCATGAGTTTCCTTCCAAAGAGTAAGTGTCTTAATTTCATGGCTGCAATCACCATCTGCAGTGATTTTAGAGCCCCCCAAAATAAAGTCTGATACTGTTTCCCCATCTATTTCCCATGAAGTGATAGGACCAGATGTGTATATATACATATTATAGTTAATTCAACATTACATGAATCTGGCATAAATGAACTAAAGCCCTCTGAGTCTGTTAGAAGAAATGTGCAATTATATAAAGAATATAGAACAGGACTAGGGAGTCCCTGACTGTCCATTGACTCTGTGACCTCATCCAAAGATGGTTTCGTTTTCATGTCCATTGCTGCAAATGTATGCAACATAGCACACATGTTTTTAGGTGCATTATCCTGATGATAAAAAGAGTGGGGTCTTGTCTCATGAAAATAATTTACTTTTATTTTTATTCCTGCCTGTCTGTGTGTACATGTAGAGGAAGGAGGTTTGAGAGTTTGTCTGGGAGCTTGTCTCTTTTTTCTCCTTGTTTGTCATTGAATCACTTTTTTCTCTTTGTTTTTCTTCCCATTGTTTTCTCTGATGGTCATGATTTTCACATCAAGGTAAAGCATATTTTGAGATTATTTTATTTATTGTATATGTGCTTTTCTCTGGATTATAAAAGTATCAGGGTTGATTTTTTTTTTTAATCACTAGTTGATTTAAAAAGAAATATGGTCCATAGCTGATTTTTTATGTGTTTTTTGGTGGCCCACACACTGATATTTTCAACATGACCTGACCTGTCACTCAATACCACGTTATATAGGAAATTTTAAAAATACAGTGTTTACGACTGATCCCTATAATAATCTTTTATTTGTCTTATTTATTTAATTTCAACTATTTAGGACTCTATGGTATCTTTGTGATTCTGTAAAATTAGAACTGATTGTTTAAAAGCATTCATATTTTGTAACTTTGGAAGTGCATATTTCAGAAAAGATACTTTTTCTTTGTACCAGAATTATTCAGTACTTCAAAATTATTGCCATTTTATTCTTCCTTTATTTTTTGTATCTCTAACTTTACAGTGTGTAGCTGTGGATTTGTCTAGACTTCTCAGATCAGTATTAAGAATATTTATTCTTATAGAATAAATCCCAGCCTCTGTATGAAATATTTTATTTCTGAATGAACAAAGAGATATAGAAATCCTATTGCATTTGAGATAGCAAATAATCAATTCCCAGAAAAAAACTGTTTCCATCAGTCTGTTTGCTGCTTGATTAAGCTGTTGAAAATTCTGGAGCTGTAGAGCTTTGAGGAGGTAGCAGAGGAGCCTGTGGAGCATGAAAATTGGGGCCAGTGGAGGGTGAGGAGACTGCCACTGCATTGCAGCCTTTCAGTGCTCTGGAGAATCTCAGTGGCTGAGTTTATAGAAGAGGAGAGGCAGCCAGCAGATTGACATTAAGAAGCAAAGCTGGGGAGAGTAGGTTACAAGTTACCAATTCCATTATTGATTTCAACGTATTTCAGTGAAACCTGTTTAATTTTTCCTCCATTTCTTCAGTTTCTTAAGCAATCGTACAGTCAGTATAGAGTTTCTATATTTTAATTTGTAATCAAGTATAGATTTGTATGTAAGCTGGTCTACAGATTTTAAAACTGTTTGAATTGGGGTTTGTGAGGATGGAATTTATTTACTTTTTCTTTTTTGGCAAGATGAATTTTAGAAGTGTAATTAATTTGCTTAACAGATGTTTGAGCACAGTCTGTGTCTTGGAAGTACGTAGATGTGAATCAGACACTTCCAGCTTTGTTAAAGCAGACAGTAAATTTTAAAACGGATAGCAAAATTTTAGACTCCTTTGTCTAGCCTGCTCAAAGGAGTTCATGTTTGGCTTCCCTGGTAGCTCAGATGGGAAAGCGTCTGCCTGCAGTGCTGGAGACTAGGCTTTGATCCCTGGGTTGGGAAGATCCCATGGAGAAGGGAATGGCAACCCACTCCAGTATTCTTGCCTGGAGAATTCCATGGACAGAGGAGCCTGGTAGGCTACAGTCCATGAGGCCGCAAAGAGTCGGACACGACTGAGCAACTTCACTTTCACTTTGCCTTGTATTATAACAAAAATAAAATTGTGGTAGTGGGCACGAGGTCCTTTTTATATAGGGTGGTCAGGAAAGACCTCTCTAGCCAAGAAAGAACAAAAAGGAGCCAGCTATGTGAAAATCTGAGAATAGAAGTCCAGGTCAAAGGTACCAAGTCCAAGTGTCCTGAGGCGTTGGAATGAAGAGAAGCCAGGCCTTAAGGGCTAGGATGCAGGATAGGATCTAGACAGTGCTGTGTAAGAAGGGCAGCCAGGCAGTGGTGTTGATGAGGGGGCAGATGGAGAAGGGCTTACAGGCGACAGTAAGGAGGTTCAGTTCAGTTCAACTGCACAGTTGTGTCCAGCTCTTTGTGACCTCACGGACTGCAGCATGCCAGGCCTCCCTGTCCATCACCAACTTCTGGAGTTTACTCAAACTCATGTCCATTGAGTTGGTGATGCCATCCAACCATCTCATCCTCTGTTGTCCCCTTCTCCTCCCACCCTCAATCTTTCCCAGCATCAGAGTCTGTTCAAATGAGTCAGTTCTTTGCATCAGGTGGCCAAAGTATTGGAGTTTCAGCTTCAGCATCAGTCCTTCCATTGAATATTCAGGACTGATCTTTTTTAGGATGGACTGGTTGGATCTCCTTGCTGTCCAAGGGACTCTCAAGAGTCTTCACCAACACCACAGTTCAAAAGCATCAGTTCTTTGGTGCTAAGTTTTCTTTACAGTCCAACTCTCACATCCATACATGACCACTGCGAAAATCGTAGCTTTGACTAGACGGACCTTTGTTGGCAAAGTAATGTCTCTTCTTTTTAATAAGCTGTCTAGGTTGGTCATAGCTTTTTTTCCAAGAAGTAAGCGTCTTTTAATTTCATGGTTGCAATTAACCATCTGCAGTGATTTTGGAGCCGAAAAAAATAAAGTCTGTCACTGCTTCCCCATCTATTTGCCATGAAATGGTGGGACCAGATGCCATGATCTTAAGTTTTCTGAATGTTGAGTTTTAAGCCAACTTTTTCAGTTTCCTCTTTTACTTTCATCAAGAGGCTCTTTAGTTCTTCGCTTTCTGCCACAAGGGTGGTGTCATCTGCGTATCTGAGGTTACTGATATTTCTCCCGCCGGTCTTGATTCCAGGTTGTGCTTCTTCCAGTCCAGCATTTCTCATGATGTACTCTGCACAGAAGTTAAATAAGCCAGGTGGCAATATACAGCCTTGACGCACTCCTTTCCCAGTTTGGAACCAGTCTGTTGTTCCATGTCCAGTTCTAACTGTTGCTTCCTGACCTGCATACAGATTTCTCAGGAGGCAGGTCAGGTAGTTTGGTATTCCCATCTCTTTCAAAATTTTCCACAGTTTATTGTGATCCACACAGTCAAAGGCTTTGGCATAGTCAATAAAGCATAAGTAGATGTTTTTTCTGGAACTCTCTTATTTTTCGGTGATCCAACAGATATTGGCAATTTGATCTCTGGTTCCTCTGCCTTTTCTAAATCCAGCATGAACATCTGGAAGTTCATGGTTCATATATTGTTGAAGCCTGGCTTGGAGAATTTTGAGCATTACTTTACTAGCGTGTGAGATGAGTGCAATTGTGCGGTAGTTTGAGCATTCTTTGGCATTACCTTTCTTTGGAATTGGAATGAAAACTGACCTTTTCCAGTCCTGTGGCCACTGCTGAGTTTTCCAAATTTGATGGCATATTGAATGCAGCACTTTCACAGCATCGTCTTTCAGGATTTGAAATAGCTCAACTGGAATTCCATCACCTTCACTAGCTTTGTTCGTAGTGATGCTTTCTAAGGCCCACTTGACTTCACATTCCAGAATGTCTGGCTCTAGGTGAGTGATCACACCATCATGATTATCTTGGTCGTGAAGATCTTTTTTGTATAGTTCTTCTGTGGATTCTTGCCACCTCTTCTTAATATCTTCTGCTTCTGGTAGGTCCATAACATTTCTGTCCTTTATTGTGCCCATCTTTGCATGAAAAGTTCCCTTGGTATCTCTTATTTTCTTGAAGAGATCTCTAGTCTTTCCCATTCTAGTGTTTTCCTCTATTTCTTTGCACTGATCCCTGAGGAAGGCTTTCTTATCTCTCCTTGCTATTCTTTGGAACTCTGCATTCAAATGAGTGTATCTTTCCTTTTGTCCTTTGCCTTTCACTTCTTTTCTTTTCACAGCTGTTCGTAAAGCCTCGTCATACAACCATTTTGCCTTTTTGTATTTCTTTTTCTTGGGGTTGGTCTTGATCACTGCCTCCTGTACAATGTCACGAACCTCTGTCCATCTGTGTATCAGATCTAATCCCTTGAATCTATTTCTCACTTCCACTGTATAATCAAAAGGGGTTTGATTTAGGTCATACCTGAATGGGCTAGTGGTCTCCCCTATTTTCTTCAATTTAAGTTCAAATTTGGCAATAAGAACTTCATGATCTGAGCCACAGTCAGCTCCCAGTCTTGTTTTTGCTGACTGTATATAGCTTCTCCATCTTTGGCTGCAAATAATATAATCAGTCTGATTTCGGTATTGACCATCTGGTGATGTCCATGTGTAGAGTCTTCTCTTGTGTTGTTGGTGGAAGACGAGGTTTGCTATGACCAGTGCGTTCTCTTGGCAAAACTCTATTAGCCTTTGCCCTGCTTCATTTTGTACTCCAAGGCCAAATTTGCCAGTTACTCCAGGTATTTCTTGACTTCCTACTTTTGCATTCCAGTTCTCTATAATGAAAAGGACACCTTTTTGGGGTGTGAGTTCTAGAAAGTCTTGTAGGTCTTCATAGAACTGTTCAACTTCAGCTTCTTCAGCTTTACTGGTAGGGGCATAGGCTTGGATTACTGTGATATTGAATGGTTTGTCTTGGAAATGAACAGAGATCATTCTGCCGTTTGTGAGACTGCATCCAAGTACTGCATTTCGGACTCTTGTTGACTGTGGTGACTACTCCATTTCTTCTAAGGGATTCCTTCCCACAGTAGTAGAGTCATTGAGTTAAACTCAATGGTCATTGAGTTAAACTCACCCATTCCAGTCCATTTTAGCTCTTTGATTCCTAAAATGTGGACGTTTACTCTTGCCGTCTCCTGTTTGACCACTTCCAATTTGCCTTGATTCGCAGACCTAACATTCCAGGTTCCAATGCAGTGTTGCTCTTTACAGCATTGGACTTTACTTCCATCACCAGCCACATCCACAACTGGGTGTTGTTTTTGCTTTGGCTCTGTCTCTTCATTCTGGAGTTATTAGTCCACTGATATCTAGTAGCATATTGGGCATCTACCGACCTGGGGAGTTCATCTTTCATTGTCCTATCTTTTTGCTTTTTCATACTATTCATGGGGTTGTCAAGGCAACAGTACTGAAGTGGTTTGCCATTCCCTTCTCCAGTGGACCGCATTTTGTCAGAACTCTCCACCATTTTATGTGAGTGTGACACCAGCCTAATGTGAAGTTACCTCACCTGATTAATAATTAATAAAAGACTGCTTAGATTGCTCTCTGGGATTATGGAGGGCAGTAGTGGAAACTGGAAATCTGTTTGGAGGCTGTTAGAGTTGTCCAAGGGAGCTATAATGGTGGCTTGGACCGAAGTATCTGAGGTGGGGGTGGTGAGAAGTGTCCGATTCAGGGTATTTGGAGATAGAGCCAGCTGGACTTGCTGATGGGTGGATGCAGGAGGTGAATCTTTAAGGATGGCTCATAGGCTTAGGGCCTGAACAGCTTAGGGGTGGAGTGGTGATGCAGTTCGCTGAGATGAACAGGGCTGAGTGAAGGAGGGCTGGGCAGTCCTTTTCAGAGCTGGGTGGTCCTGCATTTCAGTATCAGTGCATTCTTCTCTGCTTTGAACTTTGAGAGAGAATTCTTTTAGGAATAATAGGATCTCTTCTGATTTAGCCTCATAATGTTAAGTCTGTTTGGATTTAGAAATACTTTTGTTGCAAAGATGAACTTGTAGAGTATCAGCCCTTCAGTGATTTAAATTAGAGCTTGCAAAATGCACAGACTATTCCCTTAAAAAATAAACCTCTCCTTGGATTTCAAGCATCCATTGCTACTAAAAGCAAAGAAAAAGAAATTAACACCTTTGGGAAACAAACATAAAAACAAAACAAACAGCTGTTCTCATACTTCAGAAATGTACTGAAATTTTGCTTAAACTTCTCCAATGCAAGCGGTCATTCAGTTGGGCAAATAGGATGGAATTCTGTGCCCAGATTTGTCCGGATACTGATTAAAACCACATCAAGCGTAGGCATTGCTGACAACTTCTTTGTTCAATTAATCCTTGCCTGTGCCAACAAGTAGAGAAAAAGCAGTGAGATAACATGTTTTCCCGCTCTTTAGTTTTAGAGAAAATAAAAGAGTAGCATCTGGACACAGGAAAGAGTAACATGTTGTATGTAGTTGAAAGTGTTTGCGTGTAAAGGGTCATAATGACATTCTTACTGAAATTTGTTGGGTTTTGAGTTTTCTGAAATTTATTGTACTGTTTTTAACCTGATACACCCAGTCTTTGAGAACTCCAAGTGATAATGAATAATGACATGAAATTGTATTAAATAGATCTTTGTACTTTTATGCCGTTTGAGTTTTTATACACTGCTGTGTCCAGTAAAGTGCAAACCAGAACTTTGGTGCATTTGCTCAAAATAATAGTTTTTTTGGTGTCTCTTTAGCAAAAATCGTCTTAAAGTGTTTTTAAAATTGTTTTTCTTGCAACACTTGGGTTTTTTTGATAGCTTAATGTCAGATTTGATCAAATATATTACCAAATTAAATAGTACTTTGAAATTGGAACTAGATTTAACTGTACTTTCATCTTTATTCTTCTTTTGGCAGAGAAATTGCTTTTACTAGGCAACTTCATGAGAAAACACCTCAACTCAGCTATTACTATATGGGTTTCTACATTCATTCATGTCCCAAGATGAAATATAAGGTAAAATTGACTTTCATATGTGTCTTCTGTAGATTCATGTTATGAAAATTAGTGCTTTTGTAATTTTTCATCATGTTAGTTTAACATGATTGTATATTTTAATGTAAATCATGAATTATTTTTAACTGTATCTTAAACGTTTCATAGAATCTAGCTTCTTCATTGCATAAAGCCATGCCTAACAAATAGGCACTTAGTATTTGTTTAATATAGGTTAATCTGTAGAGGTTCACTGAAGATATAACAATCCCAGCTGTTCTAGGACTTCAGTAAGACCCTGCTTACTTGGGATAACACAGTGATACCCATTAAGAAATCTACCTTCTTAAGGTACATCCTCAAGGGGAGCAGTGTGTGTGTGTGTGTGTGTGTGTGTGTGTGGTGTGGGTGTATACCTGTGTCCTCAAGGTGTGTGTGTGTGTGTGGTGTGTGTGTACCTGTGTCCTGAAGGGGTGTGTGTGTGTACCTGTACCTGTGTGTGTGTGTGTACCTGTGTGTGTTCTCTTGATGGGCACTGAGGTTACTTCAGTATCTTGGCTATTGCCAATAATATTGAAGTCAGTGTAGGGGTGCATGTATCTATTTGAATTAGTACTTTTATTTGGAAAAATACTCAGAAGTGGAATTGCCAGATTTGTATGATGGCTATATTTTTAAGTTTTTGAGGAAGTTTGCTAGTGTTTTCCATAGTGACTGTACCAGTTCGCCTTTCCACCTATAGTGTATGAGGGTTCCCTTTTCTTTACATCCTGGTCAACACTTAATTTGTTATCTTTTTGATAACAGCCATTCTGACAGGTGTGAAGTGATATGTCTTTGTGATTTTGATTCACATGTCTCCACTGATCTGTGATGTTGAGCATCTTTTCATGTGCCTGTTGACCATTTGTATGTCTTCTTTAGAAAAATGTCTGTTCAGGTCCTCTGCCCATTTTTTAATTGAGCTGTTTATTTTTTGATGTTAAGTTTTATGACTCTCTTTAATGAAGCTCTTTGATGTTTTTTTTAAGTATTAGTAGCCCACTGTAAAAGCTCTGGAAAGTATAGAACAGTATAAAGGAACAGCCATCTTGCCCACCATAGTAACAGTAACCAAATACCTTTGCTCTACTTGGAGCACTGCTTTAAGCTCTGAAGATACGAAAAGATTTGAACGTGAACCTTCCTCTTAAAACTTGTAATATAGATGAAGATTGCAGGTATTTTATGTAAAATCAGGTCAGTACAGTGCTCTGGTAAGTGGCCTAGGAGGCTGTAGGGTTTACTGCATAAGGTATGGAATAGGGAAGGGTTTAACTAAAAGGGAAGAGAGACCCCCCTCCCCCCAACAAAGAGAGTAGGTATGACGGGGAAGCACATTTCATGGAGAAGGAGCGTTTAAGTAAGAATTAATAGGTGACTGCCATATATATTCATATAAAAAAGGAGGGCGAGGGCAGTCACCAGCCAGTCAATCAGTGTCTTTTGTAGCTGTAGCTGTTATGAGTGTTTTGGGGCCCTATCTGCTGTTGACAATGTACATAACAGTGTGAATATAATCAGTGTTAATTGGTTTATATATAAAGTATGTTAACAGTGTTTCAAGGAATAACTCAGAAGCAAAATAAGTTAATGAACTGGTAATTTTAGTTTGTGGTTCTGTATAACGCTTTTAACATGGTAAGAGATGCAAATGTTAGGTTATTAGAAATAGTACCTAGTAATGTCTGCTAGCAGTTCCCAGTGTTTTAATATTCTCTTCAGGCTCAAGTTCTTTGTAAATACAGGCATACCTCAGTGATACTGCAGGTTTAGTTCTAGACCACCACAATAAACTGAGTATTGCATTAAATCAAGTCACATGAATTTTCTGATTTCCCAGTACATGTAAAAGTCACACCATACTGTTAAATGTGCAATAGCAGTATATCTAAAAATACAATGCATATACCTTAATTAAAAAATACTGCTGAAAATGCTAGCTATCATCTGAGTCTTCATCAAGTCGTGATCTTTTCACTGGTAGAAGGTTTGAAATAGTAAAATGTGACACAGAGACATGAAGTGAGCAAATGCTGTTGGAAAAACAGTGCTGATGGACTTGCTTTTTGACTCAGGGTTTCCTCAAACTTCAATTATAAAAAGCACAGTATCTGCAAAAAGCAGTAAAGCCAAGTGCAATAGAATGGAGAATGCTTGTATTACTAAACTTGATATTTCTTAATTATTAAACCATTTTTAATTACTCATACTAGTGAGTAAAAAATATGAAGATATTGAGAGTATTTTAAGAATTACTTTTTAGGAATCTCACCTTTGCTTTTCCACATCCCCAATATTAATATCTGTTGGAAATTTGGGAACAGTATTAAACCTGTAAAACTAGAGTACAGCTCTGAGTGGAAAAGGCAGGTAATGGGAACACTCACTGTAACCATTCAAAGCAAAACTTTAAATGTTCCCAATATATTATATCATATTCACATTCTATCTTGGGAAAGACAGTTCTGAAAATTTGTACTGTATTTAGTGACTTTGTAAATATCTGTGAGATGATATCATAATGATCAAATATTGAATATTAAATTAATTTTGTAAAGCCAGTATTTTCTGGGCATGGTGGTTTGAACACTTTTGGATCCTCAACATTAAAAACATGGTGTTTGAAATTTTTGTATTGTTTTAAGAAAATTGTTTTCATTACATCATGATTGAAAATAAGTCATTTTAAGTAACTGAAGAGTAAAAATATTTTCATTTCAGTTAAGGATATTTTAATATATTTGAGCAGATCAGAACCCTCCATTTTGAGAGAATAACACAGATGGGAATTTTCAACCAGAAAATGTACTGTTTGAAACTGTAAGATGGATATCGGTCCAAGCATGAATATTTCTCATTTCAAGTTGAATGTGTAAAACTAAAGACCAATAAAAGATAACTCACAGAAAATGACTAGTTAAATGACTGTTAAATGACTAAATGACTTAAAATTTTTCTCACTTATAAAATTGAATTGAGGGTAAATTTAGCATATTACTGTAATAGCTAAAATTATCTTCTTTCTTAGAGCATAACTAAGTGTTCAGGGATTAGTAGTGACATGTTTTTAGCCACATTGTAAAATATATGGTGGAAAATGTACAGAAGTGGTTTTTACCTGATACTAAAGAAAGAAGGAATATATTTTAAAATAGGAGTATTTTTAATAACTAAGAAAGAGTAGTCTCTTAGGTACCTGGTATACACTAGATGCTGGGAATACAGTTGTTAATACAGTATAGATGTGGGCTCTGATCTGATGGAGGTGACATCCGAGGGGGCACGTGCTTGTGATCCAGGACATAAGGTGGCACTGAGCGACTGTACCTGAAACCAGGGCAGTGTCTCACTTGGCTTTTCTGGTATAGACTTAGACATAGTAAGTTATAATCTTCACCATACAGTGCGTTTATAATGTAGGGCAAATTAAAGTGTTTAACAGGCTTGAAATACACCAAGAGCTGGTTTTACCTGTTCTCTTTTATTTAATAATGTGCTGTCCTGAAGACATGTTGAAATGGAGAGCCTACCTTTATGTATAGGAACGACCACCGTTTGATGGACGGTTTCCAGAGCTTTCTGTTCTGGTTCCTCGTACCCTGCACCCTGTTTGCGTGTGTCGCTCCATCCATCAGAGGTACATCCCGTTTTCCTCACCACGGATTGATCCAGCCTTGTGACCTGTGCTGACGAATAGGTTAGCACAGAAGTAACTGTCTGAGATTTCAGGCCCAAGCCTTAAGAAGGGGAAGACAGACAGCTTTTGCTTCGTTGGTCTTTGAAGCCAGTCATCATGTATAAGGTCCAAATACCCTACCGGCATGAGAGGCCACTTGGGAAGCCTCAAGCCATCTTGAATATTTCAGCTCCAGCCAGGCAACTAGCTGAATGCCAAGCAACTAGCTGAATGCAGCTGCCTGATTGAGCTGAACAGCCAGGGGCAGAAGAACCACCTAGCTGAGCTGTAGCCAACTCACAGAATCATGAGGTATAATTAATTGTTGTTTTAAGCCTCTTAAGTTTGGGGTGGTTTTCTTGTTCAGCAGCGGATGGCTGAAACACGTGATGTAGGGTGGAAATGAGCAGATACAGCTGTAGATTTCCACGTAGATGAAAGTCATTCTGTGTTGAGCTGTGCAGACTCATGTCCTGAGTTGAGCTGAACTGATCTGTGAAGTTGCTGACAGCTCAGTGTGAGAGAGTTTTGGCAAAGTTACTAAATTCATATGTGTGGTCATACCTTCAGATGTGCCCCCCCACTTGGCTTACGAGAATTCATCTTCATACAGCATTTCATTTAATACCCAGACTTGGGCTTACAAGGCATTTTTTAACATGATGACACATTTTGAGTTTGCTTGTCTTGCTACTGTTGAGCACTGCAAGATGAAAATCACCACGTGGTCATTTTTGAAGTTACATAGATGACATGTGTGGCTGTAGAGCCTCCTCGCAGAGCACTCATGGTTTGCTAGGTGATAGCAGTTCTATTCTTGTGCGTAAGATTCTCTGAAATGCATTGTTACTAAATTATTTTGGTTTTATTGTTCTCTCTGTGTGTATATTTTAAATAAAGGTTGATTTATGTAAACAGTACCTGGTCATATAGGTTTTGTCCATGGCCAGAGTCTTAGAAGAAGGCACAGAATAGTCACAGAGGAATTTAATGAGGGCTGGAAAATAGTTAGAAAAGAAAATTGTCTTGATTTGTTGTGTTGCCATTGCTCACTTTAACTGTTACCATAATTGTGACTGTTTTAATGGGAGTTGGTACTGTTTTGGCATAAGTCAGTCCTGATCTGGAGACTCAGGACCTGGCTGAAATGAAATGGAAGTTATATCTCCAACTTAGGAGAGCGTCTCCTTGGAGGAACTGCCCTGCGGAGTGGGGGCGGACGGGACGGTTGTCTGGCCTCTGTCCTCGGAGGATGCTGGTCGTCTTTGTCGGCTCCTGTCACAGGCCCGGGCTGGTTGCTGCTCTTCTGATGTCATAAGCCATCAGTGGTGTCTAGAATCAGAAGAGATGATATACTCTCCAGTGTCTTTTTTTTTTTTAAATATGACTTTTAATTGTGATAAAATGTACATAACAGAATACTTAATTTATCTTAAGTATTTTAAGTGCACAGTTCACAAGTATTAAGTATATTCGTGCTGTTTGTACAGCCATCACCACCATCCATCTCTAGATCTCCTTTTACCTTGCAGAACTGAGACTCTGATCTCATTAAGCAATTCCTCCCCACCCCCCTAGCTGTATTATTACTGATAGCTCCGCATTCCTTTCTCCCCCAGACCCTGTAACCACCATTGTATTTCTGAATTTGACTCCTCTAGGTCCTTCATGTAAGTGGAATCACACATTGTCTTTTCGTGACTGACTTATTTCACTTAGCGTGTGCTTAAGGTTCATCCGTGTTGTAGCAGGTGTCGGGATTTCATTCCTTTTTAAGGCTGGATAATATTCCATTGTATGCGTATGCCGCATCTTGCATGTGCATGTACCCATTGATGCACACTTGGTGTGCTTCCACCCTTTGGATGTTGTGACTAATGCTTCTGTGCACGTGGACGTACAAATATCTATTCAGAATTTCTCCATGTTGTTCCTCAGACTGCAAACGCAAGGCCATTCTGTGATCTCAAGGAGGTGGTTTCACTGAGCTCTTTATCCAGATTTGTGTGCAGGCCAACGTAAACAGTGATTCAGGCAGTCCGCTTTGGTATCATGACATGGCCAGACATCAGATAGTTGAAACATCAGAAGGGGTTCAGAAGTGTCAGAAAAGGAACAAAAGGCTAATTCATCAGTGAGTAATCATTCCTGAACTCAGTGCCTCGGCTTGACTGCGGTCACATAGCACTTCTGGAATTCTGTAGGAGTTTGCCTAAAAGAAGGTTATTATTGTTAGAAAAGCACCTAAAATTTAAAAAATTGGCATTTACAGAGCTGCATCTGCAGAATCCTGTACTGCTGAGATCCCCAAGCTCCCAGGCTTTTCAAAGTTTCCTGACCAGACAAATTAGCAAATGTTATTTCACTGCAATCTTGTAACCCAGGCCAGTGTATTTGAGTGGTTGTGGTAGTGACTTTGCTACTGCAGGTTTGAAAGAAATACAGATGATCTCATCAGTTACCCGTAGCACAGAACAAACCACTCAAATTTTTGATTCAGCATCTATTTTTCTTGATGTTAAAATAAGTGTCCAGTGAACTAGACGTGGTCAGAAAAAATGACCACAGAGTAGCTGTACTAAGGGATTTCTGATGGCTCCTCCAGGCAGTAGGAGGTAAAAGAATGGCGCGCTCATCATGTTTTCTTGTTTTGAAGTTGTCACACGTGGAATTTTGCCTCATTAGTGTCAACAGCATGGTCATGTGTTCTTAGCTGCGTATTGCAGATGAGAAAATTAACGCCCAGTGTGATTCCTGCCCAGAGTGTGCTTTAATTCACATTTTATAATTTTAGCAACTTGAGGGAGAGTTGTAAGAATTGAAATTCGTATAAATGGCATTGTTTACCAGACTTACAGTGAGGTATATATAGCTTTTTATTTGGAGAAACCTAAAATGCTTGCACATTAAGTAAAAGCAAACTTTAACCGGTGCTTCCCTGGTAGCACAGTTGGTGGAGAATCTGCCTGCAGTGCAGGAGGCCTGGGTTCGACCCTTGGGTTGGAAAGATCCTCTGGAGAAGGAATTGGCAACCCTCTCCAGTATTCTTTCCTGGAAAATCCTATGGACAGAGGAGCCTGGCGGGCTATAGTCCTTGGGGTCGCAGGAGCGAGACACGGCTTAGTGACTAAACCACTGCACAGTGGAAGCGGTGACGAACACCAGCTGGGGAATAAGAGCACTGCTGATCAACGCCTGATCTTCCCCGTCCTTCTCCTCAGGTCCGTTTCCACAGTGAAATGGAAAGCTTGGCACAGAACCTGATTCCTAACCTTTGAAAAACCTGAATCGTCTTTGGAGCTTTTAAAAAATCCTCCAGCTCAAGTTCTGCCCTAATCTACTTGTTTGCCATCTTCCTTTACAGAGCCATGTTCTCTGACTCCTGTGCTGTTTTAGGTACCTTTGGACTGCCCTTCTTTCCCAGCTGACCCTGCCTTTCTTGCATCTGAAAGGGATCTCACTCATCCCTCCTCCCTTTCCAGACCCAGCATGGGCACCTGCTCATGGGAAGCCTTCTCTGTGTCTCCCAGCTGGGCCCCGCCCACTCCACCTTGAAGAACCACCTCAGTGGTCTTTGCTCAGTGCTTCAGCTGTGGCTCCCCTTGTGCTCTGCTGTTGTGGGTGTGCTCTCAGCCAGCCTTCATGGAAGGCCTGCTCTGTATAAAACATCACGCTAGATCCCAGGGCAAGAGGAAGGTGATCACACGTGGTCCCTGCTTGTCAGTTCCTTGAGCAAACCGTGTCTTACCCGTCACTGTCTCCAGGGCCTACCAAATCCATTGGCAAAGAGAAGGTGCTCAGTGAGTTTGCTGACACGCATGGCATGTGGAAGGCAGGCCCCCACCTGCACGGTTAAAGCCAAGAAGTGGAGGAACTACAGTGAGGGCTGGCTTTCTCTGCAGGCCGTTCTCACAGAGACACTGAGCTTCGGGAAAATCTGAGTCCCATCTCAGAGTACAGTTTATACTTTCCATGAATTTCCTGTCTGTAGTTGTTTCTTTTCTAAGTCAGCTTGTCATCTAAGTGTGATGTTTATACGGAAAAGTGTACTGTTCTAAAGTGTACAACTTGACAGATGTTCACATGGTGACCACACTTGTGCAGCCAGCACCAAGATCGACAGAACATTCCAGTCCCCCACAGACCTCTTTCATGTCCCCCTTGATTGTTACCTCACTCCCAAAAGCAATCGCAAAAGACTAATCATGCCTGTTTTTACGCTTGACAGGAGTGGAATCACTTGGCATATTTTAGTTTGTGATTGGCTTGTTTCACTCAGCAGTACATTTGTGAGATTTACCCACATTCTCGTGTGTACAGTGTGTGGTTGCTTTTTATGCCTTTATGCTCATTCTGTTGCGGTTGGACTGTTTCTAGGTTTTGGCTAATATATAAGTGCAACTTTGAACATTTCTTACATGTCCCTTCATTAACATATGTCTGCATTTCTCACATGTATAGACCTAAGTGTGGAATTACCAGATTGAAGACTGTGGGAATATTCAGGTTTAGTTCATATTGCCTAGCATGTTTTTAACCAGTTATACTAATTTATACTCTCACCAGCAGCAGACCTTCTGATAGCTATGTAGCAAGGATGGTGCATTGTGGGTTTAATTTGCGTTGCTGTTGACTGGAGATGCTGAGCATCTTGTCATTTTCCTGTTGGCCACGTGTAAAACATCTGTTTGTGCCTTTTGCCCATTTATCTCCCAGGATGTCGATCTGTTGTACTTGTAGACATTCTTTATATATTCTGGGTATAATCCTTTATTGCATAAATACTTTACAGATATCTTCTTCCACTCAATGCTTACCTTTTCTTTTTCTGATGAGCAGAAATTTCTAATTTTCATGTAGACTGGTTTATTGCTTTTGTGTCTTGTTCAATGGAAATTTGCCCACCCTGTGGCCATGGAAATGTTTTTTTTTTTTTGGTATTTTCTTCTTTTACCTTTCACAATTCAGTAATCTATCTGAAATTAATTTTTGTGTATAGTTGGGTCAGAAGTCAAGACTGAATTTTTTTTCCAACTGTATAATTACTTTTAGTTTCTTAAGGGTACTGTCCAGCACATACTAGTTTAATAAACATGTCAGTTATTTCCATCATTATATTTGTGTTACGGCAAAGTATCCCAGCATTACCTTTTCAAACTTAGCATTGATTCCATTAAATAACCAAATTCCTCACTTAGAATTATATTGGTCAGTCCTACAGGTAATACTTGACTTAAGTACGAATGATGTGCAGGTAAATCACTTCCCCTTGTACATTTCTTCCAAATAACTTTTAAAAATAAAAGCTGTGGAGAATCTCTTTAATTTAAACAGGATGATACATTGTATGGAAATCAGTGTGAATGATTAAAACACAATGAAAAGCTCTTTATAATAGTTGTAATATCAAACATCATTTGGTAGTCACATCCCATTTTATCATTTGCCTTTATTATTGTTTATGGTATGTATATGTATATATATATGTGTGTGATCATACAAAAGTTTAAAATTTTTATATAGCCTGATTTACTAACCCTTTTCCTCTATGGCTTCTGGCTTCAGTATCATGCTTTAAAAAAACCTTTTCCTCCCCCATATATTAAAACTGTTACATCCTCCTCCTCTTTTCACTTTGCGAGAGTCATCTTAGGTTTGTTTCCACTCTTAAATGCTGCCCAACTCTTCTGCATGCAAGTTTGTGTTTCCAGGGCAGCTTACATGTTGATGCCTGACATGCACTGCGCTGTGTTACGCTCTTGTTGCCGTTCAGTCACTCAATTGTGTCCAACTCTGCGACCCCATGGCCTGCAGCGCTCCAGGCTTCCCTGTCCTTCGCTCTATCCGGAGTTTGCTCAAACACATGTCCATTGAGTCAGTGGTGCCATCCAACTTTCTGTGCTATAACTGCTTGTTTTCCCGTCTCTTTTGACTCTAAGCTTCTTGAAAGATGGAGTTTGAGCTCATTTATTACTTACTGTAGCAGCATCCCCTGATTTATAGTAAATGTTCAGTATATCTTTAAATGGCTGGATGGAGGTAAAAGAATATTGAATAATTTGATTACGGGTTAGAGGGAAAGTACATATCTACGCCAAATAAAGTGGCCCCATTTGGGATTTCTACAAGATAGAACTTTTTATAACTTTGGCAAGGTTAGTGAAATGTAAGTTTATTAAAATGTTTACTTTTAGAATAATGAGAAAGTTGCTTTGTTTGAATTGTCAGGTGATCAGTGAAGGTACTCTTGAATTTGCTTTTTTCTTTAAATTGACAAAGCATTGCAAATAATTTAAAACATCTGTGATTCTGCAATGATAGTGCTGTATACTGTGTGGTTTATATGTGAATTAAAAGTTTATTTTTAAATTGGTTTAGAAATTTATCTTCTTGAATAAAGTTCAAAATTTGTAAAATCCTTCAAATAACAGACTGCAGTATAAAGAATTTTTTCTAGGAAGTAGAATTATAGGTTTTGATAGTTATTTATCAAGTATATAACCTAAATACTATTTTAATTAACGTTAATTTGTTCCATGACCAAGCTTTGACTGAGTTCCTATTTCCGCTTATCCTGAAATAGTGGTTCTCTTGTCGGGGCGATTTGTGCCCCTGGCCCCACCTCATCTCATTTCTGAAAACTTGGATTGTCCCAGTTGAGCCAGTGGGGGAGGGGTATATATACTACTGGTATTTTGAGCCAGATAATTCTTTTTTGATGTGGACTGTGTATTGTAAGGCTAGGGATGCCTCTAAACATTCTACAATACACAGTCCCCAGCAAAAAAGAATTCTCTGCTCAAAATATTAGTGCTAAGGCTTGAGAAACCCTGTTTTGGGGGGTTACCTACTCACCATTGAAGTGTGTAGGGCTTTACAGTTACTGAGTTACCGCAGGTAATTTGACTACTGCTGTCAAAAAGGAACTGCCAGAAAGATTAATTTGGGGTTCACCATAACAGTCTTGAAATAAACTATCCTGTATGACACACCAGAGAGAAGTTTCTCGTGTCTAATTCATGACCCTGTGCAGCCATAAGCTTATTGATGACCTCAGGACTGTCTTAAATTTTCTTTGGGGGCTTATGTGTGGCCTTTATGTCAGCTTAAAGGTAATTTAATGTTTCTGTACAATGCGATTTATCTAGCAAATCTTGAGGTCTCTTACAAGGAGCAACAGAAACAAGCAAGGTTAAAATTTCCAAAATGCGCCACTTTATTGTTTTAGTTCTGATGTGCGTGGTAAGGTCTGTCTTAAGTATTTATAAATTGTTTTGTTTTTCTTGCTTTGTAGAAAAAGAGAGGAACTTGGCATCTTCATAATAGCCAAGTGAATGGCTGTCCCTGGCAGCTAAATTCAGTTCATCTTTTTTAGTACAAAGAGCACAGCGTTGGCTTATACATTTTCGGACGGGCAGTTATAGTCCTTTGCAGCTTCAGTGGCACAGGGCTGTTGGCGCATCTCTTGCTCCTGGACTGCACCCCGGTGTGGTTGGAGCTGAGCTGTTACAGAGACGCACATGCTCAGAAGTGTTTGTTGGTTTTCTTGCCTGGCATTCTACCTTGGTGTTGATGGGAGAATAAAGCCAGTTCTCACCCTTCCTTCCCCACGCCTCCAGGACTCCCCAGCACAGCTCAGGGCTTCTTTCCTTCTTAGAATTACACATCTTCTCCTGGGTCTCATATCTTCCTTCTGAAGAAAATAAGGCAACTGTAAGATTTTTACACTTGACCTTTTTCTTTCAGAAGCCTTCTTGTCTAAATAAGTGGCAGCAGCTAAAGGGAAGCAGCTTTGAGGAGTGTAATCGTCTTAGACAGACAGCAGTGAGGCAGCAGTGAGAACGGTGAGAGGCAGGGGAGGCCCAGGGTCCCCTGCTGGAGGGCCTTCCAGCAGCCACCCACTGTCTTCCACCGCGTGCTCAGCCTCAACCACGCGATTGTTTGAGGATGGTTCATGTTGGGTGAGGACTGTTGTGCTAGGAAAGCCATCGTCTCTCACACGGTTCTCTTATGTCTACCTTTCTTTGCTTGGTCTTCGGGGCTTCCCTTTTCTTCCTGTTTCTTCACAGTCTGCCTGTAGACATACCTTTGCCCCCCCGTTTTCCTATTATGTTTGTCCTGTGCAGAGAAATCCACTGCACTCAGACGTCTGCCATGCCCATACCTCTCTTCTGATGGAAACTCCTACTCCTATAGTGTCTGCCCAAGGAAATGCAGTCTTTTCAGTTTAGGTTACCATGCTTAGCTCCATTTAACTCTGTTAATTGAACTAAGCATGGATGCTTACTCACTCAGACTGTCTGACTCTTTGTGACCCCATGGTCTGTAGCCCACCAGGCTCCTTTCCATGGGGATGCTCTGGGCAAGAATACTGGAGTGGGTTGCCATTTCCACTCCAGTGGGTTAAGCATGAGTGCCTAACCCAAAGGTGGTCAGTCTAGGGTAGAGTAGTATTAATATTATTTAAGATATGTATTTTGTAATATTAAAGCTTTGCCTACTGAATAGTGGATGACCAAACCATTCAGATCTGCTCTTTTAAGGAAGTTTGAATTAAGACAGTAGGAAGGATCAGTAGTTAGTGGGAGAAGGCATAGAGAATAGTAACGTAGAGAACAGTAACAAAGGCTCAGAGTTAGATTAGGGCTTTGTAAGCACAGGTCTGTAAAGTTTGAATTATAGGCAGACCTTTGTGCACATGCACACTTATCTTGAGAATAGAGTTCATGGATTTCTTTCATCTGGTTTTCAAAGGGGCCTGTGAATCAAAAGATAGCAAGATGAGAGAGCAGAGAGGGGGTGGGGGGAATAGGAGCTGAGACAGCGAAAGCAGAGGAAAACACAGATGGGGGTCTCCTGCTGCTGAAGGCACGTGGATGGCCTCTTGTTAGACCTACTTGCCAGATCTTGAATTACAATCTGTTATCCACAAGGCCTTCATGTAGCCTAGGTTTCCTTCTCTCCCTGGATAGCCTGGAATTCTCTGGAGCCTGACCCTAGGTGGGTAATATTTCTGCCCTCATTTTCATACGTTCCTCCCTAAAATGCTCTGTTCCCCTCCACCATTAGTACTAGCCACTCAGTGGATCACCTGAGTGAATTCCTTTGTTTCTTTAACCTAAAGAACCAAACGAATAAGCTTGTCTGTCAACAGCATGGATGTGTTAGAAAAGGCAACAGTTGTGCCAGTTCCCTCGGTGTCCCCGTTGTTATTAATAATGAGCAGGACCTTTGTAGGCATGTCCACATAAGTGACGCACTTCAGATCTTGAATTACAATCTGTTATCCACAAGGCCTTCATGTAGCCTAGGTTTCCTTCTCTCCCTGGATAGCCTGGAATTCTCTGGAGCCTGACCCTAGGTGGGTAATATTTCTGCCCTCATTTTCATACGTTCCTCCCTAAAATGCTCTGTTCCCCTCCACCATTAGTACTAGCCACTCAGTGGATCACCTGAGTGAATTCCTTTGTTTCTTTAACCTAAAGAACCAAACGAATAAGCTTGTCTGTCAACAGCATGGATGTGTTAGAAAAGGCAACAGTTGTGCCAGTTCCCTCGGTGTCCCCGTTGTTATTAATAATGAGCAGGACCTTTGTAGGCATGTCCACATAAGTGACGCACTTGCCCATCCAAGGTTGAGATAGAGAATACGGAGAGAAAGAACTGGTGAAGTACTCTGTATAAACAACACTCAGTAAAATTCCATAAGGAGTTTTTACTCTTTCCAGCCAGTGAAACATTTTATCTTCTGTTTCCAAGACATGGTTCTTAGGGATGTGATGGAGGGTTCAAAGAGTGGTTGATTAACTGTGTTTGTGTCTGGGCTTGATGTTGTTATTTAGTGAGGTAAATGCTACACAGAAAACATTGACTCAAAAATTAATGTGAACAGATGGAAGAGAATATTATGTTATCTGAAGTTTTAACATATTGAAACAGATTGCTGGGGTTGAGAATTTTCTTCTTGAGAATTCTGAGAAACAGTGATGGCAGACATCTTTGTCGTCGTGAAAGAGACACATGGCTTTTGTCGTCGTGAAAGAGACACATGGCTTTCATACCTTAGAGACACACAGAGGGTCGTCTCAGGTCTTTTGGCCTAAATCTATGAAAACTGAGACCAAGATGGTGGTGATAATAAGTTGATAGTTCTTCCTAGGAAATGTAATAGTTGCTTTTGTAACTTGAAACTACCAAAGTTTAACGTATATTTAATTTTTACAGAGTTTTGCTACTTTTTATCGCGTATTTGGCTAGACAAAGTTTTGAACTTGTTTTTCAAACCAAATTATGATAAAGGATTGAAGGGAAAGGGTATGAGACAGAAAATGTGTGTGTTCTTTTTTCATTAATTCTCCAATAAAGCTTTTAATTCTTTTCATTAATAATTCGAATACAGGACAAATAGTTCAAGCGGTAAAAATCAGAAATGTATAACTCATTTAAACTAACTAGCTGCACTTCTTTGAATTTCAAGGTGAGAAAAGTTTTGAGTGCTACTCGGCCACCTTGATGGGTCAGAAATCATAAATACTCAGAAGCAGACTTAGGAAAATAAGAATTTTTAAAAAAAATAAGATCCATTTCTGGAACTTCCCTGGCAGTTCAGTGGGTAAGACTTCACCTTGGAAAGTAGGGGGTGTGGATTCAATCCCTGGTGGGAGCTAAGGTCCCACATGCCTCGTGGCTAAAAAAGTAGAACATAAACAACAGAGGCAATCTTATAACAAGTTCAATAAAGACTTTAAAAATGGTCCTTTTTTTTTTTTAAAAAAAAAGAACTTTAAAAAGTTTGTTTCTTCCTTCTTGTTATCATCATTTATTGTTTTTGGAGGTTTTTTTGTTTGTTTACTTTTTAATTCTCTTTCCATCAGTTTTAGATGAACCGAGGAAAAATCAGAGTGTCTTAGGACTGTTTGTTTATATGCCTCTGGTTTTATCATGGAGTCACAGAGTCTGTAGTCACCTTAGTAAGAATTTAGAGTAAGGCTCCTCAGTTCAGTTCAGTTCAGTTCAGTTCAGTTACTCAGTCGTGTCCGACTCTTTGCGACCCCATGAATCACAGCACGCCAGGCCTCCCTGTCCATCACCAACTCCTGGAGTTCACTCAGACTCACTAGAGGGGAAATTTCTGTCCTGTCCGTGTTTAAGGTCTCATATTCCAGTCGAGCATCTTGTAGTTGCATTGCTCCTGGCTCTTAAGGAAAACATCATGAGAATGGTAAAAAATATTCTCTTACTTTTGGATACTGAATCTTAGAAGAAGAGTCTAGAGAGATAAGTATTCTTATTGCTTTAATTCAGATTAAACCTAATAAACTAATTCCCGGAGGCTTTGCTAAATTCTTTGTTGGAGTCAGCTTAAGTAGGATTGTTGAGTGAATCTTAGATGAGAGTCTGGCAAACAGTTTTACTTGTGTTCTGAGCATGGGGAGTGATAGTTTTGTTAACCCAGGGCTCTGCTTTGGAAACCCGGACATTTCCAGACATGGCCTGAGGTCCTCAATTAGTATTCTAAGTGAGATGTTAAAAGCAGAGGGCTCAGTTCTGTTATTGTATTATAGTTATTGGTCCAGTGGTAGACTTTCTTTTTATTTATTTAACCATTTGGGGGAAATATTTTCGAGCTTTCAGAAAAGTTGTAAGGATAAGAATGATGCAAAGAAAAAGTACCCTTCCCTCAGATTTATCTCCTTGTCTCCCCTACACCCTTGTACATACATAGATACGTGTGTGTGTTTATACATGTATACACACGTTTTTTAAAGCTGTTTGAAAGTAAATTGGTTATACTGTATGATTCTTTACCTTGCTTATTATATGCCAGGTACATTTTATAAACAAGTGTTCTGTAATTGTTAGCTCAGATAATACAGTTTTAGACATAGGTGTTATTTTTTTCTTTATTTATGGATAAGTCTGTCACTAACCTACAACTAGTTACTGTTAGAGGATTTGCCTTCAGCTAGATCGAGGCTAAAGCTGTGTTGTATTGCTTCTCTTGGAGGATGTTTCCAGTGTGAAGACTTTCATGTAGGTTTTAAAAGCACTCTTGATCTCACAGGCCGTTTAAATCTAGATTTCATCTATTTTAAAATATGTGTTTTCTTTTCTCCTTTTCACATTAGAAAAACGTGGTTGTGTATCTTACAATGGATAATGATGTTGTTGACATTATAAATGTGTGTGTGCACACTGTGTTAATTTTGGTGGTATGCTTCTTGACACTGAGTCAGAGGTAGCCTCTGGGTGTGTGGATATATGTGTTTTCTGTTTCCCACTTGAAAGGGAAAATGATATTCTAGGTTACCAGCTCCAAGGCGTGGAGGAGCTATTGCATTTTATTTAATATTGTAGACTTACTTAAAGATCAGACATGCTGAATCTTTACAAGTAAAATGTATAAATATTTCTGAAAGGCAACTGAAACCTCCAGAGCTGTTTGGATTTGTATCACTTGTGTTGTGAGAATTATTAGCATTGATTGGGTAGAATAATTTGTGCAGTTGCAGAATTACCTTGCTTTGAGATGACTATTTTCTTCTTTCTGTTCTGCCCTTTCCCTATTTTTTTTTTTTTTTCATTTTAAAAATCATGCCTCTTGTGGAAGAGGAAATAAATAAAGGGACTATTAAAAATAAAAATTGCCTACAACTCTGTCACTCAGGACTAATCCCTGTTGATATTTTGCTGTATTTCGTAAATATACATGCATTTCTTTTTTCCTCACAGTTGTTATGATGTATGCAGTACTCTTTTCTACCTTTTTATACTTGTTCATGAGTATTTTCCTATTGTTCTTAAGTCTTTCATATCCCTTGGATTTTAAGTGGCTCTAAACGTTCTAATAATGTGCCATCATTTTTTGAGCTCTTACTATATGTTTAAGTTCTTCTAATTCTTTGTTATAAATAACTTAACATCTTTTTGTATATTTCTTTCTGAGACATTGTCACAAAATTTGTTCTCTTGAGCATTCATGCTGTACATAAGAAATTCACCCATTTTGCATGTGTGTTCATTTGGTACATTTTCTTCCAGGAAGAGTGGTGAAGTGAAGGGAAAGTTGCTCAGTTGTGCCCGACTCTTTGCCACCCCGACTCTTTGCCACCCCATGGACTATATCCCGCCAGAATCCTCTGTCCATGGAGTTTTCCAGGCAAGAATACTGGAGTGGGTAGTCATTCCCTTCTCCAGGGGATCTTCCCATTCCCAGCCCGGGGATTGAACCCAGGTCTCCTGCATTGCAGGCAGATTCTTTACTGTCTGAGCCACTAGGGAAGGATGAGTAGAGGGACATCAGACACTAGAAGCTACTGAAAATTAGACCAGGAAACACATGCAGGAATGTAACAGGAAACATCTTGTTTTAGGAAAAACGACCCAGTTGATTTTCCTTTTTTCCTTATCACCTAAACTGTTAGACGAACAAGTCTCATGACTGCCTTTAGTTCTTATAAACTGATGAAACATAAGCTTGTTTCTGTTGGTGCAGTGTTTTGGATTTATTTAGGCACTGGCAGACTCATCCTGCTTTTTAGGAGTCAGCAGTGCTGTCCTCTTGTGGCTGTTCTAACTTTAAGTTGACGTACTGGAAGGTTACTTCCGTTCTTTCAGTACTTCCCAGCCTTAGTTTGTAAGTTCTCAAGAGGATTATAAGGAGAATGGAATAACTCAGTGATGTCAGTCCCCTTTGTAATAGGGGAAATAGAAGCTCTCTTTTTAATTTTATTTCTCTTACGAGGACAGTTTAGCAGGAAAAAAGAGGGACGCCTCAAACAGTATGAAAAGAGACAGTTGGCTTCTGCCATTTTGTCCTTTTTCGTTCTTCCCCTTCTTTAGATTTGTTTTTTAGGCCATATTCAGAGCAGCAGCGGCTCTGTCCTGACTTTACTCCACGTTTTTCTTTTAACACCTAAGTAGGGTCACCTAATCTTCCTGTTGGTGCACCTTTTCAGCTTTCACCGTGCGCTACCAAAGCAGGAGAACCCTGGACCTGGGCTGTGGCGGGTCAGCATTGTTCCAGGTGTAGCTGCTGGGACTGTCTTTGGTTCCTCTCTGTGCCTTGAATCGGTTCCATTTGTGTTCAGTTTATCTGTTGGTGCCCTTCCATTCCTTCATAAAACTCGTCCACTGCCGTGGCAGTCTGAGTGCTTATGGCTGGTAAACTTGAATTTAATATATGCATGCATCTCTGTTTTTGTCAGTTTTTTATGCCTATTTTACTAGTTATGGTAATGATACAGTTTACTTCACAGTAAACTGGTGAAAGATGCTTTAGTTATTTGCATTAAGCTTAATTTGAATGATGTAGATAGACTCAAAGCTGAGTCATAAAAAATTCCTGCTGCATTTGTTGTGGATAAGATAAATAAAAGCATTTAGGGTTAAAAAAAAAAAAAGCCCACAATAATCTAGAAAGATTCTACACTTTACTAAGAATAAGTGCTCAGTGCAGTTTAAAGAACCAGTAACCAAAAGTCCTAGTGATGCATCCTCAGAGAAGAGGCTTGGTCCTAAATCTGAGAATGGCTAATGAATGTACAGTTACGTATTTTAGCTGTTAAAGTTGTGTATGTTTGTACACATATATAGTGTAATGGGCATTTTAATTGATGCACCACTACTAATCCTGTTCACTTTGGATAAGATGCCTTTTGCTATAAAAGTATTCTATAATATTTATAGACTTTTTTATCTGTGTAAATATATCTTTGCTGGAAGATACTCAAATTGTGACTAAGTAGATCTAACAAGTAAATATTGCCATATTGCTACATACAAGCCTTCAGTCTTGGTGTATTAGTAGAATTTGAGAGTCACTGAGTGTGGCTTTGTGCTTACCCCTCCATACTTGCCACTCAGGTGTTACATCAAAGCCTTATTAAATTTGCCTCACTCTCTCAGTTCTCCTAGATCCTGGAATTTTGCTCTTGAACCTTAATCTATGTTGGTGTCTGTTACTGAAGGCAGGCTGTATGGTTGTCTGCCCCTTTGTTCTTTTTAGTTCTCTGGAACCTTCTCTGAATGACTTGCTCAGGTTCATCTCTGTGGGTTCCATCTCTGGCCAGCCATAATCTGGACTCTTTGTCACAAATCAAACCCTGGTTCTGACGATGACTTTTCAAAAGCCCGTGTTCTACATGTTCAGTTTTTGAAACATGAATGTCTTACATCTTTCTTAACATCCTTCAATTCACAATAATAGGACTTTTTTTTTTTTAAAGAAACGTTTTTAATTGAGACATATTATACATAGTGAAAAATGAACCAAAATGTGGAGCCCTTATGAAAATCACAAGATAAACACACCCATGATCCTTATTGTCTACTGGACATTGAAATTTCTCTGCCTGGCAGTCATTCTGTGGAGGACTAGGCTGTAAATCTTATAGGCTTCCAGGCCATATGGTCTGCCGTCGTAGTGAAAGCAGCCATGGGAGATATGTCAACAGATGGGCGTGGCTGGGCTCCAGTAAAACTTTATTTATGGACTCTGAGATTTAAATGTCATATAATTTTCACATGTCATAAGCTATTACTCTTCTTTTGATTTATTTGCAACCATTAAAAAATGTAAAAACCATCCTCAGGTCGTGGGCTGGTTGTGGAAAAGCAGCAGACCAGATCCGGCCCATTGGCGTGGTTTGCTGACTTCTGCTCTGCAGATGCCATTAACCTTCAGCTCACTCCCTGTGGAAACAGCCTCTGTTCCTCTAAGGTGGCATCACCATCGTCATCTTCATCATACAGCACATTAGAGCCATTCTTCTCCAATGAGGAAACGACTATCAGAACAATTTGCTGTGTGAAGTTCAGTGATTAAATTGCCCTGTGTCTCTAGAATACACCTACTGACTTGGGATACAAATTTTAAAATGAATTTTTATCTACATAAATTGAAACATATATAACTCTGCTGCTGCTGCTAAGTCGCTTCAGTTGTGTCCGACTCTGTGCGACCCCATAGACCGCAGCCCACCAGGCTCTCCCGTCGCTGGGATTCTCCAGGCAAGAACACTGGAGTGGGTTGCCATTTCCTTCTCCAGTGCATGAAAGTGAAAAGTGAAAGTGAAGTCGCTCAGTCGTGTCCGACTAGTAGCGACCCCATAGACTGCAGCCTACCAGGCTCCTCTGTCCATGGGATTTTCCAGGCAAGAGTACTGGAGTGGAGTGCCATTGCCTTCTCTATGAGGTAATACACCATGACTTATTTCATAGTAGTTTATAGACTAATGGTGGTGGATTTGATTACCGTTACTTTTCCTTTCTCTTTTTAAAATTTAGGACAATTTAAAAATTGAAGTTTAAATGATTATATAGTACAGTTTGTCAGGCATGAAATAACTCTGAGTGCTTTATAGTATTGTTAAAAACCATTTGTTCCCACTGTGGCTCAGCTGGTAAAGAACCCACCTGCAATGCAGGAGACCTAGGTTTGATCTCTGGGTTGGGAAGATCCCCTGGAGAAGGGAAAAGCTACCCACTCTAGTATTCTGGCTTGGAGAATTCCATGGACTGTATAGTCCATGGGGTCGCAAAGAGTCAGACACAACTGAGCAACTTTCACTGTAACTGATTGTCACCCACATGGTGGTATCTTGAAAGAAGCAAATATTTAATTCAGCCAGCATCCACCAGGGCATGTGGTGTTCCTGTGTGCTCGTTTGTGTCTGACTCTTTGTGACTCCCTGGACTGTAGACTGCTAGGCTCCTCTATCCATGGAATCTTCCAGGCAAGATAACTGGAGTGGGTTGCCATATCCTCCTCCAGGGGATCTTCCTGACCTACGGATTGAACTCACATCTCTTGTGTCTCCTGCATTGGCAGGTAGATTGTTTACCATTGAACCACCTACGAAGCCGGCATTCACTAGATCTGCTAGTAAATGAGTCACTTGGAGAACCTACTCTGCTGCTGCTGCTGAATGAGACATAGGTCCTGTCTGCATGGAGCCCTTGGACAGGATAAACATTACAGAACTATCCTGTAAGATGGAATGTGGTAACTTCTAGAAGAAAGGAAATGTGGGAGCACAGATGCATGGTAGTGAGAAGTATGTATTTTATTAAATATGATTTTTCCCCAAAATTTAAAAAATTCTAAACCTACACAGAAGTTGAAAGAAGAGTACCATAAACACACACATACCTTCAACTAGTCACCAACTGTCAACCTCAGCACGTCTAACTCTCTGTATGCATGCATATATAGTTTTATGTATGTTTGTGTTTTTTCTTCCTAAACCATTTGAAAGTAAGTTTCAGAGATTGACATTTCACGCTAAAGTACCTCAGCGTGGATCTCCTAAGAACAAGGATATTCTCATACTTAACTATGATATAATACCATTATCATGCTCAAGAAAGTTAATATTTCTAAAATAATACAATCAAATATATAGTCAGTATTCAGAGTTCCCAGTTATCTCAGTAATGTCTTTCATTTTTTTTCCCCCTCAATCTGAGCTCTTTTCAAAGATTATATGTTCCATTTAGTTTATGGGTTGTAAAAATATCATTTAGCCTAGAACTATAACTTTGCTTTATTTGCCTTTACAACATTACTTTTGAGGAGTTTAATGACTCATGATTTGATTTTATCCATTAGTTTTTTCATAATTGTATTCAGGTAGAACATTTTTGGTCAGAATAGTACCCAGGTGATGCTGGGCAGTCTCAGGATATCATGTCCAGAGTCCATTGAAGTCAGTTTGTTCCATTATGGGTGATGGTTCGTTCAGGTGGACTCTCCTAGGTTGCTCCACTGTAGAGCTGGTGTTTTTCCCTTTGTAATTAGTAATCTGTGGGGTCATCCTTTGAGACTGTGAATAATTGTTCCCCCAACCTTTTACCCAGTGGTAGAATTTTTTCTTTTTCACAATTTCATCTGAATATTAGGACTGTAATAACATAGTTCATAACCCCAATTGTTTGCAGATATTTTGCAGATATTTAAATTTTAATTATGTATGCATTCCTTTAATTAAATGTTGTTGAAAGTTGAACTACAAATACATTTTCTTATTGAACTTAAACATTAATTACCATTTCATCAGAAGAAAGCAGAGTTAAGATCAAACTCCCAAAGATGAAAAAGCTGAGTTCAAATCTTGGTTTCTTGCCTTATTATATGTACAGATTTTCTAAGCCTCAGTGTCTTTTATCTGCAAAATGGGGATAATCACCACTCGTTAATAATATTAAAGTTGTTTATTTAATTACAATAGAGGCATAATTTTTGCTAAAATAGGTGACTTCGGCTTATTGAAAGAAAAAAAATTAAACATTTATTTAGTTCTTTATTTGAATTCTGTCTGAAAATATGAATTTTCTTTATTGCTCCCAATACATTTGATTAATTCTGGTTTTTTGATATTTTTTATACACCCTTCAGTTAAGGCTAGATATTTGCTTAAAGTGCTTTGGAAAGCTTACATTTCATTCTGTCTTGTGTGATTCTTTGCGGTCACCTGGTAAATTCTTCATGCTGTTGTTACGAGAAGGAGACTCAGATTCTCTTAGATTGTACTATTTCCCAAGACTAAAGTTAGGTAACTAGATGAAGGCTTAATTTATGTAATGATAGATTTCCAAATCCATTGCTCAGAAACACACAGCGAAGATTGAGGATAGTTAAAATTCCTTTAATAAACAGTCTACCTGAAGATAAAATGAAGTTAGCAAGCATGGAAACTGTCATAAACTATTAGAGTTGTATTGGAAATTCTGGAACCAAGTTAAATTGACTCCCACTGGCCAAAATATGAACAATTTGAGCATCAAAAAGGATAACTAGTGAACTGAAACACATTAAATATCTTTAGACCTATGAGCTAGTAATGATACTGAAGTCAAGTTGCTGGAGTTTGTGCTACGTACCACATTGTAGCACTTAGCTGCTACATCACCAGAAGCCTATAGATAGCTTGTAGACCAGTAGCTTCCACACATACTCAGTGCTCCACACTTTTAGGCTCAAAACCATAGAGACACCATAGTTTCAGGCTCTGCATGATAGTAACTTCTCAAAATTACCCTTTCCTACACCAGAAAGTTGTAGATTTCAATTTCAATCTTATTTATATTATTTCTAGAGAGTTGTGATATAGTAAGCTGACAAGGTAATTATGATGTTTTGACTTATCCAGACTCTTATTGGGTGGAAAGGTAGTAATTGCTTGCTTAAAATTTTAAGATAAATATACTTTTTGTGTAGGTCAAAGACAGTACTATCATAGAAGAACTTTATTTTCATAGTGTAGCTACTGAAAACTTCCTTTTGTATATTTAAATTTTTAAAATACATATGTTTAAAAAAAGGCTGAGGCCGAAAAATTGATGCATTCAAGCTGTGGTGTTGGAGAAGACTTTTGAGAGTCCCTTGGACTGCAAGGAGATCAAACCAGTCAACTCTAAAGGAAATCAACTCTGAATACTCATTGGAAGGGCTGATGCTGAAACTCCAATATTTTGGCAACCTGATGCGAAGAGCTGACTCATTGGATAAGACCCTGATGCTGGGAAGATTGAAGGCAGGAGGAAAAGGGAATGACAGAGGATGAGATGGTTGGATGACATCACCAATTCAATGGACAAGAGTTTGAGCAAGCTCGGGGAGTTGGTGATGAACAGGGAAGCCTGGCATGCTACAGTGCATGCGGTCGCAAAGAGTGGGACATGACTGAGCAACTGAACAACAACATTTAAAACTTAAGTCCAAAATAACACTTTAAAACCATGCATAAATATATTAAAAATCCTCATGTCATAAAGATTTTTTGTGTTTGGTGCATGTGTGGTTTTATAATGGGCTGAAAATAGATAAAACTATGACATTTGCAAAGACATTGATGTTACTATGCTCCCAAGGATCTTTGTAATTCAAAATTCTATTCTAACAACATTAATTGGGCTTGGATCAATAATGGTATTTTAAGGTGGACGTCTTAGACGGAATGAGGAAGTGAGGTTTCTCAAGTCGTCCATCCAGGATGATTTGGTGTTTGTAAGACAGTAAATTTTTCTCAATAATTTATCTAAAATTCTGTGAGCAGACTTGATTTGCTCACCCTGTAAATAACTGTTTAAATTTAAAGTGATGTTTCCTTCATAATTGCATAACTGATCATTTAGAAAGGAAGTAATGTGTTAGATATCTTTTTGGCTTGCTGAAGTGTAGGCCCTGCACAAAACTGTTCCACTAACCTTCTACCAAGCCCTTTCTTGCAGAGACACACAGAATACTGATGACATTCAAGGGGCAGGATGGAAATTCTACCAGGACTCCTACTGCTACACAGTTGAGAGGGAAAAGGTTATCCTTAACTTGAAGCATTTAAGTCATTTGTGATGAATTTTCCATCAGGCAGAAAAAAAGGAATGATTACCAAAGATCACACCCCTGGGATAAATATGAGGTTATAGCTAACTTCTTATTTCCCTCAGGGGTGTAATTAAACAGACTTTTACGATTAAGGGTTTTAGGCATTGAAAAATGTTTACTGGCAAAAAAATAATAGCGCCAGTTAGAGACATGATCAATCAGGCACAGCTTACTGAGTTTATTAAAGCTGTGGATTTGCTGTGAACTGTTTTTGAGCATTTGGTTGACTCAGGGTATATCAATTTAAAAAAGAATATCAGGGGGATAAAAGCCAATAAAAGGTGTTTTAAAAGGTCCAGATCAAAAATAATTTTAATTAGGCAAATTTTCATAAAGGGGTACATAGGATGTTGCTGACACATTTGAGGTATTCATACTTATGTCTGGTTTTAGCTTGGGAATTTTAACAGAGAAGAGTTTGAGTTTCTAATCTTGGCTTTACCAGTAATTAACCTTAAGTTGCTAGAACTACCACAGCTTTTAAATATGATAATGAAACTAGATGTTGACTAAAGAGTATATTGACTAAGGCTCTTCTGGTTTTCAAATGGTCTGATTCTCTATTTTTAAGATACATAATTTGACACAGTTTAATTTAATTCAGTAAATACTCAGTAAGTATTCTTTGAGAACTCAGTCCATTGAGGGAATTCTGCCAAGGCACAAGGCATGCAAAGAAATGATGTACTTCCAGCTGTTGGGAAACTCCCAAGTTGAGATTGTGAGAGGTAGAGGAGTGGTGGTCCAAAGTGTGAGAAGCACAGCATGTGAGCAGACAGCTCAAGGAGATCATATGGAGTTGTAGGGTAGATTTCTCTAGAAACCCAAGAGACCCCAACCCTGACCCTCCTAATCTAAATAAGATTTCCTATTGTGCTATTTCAGGTTGCTTTTTCTTCACAGTATTTGCCATACTCTTTAATAATGTTTCCTTATTTCCTTAAAGTCATCTTCCCTTCTAGACTCAATGGTCCGTGAGAACTAATATGTTACTGTTGAACTGGCAATGTTAACTGTGTGCTGTGGCATGCCCACGACCTAAACATGCAGCCTGGTGTGGATGGCATTTCATAATTACCTGCTGACTGTAGGAATGAGAGCTCAGTGGGTGGTGAAGTCAAGCAGAGTCCAAGGAAAGCTTGGTAAGGAAGGAGTAGGCAGCGTTTAGGTTTGGCCTCAAATGTGCAGTGGGCATGTAGACCAGATGGGAAGTCACACCAGGCAAAACAGCCTGTGCCTAGATGGGAGTCCCCCAGTACAAGTATGTGGGGCAAGAGAGTAGGCTGATGGCAGGCTTTGTACTGTACATGCAAGATACCTGATGTCTGTAAACCAGGGAGCTTTCACAAGAAATCTGTGAATCCATATGCATAGTGCATAATAAACGTGAGCATGGTGCTAATTTTCTACAAATGTATGTAGGTATTTTTGTGATTAGTAAAATCCAAACTCATTTAAAAGCATGAATGAATTTGTAATAGATTTTTATCTTGTATAATTTCTCATCAAGTGAAACTAAAATTATGTTATCTTCTAAAGGTCTATGAATTTTTTGTTTGTTTACTTGCTTTAAAAGGGTCATCCTACTTCCCTGTAGATTTGGGGAGCCAGTAAAGGGTTTTAAATATAGAGAATGTACATAATCATTTCTCCCTGGTGTCATTAGGAGGACAGTTTCAGGAGGCAGAGCTTGAAAGCAACCTTTTTCACTCATGCAGGTGAGGATTACTTTACTTCTGATGGTACAGAACCAGTGATTCCAAGGGCTGTTTTGCAAGCAGTAGCCTAAAAAGGCAAGCCCCTGAACTGATTGTTCTGACCAATATGGTGAAGGCCAAATTTAGTTTACACATACATATACATATATGAACATTTATATGAATATTTCATTTTATAACATATTAAAGAAGTTTTGGATTTTACTTTTTCTTTTTTTCTTATATTATTGTCTTTGTCTCCATCTTTCATTATATTTCTTTTTTTTTTTTTCCCTTCATGCTTTTCAACTTATGACCCTTCAGGTTGAAATTAAATTTGGGCTGTAAGTTGATTCCCTGAATCTTTTCTTCACAAGCTTTCTTTGTATTTTCCAGAAGAAAAAAGATTAACCCAGGGTTTCCAAAATAAAAGCAAAGATTGTGATTAAAACTGAATTAGACTCTTTATGCCCTATTATTTGCTAATAGTAAAATAAATAGCCCAGTCTTAAGGAAGATTTAAAGTAAGTCTTGGAGCCTTTGTGAACCCTTGAATTTTAATTAAAGAAACACAGAATACCATCACTTTCTGTTTGTCAGTGGAAAAAATATGTATTTTTAAATTTTCAAAGCTTAGCCCAGCAGCACATGGAGTACATCTGTTGGCTTTGAGAATTTGGGGAACACAAATGGATTCAGATGTTTAGGCCCTTTGTCTTCACTGGCTCAGTTCACCTCGCCAGCTGAGCGTGGCACAGTCCAAACACAGTTTCTGAAAACAGAGCAGGTCGAGTTACTTCTCAAGCACTCTCTTGGGGACTGATAAAGTCAATCTCTGTTTATGTAATGAAATCAGGGAGCACGGGGTCTGCTGTAGTACTTTGTGGATGGGATTCCATTGGTGTTGTCTTTCAGGGAAAAGACTGGATTTAATAAGCCCTGTTCTTACCCGCTTTCTTTGGAGGCACAGCCCACTCTGATGGATTATTTTGAACTATTTTTGTTTATGTAGTATTAGAGCCTCTCTTTAAGCAATTGGTTTTAGTAAAATCAATAGGTTTATTGCAGGAAAATGGGATACTGATAACTACGTTACCTGATAAAAGACTTAAATGTCTGGTTAAACTCTCTGGTTTTTTCCAGTGCTACTGGTGGTCACTGTGAGTGTATGTGTATGTGTGTATTTAAATAATATTGTCTTTCTAGTGTTCTTACATTTTAATTTAACTTGAACTTTTAAAACAAACTCTGCTGGTTTATCCTCAAGTACTCAAAATCCTCCCTATTTTTCAAAATATTTATAAGTATTCTTGAGAGTGAAATCTCATAAAGATCTTTGCTTCAGGACCAGAGTTCAAAGGAAAGTTGGTTTGGTTTTAATTTGAAAACTGTAAAAACAAAATACCCTCAAAATGGCAGGGTGTGAATTGGTAACTTCAATTGTATTGCAATCAGCCAGGCCCATCCCCAGATGTTTCCAGTTAAAGGGCAAGAATGCTAACTTGGGTGAATGTCATCTGAAAGCATTTCTTTACTATTCTGATTTTCTTCTACGAAAAATAACAGTCTCAAATCCTTTAACTTTAATGAAATAAATAACTTCTCATTTGCATGTTTTTTAAACTCATACAAAGACACATGTAATATTCAAAGAGAATTTTTATATGTCATATGTAGTCCTGAATGCATTGGGGTTCACATATATCCTTTAAAAATACCCCTCCAAAAAAAAAGATTTTTGAAAGAGATTAAAGCCCTTTAGAAATTAAAATCATGTACTTCTGGATTCATTGTAATCAAGAAGTGGACCTGCTAACGTTGTGAATTTGTTTTAAAAGGTGTATTTAGTGATTTCATTGCTTTTTTTCAGGATTGTTACAGGGAATTTTCCACTTATAATGTAAATAATGTTTATCTTTTATTTTTGATCAGTTGTGCATTCAGTTGCAAGAAGTACTTCTATACGAATCTAGATAGGATGAGACAAAAGAAACCAGAATGTAATTTGAAAACCATGTGTTTCATAATATTTCTCAGGATAATACCAGGTTACAGTAAGATCCATTCATGAACTTGAAAGTTGCTTTGAACACATTCTGTATTAAAAAGAAAGATACCTACTGGTAATAAATGTGAATTTATGGAAATTGGCATTTGTTCAGAGAGAAGATGGAGTTATTCTTTATGACTAACCTGATGTTAACATTCTGAATGTAAAGCAAAATGTGCATTTATATTTGAAGCTTCCCAACCCATAGACACAGGACAGCATACTGTCTGTAGAGCTGAAATCAGTTCAGTTCAGTTCAGTCGCTCAGTTGTGTCCAACTCTTTGCGACCCCATGAATTGCAGCACGCCAGGCCTCCCTGTTCATCACCATCTCCTGGAGTTCACTCAAACTCATGTCCATCGAGTCTTGCGATGCCATCCAGCCATCTCATCCTCTGTCGTCCCCTTCTCCTCCTGCCCCCAATCCCTGCCAGCATCAGAGTCTTTTTCCAATGAGTCAGCTCTTCTCATGAGGTGGCCAGAGTACTGGAGTTTCAGCCTTAGCATCATTCCTTCCAAAGAAATCCCAGGGTTGATCCCCTTCAGAATGGACTGGCTGGATCTCCTTGCAGTCCAAGGGACTCTCAAGAGTCTTCTCCAACACCACAGTTCAAAAGCATCAATTCTTCTCTTTTTCGCTCTCCTCTTTTACTTTCATCAAGAGGCTTTTTAGCTCCTCTTCACTTTCTGCCATAAAGGTGGTGTCATCTGCATATCTGAGGTTATTGATATTTCTCCCGGCAATCTTGATTCCAGCTTGTGTTTCTTCCAGTCCAGCGTTTCTCATGATGTACTCTGCATATAAGTTAAATAAGCAGGGTGACAATACACAGCCCTGACGTACTCCTTTTCCTATTTGGAACCAGTCTGTTGTTCCATGTCCAGTTCTAACTGTTGCTTCCTGACCTGCATACAGACTTCTCAAGAGGCAGGTTAGGTGGTCTGGTATTCCCATCTCTTTCAGAATTTTCCGCAGTTTATTGTGATCCACACAGTCAAAGGCTTTGGCGTAGTCAATAAAGCAGAAATAGAGCTGAAATCGTTCTTTCTAATTTCATTTTCCATTTGGTGATGTTTCAGCAGACGTGTTTGGGAACTAGCGGGCAGACATGGTCTTTGTAGGTCTTAGGTCTGCCCACACTTGCTGTGTTGTCTTGATTCTTCTTTCCAAACATGGTGCTACTCAGATCTTAAGACTCCGCAGAGGAGACCCCTTCTGAGGAGTCTCGGGAGAAAGCTGCTGGTTTTACCTTTGTGCTCCAAGCACGAGGTGTGGCCTGTACTGTGCTTCTCTGGCTGCATTGTGGTGCTTCCACAGCGTCTCGTGCCCTCCACCCTATGTTCACCACTTGTTGTGAAAGGCATTGGGGCACAGCTGCCTCCTTTTCCCCAGCAGACGGTGGTGCCTGACCAGGCTCATTTCATCTCACCATCCTCCATGCTGAGCAGAGTCCCCGTGCGTATTGGACTCTTGGGATTTTAAAGATTTTTTTGAAGTTATTTTGAAAATACTTTAAAGATGTGTTGGATATTTTAAAATTAGGTATAGGAAGAGAATGAGAATCAAGGGTCTGGCTCTGAGTTCATCACGCCCATTTAATGATCTTAGGTTTTCTCTGTGTGATAGAAATTATGTCCATTACTTTTTAAGTCATTATAAGATTTAACTCATGGTGTGCAGTATCATGATGAGGGCTGTGTTCCTAACAAACACAGAAAGGACTTATTATTACTGTTACTGTCCTTACCAGCCAAAGTGACGCACCTCAGCTCTGAGCAGAGGAAGAGGCCTCTCCCCAAGCAAGTCACACTTCCCCCTCCTTTTCTTAATATGAAGCTTAATATGAAAAGCTGTACATTTCTTTAAAGGAGAGTGTATGCCAGTGAAATAAGGAAAAATATTTTGAAACGGAAAAAAAAAAAAAAAATTGACTTGAACTAGTAGTTTCTAACCTTCTTGAGTAAGGCAAGGGATTCCCAGGTGGCGCGAGTGATAAAGAACCTGCCTGCCAGTGCAGGAGACATAAGAGACACAAGTTCGATCCCTGGGTCAGGAAGATCCCCTGGAGGAGGGCATGGCAACCCACTGCAGTATTCTTGCCTGGAGAATCCCCATGGACAGAGGAGCCTGGCGGGCTACAGTCCATGAGAATGCAGAGTCAGACACAACTGAGGTGACTTAGCATGCACGCAGTTCTTACATATGCTGTCATGGTAATGTTCTCATACTTTTTTCTTTTTTATGTTTTTACACTTTTAGTATTTTCCCAAACATTGAAAACTAGTCATAAAGAGTGGCAGTATGGTGGAGGTGCCTCATCAATACAAGTTCAGCAAATACTGATCGATTTGTGTGTGCCACATTAAAGGTACAAAAGTGTGTTAAAGAAGCACCTGCTGTGTTAGAGCAAAGGAGAGGACAGGGCCGGGCAGTACATACTAGGTTTGTTGTTCATCCTGCCATCACTTGCAGCAGGTCTGGGGATACGCCTGTGAACAAATCAGACTGAAAGCCCTGCTGCGGCATTCTAGCCAGGAGTTTGCTGTAGATACAGTAAAGAAAGTGAGCAAGAATGGTGGAAGTCCTGGGGAGGAAAAGCAGGGAAGGGGATAGTTGGGCTTCCCTGAGAAGATGACAGCTGAGCAAAACCTTAAAGTGGGGGACAGAATTAGCCACAGGAATACCCGTAGGACCAGAAGAGAGGACAGTCAGTGAGACACCCTGAGGTGGGAGCAGGCCTGAAGTGTCCCAGGACCAGCAGGGAACCCTGTGTGGCCAGGGCAGGGTGATGAGGGAGGAAGTAGAAGACAGGCCGGAAAGGTACTGAGGGCCGCGCCACTTAGGGCTGCCTTGCCTGTGTCCTGGAGGGAGGATGGGAAGGCAGACAAATCCTCCATTTTATACTGCTATATTTAAAATGGATAGGACCTTCTGTACAGCGCCGGGAACTCTGCTTAATTTATGTGGCAGCCTTTATGGGAGGGGAGCTTGGGGGAGAATGGATACATGGATATGTGTGGCTGAGTCCCTTTGCAGTCCACCTGAAACCATCACATTGTTCGTCGGCCATGTGGTTCAGTCGCTTAGTTGTGTCCAGTTCTTTGCAACCCCACGAACTGTAGCACGCCAGGCCTCTATGTCCTTCATCATCTCCCAGAGTTTGCCCAAGTTCATGTTCACTGCATTGGTGATGCCATCCAGCCATCTTATCCTCTGATGCCCTTTTCTTCTTCTGCATTTGATCTTTCCCAGCTTCAGGGACTTTTCCAGTTCAGTTCACTTCAGTCACTCAGTTGTGTCTGACTCTCTGCGACCCCATGGACTGCAGGCTTCCCTGTCCATCACCAACTCCCAGAGTTGACTCAGACTCGTGTCCGTTGAGTTTGTGATGCCATGCAACCATCTCATCCTCTGTCCCCTTCTCCCCCTGCCTTCAGTCTTGCCCAGCATCAGGGTCTTTTCAAATGAGTCAGTTCTTTGCATCAGATGGCCAAACTGTTGGAATTTCAGCGTCAGCATCAGTCCCTCCAATGAATATTCACGACTGATTTCCTTTAGGATGGATTGGTTGGGTCTCCTTGGTGTCCAAAGGACTTTCAGGAATCTTCTCCAGCACCACAGTTCGAAGGCATCAATTCTTTGGTGTTCTGCCTCCATAGTCCAGCTTTCACAGCCATACGTGACTGCTGGGAAGACCATAGCCTTGACTATATGGACCTCTGTCAGCAGTCATGTCTCTGCTTGTCAACACACTGTCTAGGTTTGTCATCACTTTCCTGCCAAGAAGCAATCAATCGTCTTCTGATTTCATGGCTGCAGTCACCGTCCACAGTGATTTGGAGCCCAAGAAGAGGAAATTTGTCACCACCTCCACCTTTTCCCCTTCTATTTGCCACGCAGTAATGGGGTCGGATGCCATGATCTTAGCTTTTTTAGTATTTAATCTTAAGCCAGCTCTTTCATTCTCCTCCTTCACCCTCATCAAAAGCTCTTTTCATCCTCATCAGCCATATTCCAGTATAAAATAAAAACTGTAAAAATAAAATAGTAAAATATTGTAGTAGATTTTGTGGTTGCTGGGACTTTTGGGGAGAGGAAGTGGGGAGCAACTGCCAGTGGGTACAGGGTTTCTTTTTGGAACGATGAAAATATTATGGAATTAGTAGTGGGGGCTTCCCTGGTGGCTCAGATGGTGAAGAATCCGCTTGCAACGTGGGAGACATGGGTTTGATCCCTGAGTTGGGAAGATCCCCTGGAGGAGGGCATGGCAACCCGCTTCAGTTTTCTTTCCTGGAGAATCCCTATGAACAGAGGAGCCTGGCAGGCTACAGTCCATGGGGTTGCAAAGAGTCAGACAAGACTGAGCGACTAAGCACATAGCACAATCTTACGGATACTCTAAAAACTGCACTTAAGGGTAGATTTTTATGGCTTGTGAATTACATATCAGTAAAAATGCTGCAGAAAGTTGTCAGGGCTTACTGGAACCGTGTTTCTGATTTTGTTTTTTTGCTTCTCCTTCAACTAATGTAACTGTTGCTTTTGAAAATTCAGATTTCTAACTGTAGCTTAACTGAGGGAAACATTTCATATTATTGACTGTGTTTTCATGAGAAGTTAAAGTATTTTCATCTGTTTTAAAACATCTTTGCTGAAATCGTTAATGATTGTGAAATCAAAATTTTCTAAATACACCTTTTTTATATGCTCTTTAGCTACCCGTGTTCACTATTATTCAGTAAGAGATGATAGATGTTTTTAACCTCTGGCTATCAAGTGAATGTCATTTTTAGGCCGAAATTCTGACTTTTATATTTTTGTAAACTAAGATATTTGACATATAATTTATTTTGTGATTCTTTTAATAGTGTAGCAAATTAGATCAGCATGATAAAATGTTCTTCAAACTATAGTCTAGAGCATGGAAGTAAAAAGAATGTCCATTCATTCCATTAACCAAAACCCAAAATTGTGTGCTGTCCTCTTCCAGAAGAAGCAATTATTTTTAATAGAAATGGATCAAGAAATGTTTTTCCCCCTTCTGTTTTAGATTTAACTTTGGCATTTCCTCTAATTTTAATCTGTGCCACCTAGTAAAGTTGATTGAAATACTATGACTGTATCTTACTTTTTTCTTTTTCCCAGGGGGGAGGTGTAGTATAATTTGTGTTTTAACAAATAGTCTATGTAGTTTTCTTTCAAGAAAATAAAATCATTGAATCCCAGTTGTGCTTCGAGTCGAATCCCCTCTTCTCTGGCAGCTCACGGTGTAGGGCCACCTTATATGCTTGATTTCTAGTGCTGACACAGTGCCAGTTTGTGAACAGCTCCAGAAGTTATAAATCACAGTTTGCTGAACTTATTTCTCTTTGAGGACTTTGGATTGGGTAATTACCCCTCACCAGAAGTGTTTAATAAAGAAAACCATGCATTTCCTCGTCTGTGTTGAGGCTTTTTAGCAGACAGCTTTCGCCTTTTCCAGGCTTCTTGTCTTGAACTGCATCATCCTCTCCTGTAACCTTTGCTCTTAGGGACCCTTGCTTGGTAAGATTTCATGCGGTGCTGTCTTTGTTGTCTGGGTTTATTTTGGGGTGGAGGGGGTTGGGGGAGGAGTAGGAGTAAGGAGAAATCTTGAGTTCATCTTCTAACATGTAGATCAAACTGAAAGGGTGTTCTAAAAAATTGTAAGATAAGCCCTGTCAGACCAATTACATTTTCAAAATTTTGAGTACTTTAGAAAATCCGTGGTAACTCAGATTTCTTATTTACAGAAAGTCAGCACCCTAGGAGAAGATTAATCTGCTTTTGCCTCATTGTTCCAATATGAATGAATGTACTTAGAGGTTGATTAAATATTTTTCCTTCTGACCATGGGGAAGTATGTCCAAATCCTTAAGTAATTGCATTCTTAATACAGACCTTTCTCATTTTCTTACACTAGCTGGAAAGTCAGGGCAGCTTTCAAGCCTCTGTGTTTTCCGTTTGTGTGATGGCAACTTTAGATTGAACTTCAAGCAGTTTGGTCACGTAACTCTCTGCCGTCTTAGTTTAGAAAGCATAACATTTCAAAGTGGTTTATTTCATAAAATTCTTGGCATTCTTTGATGGCTTGAGACAATATTTGAAACACTGAAATAAGCCTGTACTTAGGAGAAAAATAATGTTTTTACCTAATCTAAAATTTTAATTTTAAATAATCAGAAGTTACAATATATACGTTTATGGCTTTTCAGTGAGATAACCTGAGTATTTAAAGAGTTAAAAATAAAATATCTATTATAAGCAAGTGTTGCCTTAAAAGAACGTTGTAAAAATTTAGGAACTTTGGACAATTGTGCCTGATCACACTTAATACATTCTTATGTGTGCTTTATCTTTCTCCAGGTCAGTAACTCCCATAGACTGTGAATTATCTAGAGATGTGCCAATTTGTTCATCTTTTTGTTCCCAGCATCTGGTGCCTGTCACAAAGTCAGGAGTCATTTAGCGTTCATTGACTGAATATTTTTTTATTGTCAGCATCATTGTTAAATCCAGATACTGGGTTCAGGTGGCTGCTATTGAATCAGCATATCTGCATGGAATATGTCTGTTTTTGTCTTAAAGATTCACAGCTGATGGCTGATTTCCCCCCAGAATTTGATCTGTGCATCTTAGTCAGTAAGCATTTAGTTCTGCCTTAAATTAGAAAATGGTGTCATTTGTATATTTTCTGTTTCTTTTTTTCTTATTTCTTTTTTAACTTAGAATGATATATTTTTCTCTTACTAGGAATTCTCTTGGGATTCTCTTTTATATTGTGTGATCACAGTAGGCAAGATATACCATCCATTTTTATTACTGTTTCCTTATTCATATTGGTGGTCTTTTGTACTAAACAATCCTAGAATAATTAAGCAAGAAGAACTAGGAAATTGTGCAAATGAAGAACAATAAGAGGGGATTATCTCTACCAGATATTATATTAAAATATAATATAGAACTTTAATATTTAAAACTATATGGCACTGGTATAGGTGTACACAGACAGAAGTCTAACAGAATAAGTTGAAAGTCCAGAAAGAAATTTAAGTATAATTGGAAATTTAGTAAGTTATCAAAGACATTTTAAATTCTAAATCATCAAGGAAAATGATAATTATTTTAAAAATGCTCTTGAGGCCACTTGGTAAACATCTGAAAGAAATTAGGTTGAATCGTCTTCTACCTTACACCAGAATAAATTTCAGGTGGAGCGTAAATGTAAATATAAAATTGTGAAACCATAAAAGTACTAGAAAAAAACCATGAAAATGTTTTTATAGTCTTGGAATGATAGAGGTCTTTTTATTTATATTACAAAACCCAGATGCCATTTAAAAGAAAATGATATTTGACCATTTACTAGATTTCTACATGACAGAAGAGCATAGCACACACAGTCAAAAGACAAACATGGAAAATACAACATAGTTAACAAATTAAGGGTTAATTTCCTTAATATATTAAAGAGTTTTTTGATTACTAGGACCGTAAATCTAACAACAAAATGAGCCAGCTTTATAGAGAAGGAAATACCAATTCCTTTAAACATGTGGAATGATTCATAATGCAAATTAAAACCGCAGTGAAATGCCACTTCACATATTGGCAGATATGGAAAGTTTCGATAGTACACTGTTGATAAGGATATGGGGAAATTAGCACTTGCATGCATACCATTGCTGATGGAAGTATAAATCAACACAACTTCTGTGGGAAATCGTTTTGTGCTATAAAACTTAAAACCCTTATACCCAGAAATTCCAGTTCAAGGAATTTATCCTGGACATATGCAGAGATAATGTGTTTATAAGAATATTTATTTTATCCCAAATGGTTATGCCACTTTGAACTAACAATATTCAAGTTCTAGATGATCCAGAACCTTGCCAGAACTTGGTCTTCTAAATATTATAGTGGGAATTGTAGTGGAATTGCAGTGGGAATTCAGTGGTATCTTATTGTAGTTTTGAGTTGCATTTCTGATAACTGATGTTAGGTTTCTTAGACATTCATATATCTTTGGCAAAATGTTTTAGTCTTTTTGCCTTTAAAAAAACTTGGATTGTTCTTATTAATGACTTGTTAAATTATTTATATGTATGGATACAAATATGTTGTCTATACAAGTTTTGTTAATATTTTCCCCAGTCTTTGGCTTGCCTATTAATAAGTTTTTGAAGACGTGTAATTTTGATGCCATCCAATTCATCAGTTTTTTCTTTTATACTTATTGCTTTTTGTGTTCTAAGGAATCTTTGTGTACTCCAAAGTCAAGAAAAGTTCATCCTTTTTAAAAAATTTCTTGAGCTTATATGTTCGGCTCCCCCCTACCACCAGTAGATTCTCGAAATAGTCTATAACCAAAAAGGGGAGGGGGGCAGCTCTAGAACCACTGCTGTAGACTGCTCTCTGGTGTTCACATTTGTTCACGTGGACAGCGCTGCATCATACCGCCCCTTCACAATAAAATTGTTTGTGAATTGGTGGAGAGAATGACATTACTTTTGATAAGGTAGGTATCAATTGAATAACTGGCTTTACTATACTTCTGAATATATCATTAATCCATTTCTAAATAATCCCGTGTTATGAATTTTAATATCAGGTGAGTGTGTCCACCCGGACCTGCCCTGTCTGCGTGACCTTTACTGCTCTGAGGCAGCAAGGCATCAGCAATGCCAGGAACACTGCAGGAAGATCAGAATCCGAGAACTGAGTCTGGTCTTGATACTGTCTGCCTTCTGTCCTAGCCAGCCAGCCTTCCCATCTCATCTAGAATAAAGTCTAGAACATGATTTCCGAAGCTGATCCACGACCTACCTTTCTATTTCTGCAGTGCTCTGTTTCCCAGTGTTATATTTGCTTATGCTGTAATCTTCATCTAGATCATTCTCATTCCTTTTCAGCCTGTCCCAGACTTAGCCAGTCAATCTACGTCCCCATTAAAACTCCATATCCTCCTTGAATTCTCTTCCAACATCTCAAAAGCAGTAATTAATCTGTTTGTGTACATTTTATGTATAATCTCTCCGTTATCTTACAGACTGCTGCGTGTTTTGAATGCCGGGAGGGCATGGTGTTCATTTTGAATCTACGTTATAGAAGCTGTGTGACAGTGTGCCCTTAACAGCAGTAGTCTTTGTCATGAGGTTTGCACTAGGTAGTGTTTTTCAGACTCTGAGCTTGTGACCCATTTGCTGTTTATGAAAGCAGTTTTGGTGGTTAAATGGTCCAAGAGCATCATTTTTTTAAAAAAATAGAAAATAGAGGGTTACATAACATGGGTAAGCATTATATAGTAAAAGATTTGTTCCTATTAATGGTTTTATATTTTCATATAGGTTTACTAGGTTATAATGTAAAATGTATTTATTACTATGAGCTGTAGTTAAATGGAAAACCAATGTTTAGATTTAACCTCTATGATGAATTTTGAATGTTAAAATTTAGAGAAGAGATGTTTGGAATTTTAATTAACTTTAATATTTCTGAAAATTTTGACTGAATGATTTCACATAATTTGTACTATCCTCTGTTAATTGGCTACCAAACTACCCTTAAAGGAATGATTTTTTTTTCTTTAGTATCTGTTATATAGTCTATTTATGAGTCTAGATTGCTCATGGAAGCATGTTGACCAGACAGTACTTTTCACTGCATTAGAATGGAATCAATATTATCAGCTGAGCTTACGAATTTAAGTATTTTGACTAAGGGTAGTGAAATTCCACTTTGGAAAATAAATTTATTTCATGTATAAACCGGATGCTCTCAAATACAAAATGTCACTTATCAACTAGCACTTGTGTCCACTTGAATTTGGAAGTGGGTATTCTTAGCAGTCAACTCAGTAGGAGTCATATATTTATCCCAAAAGAAAGTAGAAATTCAGATCTTCTGACTCAACACAGGCATCCCAAAGGGTGATACATGAGTTTGAGAGCCTTCAAATGTGCATTCTTGAGCTAGGAAAACAATTACTAATAGGGTTGTTTAGTGTTTACAGTAAAGCTGTTCCTGGTTGACTTTATTTAAACTTGTGAATAGTACTTTCCCTGGAATTCTGGAGCCTTGCAACTAGGAAGTCACTGTGTTAGTGATGTCAGTGCCTTTTTTCTTCACTTCTCTTTAGGGTCAGTACAGACCATCAGATTTGCTGTGTCCTGAGACATATGTTTGGGTTCCCATTGAGCAATGCCTGCCTTCACTTGAGAAATCCAAGTACTGCCGTTTCAACCAGGACCCGGAAGCAGGTATGTTTGAAATGGAGCTCAGCCAGAAATCATTGGCTCTGTTTCAGAGTCATGTGTGACTATGGCCCTTGACGGGGTCCGATTACTTTTGATATAAACATTACAGAGAGTGTGTGAGTGCCTGTGCACAGACATGTGTGTGTGTTTCTAAAATAAGAGACACTACATGTGCGTACATACACAAAGCAGTCAAACATTCACAGTCATGGTTTTGCAAAGAATGCAGAAGCCTCCTGTGCTTGTGCTGCTTACTGACCCAGCTTCTTCCATCTTGGTTAGATTTCACATACTTTGAGGCCTGACACCATTATCCATTATTTTGACCACTATCACAGTGCGTATGAATTGTTCACTGGATTATTTAGCCAGTGTCAAGAAGACAGAAGTCTTGACCAGTTGGACTGAATATAGTTGTGGAATGGTTTCACAGTCCCAGGAGGCTGCAATGGGTTTTGTGATGACACTTTCTTGACTTCTTGCCATCTCTGGTGCGTCTTCTTTTCTGTCCTTTCTTCTTACTCCTGCCCAGAATAACCCCAGCCGTATTTTCTCTCTTAATATTCTCTTTTGTCTATGAACAGAGGAGCCTGGCAGGCTACAGTCCATGGGGTTGCAAAGAGTCAGACAAGACTGAGCGACTAAGCACATAGCACAATCTTACGGATACTCTAAAAACTGCACTTAAGGGTAGATTTTTATGGCTTGTGAATTACATATCAGTAAAAATGCTGCAGAAAGTTGTCAGGGCTTACTGGAACCGTGTTTCTGATTTTGTTTTTTTGCTTCTCCTTCAACTAATGTAACTGTTGCTTTTGAAAATTCAGATTTCTAACTGTAGCTTAACTGAGGGAAACATTTCATATTATTGACTGTGTTTTCATGAGAAGTTAAAGTATTTTCATCTGTTTTAAAACATCTTTGCTGAAATTGTTAATGATTGTGAAATCAAAATTTTCTAAATACACCTTTTTTATATGCTCTTTAGCTACCCGTGTTCACTATTATTCAGTAAGAGATGATAGATGTTTTTAACCTCTGGCTATCAAGTGAATGTCATTTTTAGGCCGAAATTCTGACTTTTATATTTTTGTAAACTAAGATATTTGACATATAATTTATTTTGTGATTCTTTTAATAGTGTAGCAAATTAGATCAGCATGATAAAATGTTCTTCAAACTATAGTCTAGAGCATGGAAGTAAAAAGAATGTCCATTCATTCCATTAACCAAAACCCAAAATTGTGTGCTGTCCTCTTCCAGAAGAAGCAATTATTTTTAATAGAAATGGATCAAGAAATGTTTTTCCCCCTTCTGTTTTAGATTTAACTTTGGCATTTCCTCTAATTTTAATCTGTGCCACCTAGTAAAGTTGATTGAAATACTATGACTGTATCTTACTTTTTTCTTTTTCCCAGGGGGGAGGTGTAGTATAATTTGTGTTTTAACAAATAGTCTATGTAGTTTTCTTTCAAGAAAATAAAATCATTGAATCCCAGTTGTGCTTCGAGTCGAATCCCCTCTTCTCTGGCAGCTCACGGTGTAGGGCCACCTTATATGCTTGATTTCTAGTGCTGACACAGTGCCAGTTTGTGAACAGCTCCAGAAGTTATAAATCACAGTTTGCTGAACTTATTTCTCTTTGAGGACTTTGGATTGGGTAATTACCCCTCACCAGAAGTGTTTAATAAAGAAAACCATGCATTTCCTCGTCTGTGTTGAGGCTTTTTAGCAGACAGCTTTCGCCTTTTCCAGGCTTCTTGTCTTGAACTGCATCATCCTCTCCTGTAACCTTTGCTCTTAGGGACCCTTGCTTGGTAAGATTTCATGCGGTGCTGTCTTTGTTGTCTGGGTTTATTTTGGGGTGGAGGGGGTTGGGGGAGGAGTAGGAGTAAGGAGAAATCTTGAGTTCATCTTCTAACATGTAGATCAAACTGAAAGGGTGTTCTAAAAAATTGTAAGATAAGCCCTGTCAGACCAATTACATTTTCAAAATTTTGAGTACTTTAGAAAATCCGTGGTAACTCAGATTTCTTATTTACAGAAAGTCAGCACCCTAGGAGAAGATTAATCTGCTTTTGCCTCATTGTTCCAATATGAATGAATGTACTTAGAGGTTGATTAAATATTTTTCCTTCTGACCATGGGGAAGTATGTCCAAATCCTTAAGTAATTGCATTCTTAATACAGACCTTTCTCATTTTCTTACACTAGCTGGAAAGTCAGGGCAGCTTTCAAGCCTCTGCGTTTTCCGTTTGTGTGATGGCAACTTTAGATTGAACTTCAAGCAGTTTGGTCACGTAACTCTCTGCCGTCTTAGTTTAGAAAGCATAACATTTCAAAGTGGTTTATTTCATAAAATTCTTGGCATTCTTTGATGGCTTGAGACAATATTTGAAACACTGAAATAAGCCTGTACTTAGGAGAAAAATAATGTTTTTACCTAATCTAAAATTTTAATTTTAAATAATCAGAAGTTACAATATATACGTTTATGGCTTTTCAGTGAGATAACCTGAGTATTTAAAGAGTTAAAAATAAAATATCTATTATAAGCAAGTGTTGCCTTAAAAGAACGTTGTAAAAATTTAGGAACTTTGGACAATTGTGCCTGATCACACTTAATACATTCTTATGTGTGCTTTATCTTTCTCCAGGTCAGTAACTCCCATAGACTGTGAATTATCTAGAGATGTGCCAATTTGTTCATCTTTTTGTTCCCAGCATCTGGTGCCTGTCACAAAGTCAGGAGTCATTTAGCGTTCATTGACTGAATATTTTTTTATTGTCAGCATCATTGTTAAATCCAGATACTGGGTTCAGGTGGCTGCTATTGAATCAGCATATCTGCATGGAATATGTCTGTTTTTGTCTTAAAGATTCACAGCTGATGGCTGATTTCCCCCCAGAATTTGATCTGTGCATCTTAGTCAGTAAGCATTTAGTTCTGCCTTAAATTAGAAAATGGTGTCATTTGTATATTTTCTGTTTCTTTTTTTCTTATTTCTTTTTTAACTTAGAATGATATATTTTTCTCTTACTAGGAATTCTCTTGGGATTCTCTTTTATATTGTGTGATCACAGTAGGCAAGATATACCATCCATTTTTATTACTGTTTCCTTATTCATATTGGTGGTCTTTTGTACTAAACAATCCTAGAATAATTAAGCAAGAAGAACTAGGAAATTGTGCAAATGAAGAACAATAAGAGGGGATTATCTCTACCAGATATTATATTAAAATATAATATAGAACTTTAATATTTAAAACTATATGGCACTGGTATAGGTGTACACAGACAGAAGTCTAACAGAATAAGTTGAAAGTCCAGAAAGAAATTTAAGTATAATTGGAAATTTAGTAAGTTATCAAAGACATTTTAAATTCTAAATCATCAAGGAAAATGATAATTATTTTAAAAATGCTCTTGAGGCCACTTGGTAAACATCTGAAAGAAATTAGGTTGAATCGTCTTCTACCTTACACCAGAATAAATTCCAGGTGGAGCGTAAATGTAAATGTAAAATTGTGAAACCATAAAAGTACTAGAAAAAAACCATGAAAATGTTTTTATAGTCTTGGAATGATAGAGGTCTTTTTATTTATATTACAAAACCCAGATGCCATTTAAAAGAAAATGATATTTGACCATTTACTAGATTTCTACATGACAGAAGAGCATAGCACACACAGTCAAAAGACAAACATGGAAAATACAACATAGTTAACAAATTAAGGGTTAATTTCCTTAATATATTAAAGAGTTTTTTGATTACTAGGACCGTAAATCTAACAACAAAATGAGCCAGCTTTATAGAGAAGGAAATACCAATTCCTTTAAACATGTGGAATGATTCATAATGCAAATTAAAACCGCAGTGAAATGCCACTTCACATATTGGCAGATATGGAAAGTTTCGATAGTACACTGTTGATAAGGATATGGGGAAATTAGCACTTGCATGCATACCATTGCTGATGGAAGTATAAATCAACACAACTTCTGTGGGAAATCGTTTTGTGCTATAAAACTTAAAACCCTTATACCCAGAAATTCCAGTTCAAGGAATTTATCCTGGACATATGCAGAGATAATGTGTTTATAAGAATATTTATTTTATCCCAAATGGTTATGCCACTTTGAACTAACAATATTCAAGTTCTAGATGATCCAGAACCTTGCCAGAACTTGGTCTTCTAAATATTATAGTGGGAATTGTAGTGGAATTGCAGTGGGAATTCAGTGGTATCTTATTGTAGTTTTGAGTTGCATTTCTGATAACTGATGTTAGGTTTCTTAGACATTCATATATCTTTGGCAAAATGTTTTAGTCTTTTTGCCTTTAAAAAAACTTGGATTGTTCTTATTAATGACTTGTTAAATTATTTATATGTATGGATACAAATATGTTGTCTATACAAGTTTTGTTAATATTTTCCCCAGTCTTTGGCTTGCCTATTAATAAGTTTTTGAAGACGTGTAATTTTGATGCCATCCAATTCATCAGTTTTTTCTTTTATACTTATTGCTTTTTGTGTTCTAAGGAATCTTTGTGTACTCCAAAGTCAAGAAAAGTTCATCCTTTTTAAAAAATTTCTTGAGCTTATATGTTCGGCTCCCCCCTACCACCAGTAGATTCTCGAAATAGTCTATAACCAAAAAGGGGAGGGGGGCAGCTCTAGAACCACTGCTGTAGACTGCTCTCTGGTGTTCACATTTGTTCACGTGGACAGCGCTGCATCATACCGCCCCTTCACAATAAAATTGTTTGTGAATTGGTGGAGAGAATGACATTACTTTTGATAAGGTAGGTATCAATTGAATAACTGGCTTTACTATACTTCTGAATATATCATTAATCCATTTCTAAATAATCCCGTGTTATGAATTTTAATATCAGGTGAGTGTGTCCACCCGGACCTGCCCTGTCTGCGTGACCTTTACTGCTCTGAGGCAGCAAGGCATCAGCAATGCCAGGAACACTGCAGGAAGATCAGAATCCGAGAACTGAGTCTGGTCTTGATACTGTCTGCCTTCTGTCCTAGCCAGCCAGCCTTCCCATCTCATCTAGAATAAAGTCTAGAACATGATTTCCGAAGCTGATCCACGACCTACCTTTCTATTTCTGCAGTGCTCTGTTTCCCAGTGTTATATTTGCTTATGCTGTAATCTTCATCTAGATCATTCTCATTCCTTTTCAGCCTGTCCCAGACTTAGCCAGTCAATCTACGTCCCCATTAAAACTCCATATCCTCCTTGAATTCTCTTCCAACATCTCAAAAGCAGTAATTAATCTGTTTGTGTACATTTTATGTATAATCTCTCCGTTATCTTACAGACTGCTGCGTGTTTTGAATGCCGGGAGGGCATGGTGTTCATTTTGAATCTACGTTATAGAAGCTGTGTGACAGTGTGCCCTTAACAGCAGTAGTCTTTGTCATGAGGTTTGCACTAGGTAGTGTTTTTCAGACTCTGAGCTTGTGACCCATTTGCTGTTTATGAAAGCAGTTTNTGTAATAGAAATAATTTTTTAAATAATCCTTTGGACAGTCACCCGGTTTTTAATATATAATTCTATAATAATAAAAATTATTTCAGTATAATTCTAAAAGGCTTAAAATATCATGATACTTCAGAATATGTCTATAAATACTAGTGGTTCTAAGGTGTGACACCTTGCTATGCTATTTTGTTTATTTTTTGAAGGAAAACTGACATTTTTTTTATCATGAAGGGATTGTCCAATATGTCAGTTAAAGAATAAAAATAAAGCCCATACCTGCTGTTTAAATGCTGGATGAGCTGATATTCTGTTGACTATGAGACATCTTCAAGTTTTAGTCCTTTATTTTAGATACCACTAAGAAACAGTGTAGATGTGTATAAGAGACAGGACTCTGAGCTTGTGACCCATTTGCTGTTTATGAAAGCAGTTTTGGTGGTTAAATGGTCCAAGAGCATCATTTTTTAAAAAAAATAGAAAATAGAGGGTTACATAGCATGGGTAAGCATTATATAGTAAAAGATTTGTTCCTATTAATGGTTTTATATTTTCATATAGGTTTACTAGGTTATAATGTAAAATGTATTTATTACTATGAGCTGTAGTTAAAAAAAAATGGAAAACCAATGTTTAGATTTAACCTCTATGATGAATTTTGAATGTTAAAATTTAGAGAAGAGATGTTTGGAATTTTAATTAACTTTAATGTTTCTGAAAATTTTGACTGAATGATTTCACATAATTTGTACTATCCTCTGTTAATTGGCTACCAAACTACCCTTAAAGGAATGATTTTTTTTTTTCTTTAGTATCTGTTATATAGTCTATTTATGAGTCTAGATTGCTCATGGAAGCATGTTGACCAGACAGTACTTTTCACTGCATTAGAATGGAATCAATATTATCAGCTGAGCTTACGAATTTAAGTATTTTGACTAAGGGTAGTGAAATTCCACTTTGGAAAATAAATTTATTTCATGTATAAACCGGATGCTCTCAAATACAAAATGTCACTTATCAACTAGCACTTGTGTCCACTTGAATTTGGAAGTGGGTATTCTTAGCAGTCAACTCAGTAGGAGTCATATATTTATCCCAAAAGAAAGTAGAAATTCAGATCTTCTGAGTCAACACAGGCATCCCAAAGGGTGATACATGAGTTTGAGAGCCTTCAAATGTGCATTCTTGAGCTAGGAAAACAATTACTAATAGGGTTGTTTAGTGTTTACAGTAAAGCTGTTCCTGGTTGACTTTATTTAAACTTGTGAATAGTACTTTCCCTGGAATTCTGGAGCCTTGCAACTAGGAAGTCACTGTGTTAGTGATGTCAGTGCCTTTTTTCTTCACTTCTCTTTAGGGTCAGTACAGACCATCAGATTTGCTGTGTCCTGAGACATATGTTTGGGTTCCCATTGAGCAATGCCTGCCTTCACTTGAGAAATCCAAGTACTGCCGTTTCAACCAGGACCCGGAAGCAGGTATGTTTGAAATGGAGCTCAGCCAGAAATCATTGGCTCTGTTTCAGAGTCATGTGTGACTATGGCCCTTGACGGGGTCCGATTACTTTTGATATAAACATTACAGAGAGTGTGTGAGTGCCTGTGCACAGACATGTGTGTGTGTTTCTAAAATAAGAGACACTACATGTGCGTACATACACAAAGCAGTCAAACATTCACAGTCATGGTTTTGCAAAGAATGCAGAAGCCTCCTGTGCTTGTGCTGCTTACTGACCCAGCTTCTTCCATCTTGGTTAGATTTCACATGCTTTGAGGCCTGACACCATTATCCATTATTTTGACCACTATCACAGTGCATATGAATTGTTCACTGGATTATTTAGCCAGTGTCAAGAAGACAGACGTCTTGACCAGTTGGACTGAATATAGTTGTGGAATGGTTTCACAGTCCCAGGAGGCTGCAATGGGTTTTGTGATGACACTTTCTTGACTTCTTGCCATCTCTGGTGCGTCTTCTTTTCTGTCCTTTCTTCTTACTCCTGCCCAGAATAACCCCAGCCGTATTTTCTCTCTTAATATTCTCTTTTGGATACTGTGCACTAGTAGCAGGTAAAGCCACTGAGAGTACAGCCCGGGAGCCAGACTTCCTGTTTTCTCACCTACCTCCATCGTCAGCTGGTAAACTGGGTATTCTTCAGCAATTTCATCATCTTCCTGGCCCCAGATTCCTGGCCTTCACAATCAAGATAGTAAGATCTCTCATATTGGACTGTAATAAGGATTAAAACAATCACATTGAGAACAAAGGCCCCCTCTTGTTGGTGATTGTTAGGCCAATTAACATGCTTCATCCTGTGTATGCCACAGGCTTCTTCTGCGTTTGCCTTTTTTTGCCCTGAAGCCTCTCTCAGAGAAAAGATATGGAGGTCTGTTTACTTCCATCGTCTGAATACCACCTCCCGTTCACAGCAGTTCCCCTCCCCACAGCCCGCCCTACCCTCGCTGTGAGTTGGCTGTGGTCATGATGCTCTCTTGCTCTGTGATGGATCCATTCAGTTGCTGTCTGCATCTTCCCCCAGACTGAAGTTCCCAGATATTTCAGTGTGTGCTTCGCTGACCTTGTCAATATAGCCCATCAGAGGAGATACCGTATGCTTACTTCTTAAAAATACAAAGATGTTCCCACTAGCCACCTGTGGTCTAGTCTAAGTTTAGGGAAAAAGAAGGAAAGAGAAATGGAGAGGTCAGGGGAAAAGAAAAAGTAATTGGATGAATTAAATATAAAGACAGAGGATAAGGAGAGAAATGCAGTCTTTTTTTTTTATTCACATATTAGGTTTCGTTAAAAACATTTCATTAAAAAACTGATTTATGTACTCATGTATTTTGTTAGCTCGTGGAAAAACCTGTTAAGAATTCAAGAGTGGGCACTTCTTACACATGACAATACCTTAGAGTCCAATGTAGAACAGCTAGAGGGACCCATTTGCTAGGCACTGTACAGTTAGCTCCATGTTTTCTAGATGTTTAGTTTCGTGGAGCACCCAAAGCTTTGTAGTTCCTTCAGCTTAAATTACTGATCAGAATTTCATTCTAAGTTCTAACTCATTGATGAAATAGATTTGTTGCTTAAAAACAAATGTACTGAATTTGTCAATTAGTTTTGGAATCAGGCTCAAAATAAAAGCCAATAGTATTTTAGAGGAAAGCATATACAGTTGACCCTTGAACAACCCAGGGGCAGGCACCAGCCCTCCACCCAGTTGAAAATCTACATATAACTTAGACTTGGTCCTTTCTATCTGTATTCTTGGATTTAACCAAGAATGTGGTTGTACTTCAGTATTAAAAAAATTCTGAGTGTACGTGGACTCAAGAAGTTCAAACCCATGTTGTTCAAAATCAACTGTACTTAACCACTCTATCCTTTTATAAAAAATTTTTCCCTTTTATCTTTTCTCAAGGGCGGGTCAGAGCCAGTCCCTGTGGTGAAAATTACTGACCATTTTAGTGCATTGTTTCATGTTTACATGTAAAAATTTGTCTTTATAAATTCCTTCCAACTGAATAATAATATCATCTTAAATTGGTTCTGACTCCCAAACTCATGACACACTTCACCTTCCCTTTTCCTCTCTGATCTATTCTAAAGACTGTTTCTCTTCTTACATATACTTGGAAGGTGAAAGCAGTCAGCTCTTCCTATTTTATAAAATTGAAAAGGTGACTGAATGATTTCTGTGTACCGAATGGACAATCAAATACAATGATTCATTCATGTCAGTATATTTTGAATTCATTTTCCAAAGTAAGCACCGATGAGCATTTCATGGCAAAAGAAAATGTGAAGTCTCGCATATGCGGGTTTGTCACGTGATGTGTACTACACCCTGGTGAGTGAGGAATATACAGCATGTTCCTTTCCTGTAATCTGAGTTCCATTTCTATGGTAGTAGCTTCAGCTCTTAATAGTCACTCTTTAGGATTCATTCACAAAAGTTAGAAGAGTTAATTTCTTTGATAATAGTGCTTCAAAGAAAATGAAGATCCTTTTCCATATGCCGAATCTTTGGGACTTTCTGAAGAACACCGTATAATTTTATCAGTATTGAATATCACAGTCCAGACACTATTTGAAATCAGACTTATAACCTGTGGTTTTAGGAAATTAAAATGCAGTTACATGCTGGAATGTATTGAGCATGCTGTGAAACATGGTCATTTGAGATTTAAATGGCAATCTGAAAAACTGTTCTCTTCTCGGGGGCCAGCTTTACTTTTACATGACCCAAACCTTGACTCAGAAAATACAGAGCTTAACATGGGCAATATTGTTAGTCAGTGTGGTGCCTTTTTCACTAAAATCTTGTTCCTCCTTTGAGCTGTTTCAATAAATTTCTCTGGAAAAGGCATAGCTGATCACCATGGGTGTCTGGGAGACAGTCTTTGGCTACAAGCGCATCACTGGCTACTTGCAAGAAAAATTGCATTTTCCCAACTCTGAGTTGCTGAGAATGTCTGGAACTTCTGTTCTTCCCTGCCCTCAACCTACCCTCCTCCAACCCCACATGTTTTGGGGATTTGGGTTCTATGGTTATTTGCTCAGCTGAGAAACCTGCACTTTGGTAAAAACCTATTGTATTCACTGCTTTACAGTACCATGGGAGGAGGGGCTGGCAAAGTAAAGTAACTTGGAAAATTTTAAAGAGGTTCTTTTGTTCATAAATAGATCTCTGTCTCCTCTAAACAAGGAATTTCCAAAGTTCCTCAAATGATTTTTAAGTAAACATGGTAGATTGTTTTAAATTAATAGTTGGATAGTTATAGACTTCAAAACTTTTGCATCACAGTTACCTGTTACTTTTTTGGATTAACTTACTTTTAAAAATGTTTACTGGAAACACTAGTAGAAAAGTTGTTCAAATGCATAAAACCACTACTAAGAAGGAAAATAAAATGATCCACGGTATAGCAACAATCATTGTTAATTTTTTAAATGATCTTCTGATCTTTTTTCCCTGTGTACTTAGCTATTTGTATTTAAAAAAAAAAAAACAAATCATGCTTCACACTTTTGTAGTTATTCTTAATACTTTGTGTTGCTTCTTACTTTTAGTAAAAACCACTTGACCACTAATACGGTTGATGATTCACCAAACAGATGCCACTACTTTCGTGATAGACAGTATCTAATACAGATACTTCACAAACATCACTGAAAGAGCAAACCAAGTGGTTTGGAGTCAGTTTGAGAACCATGATAAGCTATGATTTGATTTGATTCTTAATGTTGCCGAGTATTGTACTGCCAACTGAAAATTGGCATTTGCCAACTGCCTCTACAAGGATTAAGTTACAAAATTCTATAGCCACTGACTTTCAGCACTCCTGAAAGGAGTTCAGGATCAGGAATGAGGCACTCTGTGTTCTACTAAAAATGGGCAGAACAGGCCTTTCAGACAGTTAGATATTTTTAGGAGAATATTTTTATGATCCCAATGGAGCCCAATTTTTGCATCTCCTCAAATCTAGAAAAGCACTAAAATCAGTAACAGAGACATCTTCTCGTTGCGACTAGCAGCAAACATCTACAAGATGTGTGCTTGACTGTGCGTACCCCCTTCACTAGAATCACACCTACTACTGACCGCTCCCCGACCTCTCTGAGATACTGTCTCTTGGGCTGTATTCCTTGTTTTGCCCCAAATAAAACTTAACTCACAGCTCTGACGTTGTGCTTTTTTTCCCCTCAGTCGACAGTACTATTTTTGTTGGTAGTAAAATCCTTTTGGTTCCAGATTTATTAAAAAACATTAAAACTTTATTGAGCATATGGTCTTTCCCAAGCACTATTCTACTCTGTGTTTCCCTGTTACCTTATTTTATGCTCAGAACATAATTGAATGCTTCACCACTGACCCCTCGGATATTATTTATTACAAAAATGATGCCTTTTAATCAGAAATATAATTTGAATTCAAATGTTACAGTGCAATGTTTGTATAAGTACTTTCTGTATTTCAGAGGTGCTGATTAGAATCAGCTTTATTTCTGTTTCCACTTATAGTTGCAGAAGCATATATTTTATCACAGATTAGCTTTCACTCTCTTTTTTTGTACATGTTTTGAAATATTTGCAAGAAATTTCTTAATTTTTCTATAAGGTAACTAGTAAATTATTAGGATATCGAATTTAAATTTACCATAAAAAATAATAGCACCTAATTCTGACTTAGTTCTTTTATGCATTTAGCCAGGTTAGAGAATTTCTAGGACACCTAAAATCTTCCCAGCAGCTGCCAGAAATCTAAACTAGTACAAGAAGCTTTTTCCTAATTTGATCCCCATCCCCTGAGACTCGGAACCTCCAAATTTCATTTTATGTTGTTTCATTTGTCACTTTTCTGTCTTTACTCCATCCTCCTTTTTCCCTGGCACTTTTTCTATAGCTCTGCAGTTTCTGTCATGTATGCCTATAGGAAAAAGCAAGTCCCACTCTGACTATCTTTGTGTGTGAAGTAGCCAGGTTCAGAAACAGCTCTGGCTCATACTAGCTTGCTTGTTTCCTCCAAGCCTGATAACATGTCCTGAATGTTGTGCTCATGGTCCCTCAAGAGAGGATGTACCTCAGCCATAATGTCATCCTTATCACTGGGAAACAATGCCTGTGAGAAAGCAAATGTACTGAAACTTCCTAGGGTCCCTAAAAATGTGCCACAGTGATAACTTACAGTTAACTAGACAGTGGCTTTCTAAATCATTTTAGATTTGGAATTAAGTTGTTACTCTTTTAATTCTCTGGGTAAAAATTTTTTCAAGTCCAGATTTCACAATAAACTGTGGAACATTCTGAAAGAGATGGGAGTACCAGACCACCTGACCTGCCTCCTGAGAAACCTATATGCAGGTCAGGAAGCAACAGTTAGAACTGGACATGGAACAACAGACTGGTTCCAAATAGGAAAAGGAGTACGTCAAGGCTGTATATTGTCACCCTGCGTATTTAACTTCTATGCAGAGTCCATCATGAGAAACGCTGGGCTGGAAGAAGCACAAGCTGGAATCAAGATTGCCAGGAGAAATATCAATAACCTCAGATATGCAGATGATACCATCCTTATGGCAGAAAGGGAAGAGGAGCTCAAAAGCCTCTTGATGAAAGTGAAAGAGGAGAGTGAAAAAGTTGGCTTAGAGCTCAACATTCAGAAAACTAAAATCATGGCATCAGGTCTCATCACTTCATGGGAAATAGATGGGGAAACAGTGTCAGACTTTATCTTTTTGGGCTCCAAAATCACTGCAGATGGTGACTGCAGCCATGAAATTAAAAGATGCTTACTCCTTGGAAGAAAAGTTATGACCAACCTAGATAGCATTTTGAAAAGCAGAGACATTACTTTGCCAACAGAGGTCCGTCTAGTCAAGGCTATGGTTTTTCCTGTGGTCATGTATGGATGTGAGAGTTGGACTGTGAAGAAAGCTGAGCACCGAAGAACTGATGCTTTTGAACTGTGGTGTTAGAGAAGACTCTTGAGAGTCCCTTGGACTGCAAGGAGATCCAACCAGTCCATTCTAAAGGAGATAAGCCCTGGGATTTCTTTGTAAGGAATGATGCTAAAGCTGAAACTCCAGTACTTTGGCCACTTCATGAGAAGAGTTGACTCGTTGGAAAAGACTCTGATGCTGAGAGGGATTGGGAACAGGAGGAGAAGGGGACGACAGAGGATGAGATGGCTGGATGGCATCACTGACTCGATGGACGTGAGTCTGAGTGAACTCCGGGAGTTGGTGATGGACAGGGAGGCCTGGTGTGCTGCACTTCATGGGGTTGCAAAGAGTTGGACATGACTGAGCGACTGAACTGAACTGAACTACCCATTTGAAGTTGCAAAATGAATAATGTTTGTTGGATACTTGAAAAAGTGACAGTGAAAGTCGCCCAGTCATGTCTGACTCTTTCTGACCCCATGGACTATACAGTCCATGAAATTCTCCAGGCCAGAATACTGGAGTGAGTAGCCTTCTCCAGGGGATCTTCCCAGCCCAGGGATTGAACCCAGGTCTCCTGCATTGCAGGCTGATTCTTTACCAGCTGAGCCACAAGGGAATCCCTGTTGGGTACTTAATAAGCATAAATTCTTTGTTGCCAGTGAAGACAATGCTGTTAGATGTAGCCAGCTGGAGATAGAATTTATTGTTGCCTACTACATGTCATAAAGAACCATGTAAGCAGCAATGTGTTAGTCACTCAGTTGTGTCCGATTCTTTGTGACCCCATGGACTGTAGCCCATCAGGCTTCTCTGTGCATGGGGTTCTCTAGGCAAGAACACTGGAATGGGCAGCCATTCCCTTCTCCAGGGGTTCTTCCCGACCCAGGGATCAAACCTGGGTCTCCTGCATTGCTGGCAGATTCTTTATTGTTTGAGCCACCAGGGCAGCCCCGTAAAGAAATCAGGCATCAAACCAAGAAAATATCTTTGGAAATTTGGCTCTTATATTTGGTGAATCTGCGGAATGTGTTTTGATATGGAAAATGTAGAAAGTTACATTCTCCTATTTTTTTTCAGTTTATCCCCTTCCACTTAAAGATATCACTTTATTGTTAGTGTATTTTCCCACTTAACTCCTTTTCAAAGATATGCCTTCTTTACTCAGATGTTAGTATAGCACTAACATGACTCCTGATTTAAAAATTAGAAGCTACATTTCCCTAGTTTGCATGATCTTTTAATGAGGACACTAAGGAGCAAAGCAAGTCTTTCCTACAATATTAATGCATAAGAGTAAAGTATTATAGGGTTTTAATATTTGCATTTCCTATTAAAATGTGAAGCTAAGACTCATTAAGGTAAAATTCAACAGTTGTAAACGACTGTTGTCATTTTTAAGAGCGTTTTTTAAAAGCCAGTCTTACAGAGAAATTTTTTAAATACTGTTTTACAAATTTTTACCAGCCAGTCTTCTAAGGCATGTAAGTGTGGGCGGTAAGTCAGTGACTGAAAATTGTTAAGAGCCTTGGCCGGATGGAAACTGAAATACGTCTGAAAAGGTTTGAAAAGCAGACTTAAGATTTCCATTTAGCTATTAAGGAAGTATTTCTCTGATTTATTTCTTTTTGCTTATGTAATAGAAATAATTTTTTAAATAATCCTTTGGACAGTCACCCGGTTTTTAATATATAATTCTATAATAATAAAAATTATTTCAGTATAATTCTAAAAGGCTTAAAATATCATGATACTTCAGAATATGTCTATAAATACTAGTGGTTCTAATGTGTGACACCTTGCTATGCTATTTTGTTTATTTTTTGAAGGAAAACTGACATTTTTTTTATCATGAAGGGATTGTCCAATATGTCAGTTAAAGAATAAAAATAAAGCCCATACCTGCTGTTTAAATGCTGGATGAGCTGATATTCTGTTGACTATGAGACATCTTCAAGTTTTAGTCCTTTATTTTAGATACCACTAAGAAACAGTGTTGCCAATTAGACTGTGACTCCATGAATTATAAGATGCATTTTGGTTTTGGAAACATTAGAATGTGTAAAAATGTGGGTCTTAACAGAGGAAATGGGATTCAGTCTGTGCCCTCTAATAGCTGACAAAGCCTTGGAGTGTCAAGGAGGCTTGTTTCTAGCTGTTAGGGAGCTTTGTGGCATCTTAATTCTAGGCATTAGATATGTTATACATGGAGTATACACACATATCAGAGTTGAAAGACATTGATATCAGGTGCTTTTATATAAAAATAAGTTTATTGTCATTGGTGATAATAGAGTTCTTTTAATATTCTCATCTAGGTACTTTAGAAAATTTGGAGAAGACATTTAACTACAAGGATATTTTATTGTAATAAAAGGGAAAACTTTTTACTCTCCCAAATCATTGAAATGCTGTAAGCACTGTCCATCTCCATACATTCTGGTTGTAAACAAATTTAGAAACAAATTTTTAAACTTTGTTTGATGTTGGAAAGCAGCAGTGAAAGGAGAGAATCTAAAAGCTTTGCTTAGCCAGGAAATTTAGTGATCTCTGACAATTAATGGAATGCTTAAAGATTAAATAAGTAAAGAAAGGGCAAACGATGATATCCCAGAATGTCATCAGCCCTAAAATCATTTGTAGTTGACTGAACACCTTCCTGCCTTGTGCATTTTCGGTGAATACTCTGCATTGTGGAGCCTGCATCATGAGATATTCAATCCAGTGCCTGTTGGCTATTGGAGAAACTGACTCAAATGGCAAGTGTAGCAGCCTAAATTTCTGAAATCATTCATACCCAACTTCAGTGTGAGAAGGAATCTCTGCATTTGCCTGCAAGGTACTTTTAAATTGTTTAGATTCTGTTTTGTGGATGTTTAATATACATTCTCTCTGCAGAAAAATAAGCAAGCTGTAACATGAAGGTATGAGGAGGTCTGTTTATTTTATGAATGTTCTTTCATGTGATGCTGGCAAAATGTTTTTAATGTAAACATGGAAACTGGGGTAGAATTCCTGTTCTTATAAGAAATGTATTTTCCTAGCTGCCATTCATTTGAAATAGACCTCATTTAGAGCAGACTTGACTTGTTCATGCTTCTGTGGCGTGTTCACCAATAATAAAATTTGCTGAAAATAGGAAAGACGGTTTTGACACATAGGAAAAGAATAAAGTTACCTGCCTCCTAGCACAATAAGAAAATAGGAATAGAACTCGGAGTGCTTCTAATGCTAAAGAGAGAGACTGTCTTAGTCTGATTTGTTTGCAGAAGCAGATCCGACACATGGGTTTGCACTCAGATGATTCATTTGAGACATTGTCTTAGAGAACGGGAGTAGAGGACTAGAGAGAGTGAACTATGGAAGGAGGGAAAGGCTAGAAGGCTCTGTTACTGTGTGAGCTACCACTTTAAGGACTGGAGGTCAGTCCTTCTGAGCGCCCTTCTGGTGCGTGTCTCAGAGTGGGCCACCTGAGGGATCGAGGCCTGTCCTCTGGCCGATGGTTGTCTCATTGGGTGTTAACACATCTGCACTTTCAGTTTGTACTTGTACCAATACAGAGCGGGCTTCTGTGGCCCAACAAGCTGCTGTCTCTGAAAGGCAGAAAGCGGTAGAGACAGACCTTTTGTCCTTCATGTAACTACATGCCACAGATGTAGTGTGAGTCAGGTGGGGCCAAGGGCTGTAAGAGGCAATCCCAAGAGAGGTGTAGTGTGGGGCACCGAAAGATGCAGAAGGAGGTGACAGGTCTCTGATGTCAGCTGAACGTGCCAGGTGCATTAGAGCAAAGAGAGTAAGGACCACAAACAAGTATTGAGTCCGGTGTTGTACTTTATGACTGGGTGTAAATGACTCATCCCGGCCCTCAGGAATTTAGCAAAGGAGACTGCAGCTGTTTTGATAAAATGAAAAAAATAGTATATTGAGGGTAATGGATGATGCAGTTAGTTCACATAGCAGGGTCCTCCGCTCCGATTTGGACAGGGGGTGAGAGATGGAACACTAATTGATGAAATGATCTAAGTTAGAATTTTAAAAGGAACAGAATCCAAGAGCTCTAGGCAAAGAAGAACATATTTAGAAGATCTGAGGAGCAGAAGGCACTGCTAGAGTTCAGAATGGCCATGGGCTTGGAGCAAGGAGAGGAAGCCGACCAGTGCAGGACTTTTTGAATCATTATCCGGAGTTCAGCTTTTTCTCCTGAAAACACTGGAAGGCCATGAAAGGGTTTTTAGCCCTGAGTGACATCAACGGAGTGTCATTTCTACTTCATAAGTGGAGAATGAATGGGACTTGGTGAAAATTGGAGGTAGGAAGACCAACTAGAATGGTTTTGCATATAGCACTTTTAGCAGATGTTGGTGGCTGAGAGGGTGGGAATGGTTGGTAATAGAGAGGGAGAGAGAGACTAGCAAAGCTCTTCAAAAGTGGGATGTACAGGACTGGCTGGTTCATTGTTGATAAGGGGGAGGGGAGAAAAATGGGGAGGGGAGAAAGTTGTCAAGAGAGTTAAGGGTTCTGACAGGAACTGGGTTCATGTTGACTTCATTTCTGAAGTGAGAAGCATGAAGATGAGCAGATTTTTCACAGAAGGAAAAGAATAATGGATTTTACTTTGGACCTGATGAATTAAAGGTGTTTGTGGATATCCGGTAGAGGTGTCGGGAGGTGCCAGCCTAAAACTTCCTCACTGTTGTGATCAGAAGATTGAAATTCCACCATAGCTTTAGGTGCAGCCAAGCAATTTCAGATAGTGAACTTACTCAGGTGGCTCATCGGTAAAGAATCACCTGCCAACACAGAAGACACAGGATCTTCCCTTGGTTGGGACGATCCCTTGGAGAAGGAAATGGCAATCCACTCCAGTATTCTTGACTGGAGAATCCCATGGACAGAGGAGCCTGATGGGTTACAGTCCTGAGATCGCAAAGAATCAGACGCAGCTGAGCATGCATACGTGCACGCACTCTAGGCGACTGTTACAAGTGTCCCTTTACATTGTGACATAATGCACATTTCCTTGAATACCTGCTTGCCTTCTGTATCTCTGTCTCTGTCTCTCTTAAACACACGCACACATACACAGACACATGGCTGAAACAAAAATATGCTGAACAATATGCATCCTTTCTCATTTGATGCTCCGTAGCATTTTGTTTTTAAGTTTTTTAAATCTTTGTTGACTTTGTTATAATACTGCTTCTGTTCTATGTTTTGGTCCTTTAGCCACGAGGCATGTGGGATCCCAGCTCCCTGACCAGGGATCAGACCCATACCCCCTGCGTTTGAAGGCAAAGTCTTAACCATTGGACAGCCAGGGAAGTCCCACATTTTTAATTTGTTGTAGGTTTTTTCACACTCTAGGAAATGCCATTCACAGTCCATTACATTGATTCTGTAACTGTAAATGCCACTCACAATTTGAAAAACACTAGTCTGGGATAACCAAGAGATGAGGGGGCCTAGGGTCTCACTCCGTCTCTGCCACTGGTTCTGTTTTGGTATATGTAGTAATGGTAGCTGAGACTCGTGTAACTCGTATTTCTCAGTCCAAGCATTGTGCTAAACCCCTAACATGTATCATCTTCCTTCATCCTCACAATGCCTGTCTTGTTCTTTTTTTTAAACCTGCATTCATGAGGCAAACAGTTGGTTAGAGGTAGAAAGGGGTCCGGAGGAAGAGCACATATTAGAATATTCCTGTCGCAGAAAAGATCTATACAGATGACTAACTTCACACCTCACTGCTGTATTTCATCAGAGGCCTCTACGAAGTGCTGGAGATTGTCCATGGTGGGTACATGCAGCCCGTGACCCTAAGAGCTGGGGTCAGACCAAGGAATGTGCTCACACAACCCAGTTACTCTCTTGAGATGCCATATTTGAGTGACCAGTTACTACCCTGAATAGCTTCAGTGGAGGGCTTCCGGATCAGATATTTGGGGTCTGGCTGATGAAATTCAGGTATTGGAAATAATATACTCATTAAAAGCCCGCAGAAAGTTTTGGCTCTAGCCAAGGACTACATAGGCAAGGGGAAAAAAAGGACACGTTTAGAGCCACTTTATTTCACTGTAGTTGTACCTCTCTGGGCTTTGCTTATCTGTTGCTAACAGGCCTCTTCTCTGTTTCTTAATTCTAGTGATAGTAACTATAATACTGATTTTTCTCATGTTTTCATTTCATCTTTTACTCTTAGGTTTGTGCACATACATGGGCTTTGGGTAGGAAATGTAGCTTTTTTATTGATAAGTGTCTGATTGGTTCTTTCCCCATCGCCTCTGTAACAATACATTTAGACTTAGGACTGCAGCACAGATTTTTAAGTTCCTTTAAAGGAGTCTTCTGTCAATCATGGTCAAGATTTTAATATTTTTATATTTTACTGGGGTCTAATTTTGTAATTTTATTGATCCAATACTCCAAATATTCTGTCCCTAACTAGCTAGCTACTTAACTGAAAACTGGCTAGAGCTAAACAAAATTCTATTCTATGGTATCACACAGTAATATCATTGTTTTATCATGTATGATCTAGCAAACCACACAGTCATATGCCTTATTTTTAAAACAACTCTCCACTTCTATTTGCAGTGTAACTGTCTTTGTCTTCCAAATGGCTGGTTTCTGCAGATGTGTCTCCTTGGACAGACTTTGGACTGAAATACTATGCATGATGACTCTCTTACACAAAGATGCTTGTTAAAAAATATTTTACTCTAAATAGCTATTATTTTAATATGCTAGAGAAAATTTAAATAAGGATAATTTGTGTTTTCTTCTCTTAAATCCTTTCTAGCTCACTCAGTCTCAAGTTGGATAGATAATTTCTTTGCAGACCACAGCAGAGTCATGTAATGCAGTCTGAGCCTTAGTGTCAAGAACTCTGAGTTCTGATTTCACAGATCTAAGTTAAGTTCTCTTAAAATCTCTCTCTCCTCCAAAGAGTTGGTGGTGAAGTGTGACAATGCTTATGAAAGAATGTAATTAAAGTACTCCAAAGGGCTTATGCAGTTTAAACTTTCTCATTTGCATTTTTCTCACCTGCCATCTATACCAGCCTTAACAATGCAAATCAGATTATTGCTCTTATGGGAACTTTGATCTTCATTTTATTTATTTATTAAATTTATTTATTTAAATTGGAGGCTAGTTACTTTACAATATTGTATTGGTTTTGCCATACATCAACATGAATCTGCCATGGGTGTACACATGTTCCCCATCCTGAACCCCCCTCCCACCTCCTCCCTGTACCATCCCTCTGGGTCATCCCAGTGCACCAGCCCTGAGCATCCTGTATCATGCATTGAAGCTGGACTGGCGATTTGCTTCACATATGATATGATACATGTTTCAGTGCCATTCTCCCAAATCATCCCATCCTCGCCCTCTCCCACAGAGTCCAAAAGACTGTTCTCTACATATGTTTCTCTTTAGCTGTCTCACATACAGGGTTATCATTAATGATCTTTCTAAATTCCATTTATATGTGTTAGTATACTGTATTGGTGCTTTTCTTTTTGGCTTACTTCACTCTATGTAATAGGCTCCAGTTTCATCCACCTCATTAGAACTGATTCAAATGTATTCTTTTTAATGACTGAGTAATACTCCATTCTGATGACAGAATGTCGTCCACTGGAAAAGGGAATGGCAAACCACTTCAGTATTCTTGCCTTGAGAACGTCATGAACAGTATGAAAAGGCAAAATGATAGGATACTGAAAGAGGAACTCCCCAGATCAGTAGGTGCCCAATATGCTACTGAAGATCAGTGGAGAAATAACTCCAGAAAGAAT
>SJYX01009406.1:91624-348225 GCA_006410675.1 Oreotragus oreotragus
GCTGAAGAAGCTGAAGTTGAACGGTTCTATGAAGACCTACAAGACCTTTTAGAACTAACACCCAAAAAAGATGTCCTTTTCATTATAGGGGACTGGAATGCAAAAGTAGGAAGTCAAGAAACACCTGGAATAACAGGCAAGTTTGGCCTTGGAATATGGAATGAAGTAGAGCAAAGACTAATAGAGTTTTGCCAAGAAAATGCATTGGCCATAGCAAACACCCTCTTCCAGCAACACAAGAGAAGACTCTACACATGGACATCACCAGATGGTCAACACCGAAATCAGATTGATTATGTTCTTTGCAGCCAAAGATGGAGAAGCTCTATACAGTCAACAAAAACAAGACCAGGAGCTGACTGTGGCTCAGATCATGAACTCCTTATTGCCAAATTCAGACTTAAATTGAAGAAAGTAGGGAAAACCACTAGACCATTCAGGTATGACCTAAATCAAATCCCTTATGATTATACAGTGGAAGTGAGAAATAGATTTAAGGGATTAGATCTGATATATAGAGTGCTTAATGAACTATGGACAGAGGTTCGTGACATTGTACAGGAGACAGGGATCAAGACCATCCCCATGGAAAAGAAATGCAAAAAAGCAAAATGGCTGCGTGTGGAGATCTTACAAATAGCTGTGAAAAGAAGTCTACCATATGATCCAGCAATCCCACTCCTGGGCATATGTCTGGAGAAAACCATAATTCAAAAAGATGCATGAGATTGTCATACTGAGTGAAGTAAGTCAGGATATAGAGAAGGAAAAATATCACCTGACATCCTTATATGTAGACTCTAAAAAAGAAAGGATACAAATGAACTTACTTACAAAGCAGAGACTCAGTGTCTTATAAAATGAATGTATGGTTGCCTGGGGGAAGCATGGAGAGAAGGGATAGTTAGGGAGCTTGAGATGGACAGGTACACATGCTATATTTAAAATTGGTAACCAACTAGGACTCACTGTATAGCACACAGAACTCTGCTCAATGTTATGTGGCAGCCTGGATGGGAGGGGAGTCTGTATGGCTAAGTACCTTCGCTGTTCCCTTGAAACTATCATAACACTGTTAATAGGCTATACCCCAATACAAAATAAAAAATTAAAAAAAAAACAATGAAATAATGCTATTTATTGTTTCTAGATATTTATTATATCTAATAACATGGCTAGACCTAGAGATTGTCATACTGAGTGAAGTAAGTCAGAGAAAGACAAATATCAAATCATATCACTTATATGTGGAATCTAAAAAAGGGTACAAATAAACTTATTTACAAAAGAGAAATAGAGTTACAGACGTAGAAAACAAGCTTAATCAGTGAAGGGGTAAGAGGGATAGAGACAAACTGGGAGATTGAGATTGACAAATACACACTATTATATATAAAACAGATAACTAATAAGGACTTAATAGCACAGGGAACCCTACCTAATACTCTGTAATGGCCTATATGGGAAAAGAGTCTAAAAAAGAGTGGCTCTATGTATAACTAACTCACTTTTCTGTACACCTGAAACACAAATTACAAATCAACTATACTCCAATAAAAATTTTAAAAAATCAACATCAGTGTTTCATAAACTCCTTAAAAATAGGAGGGAACATCTATTAACTCATTCTTTGAGGCTAGAATTTCTCTCACATCAAAATCAGATATAAACATCACAAGAAGACACAAAAATTCTCAACAAAATGCTATTAAACTGAATTCAGCAACTTAGTAACAGGATTATACACCACGACCAAGTGAAATTTGTCCTGGAAATGCACGGTTAGGTTAACATTCAACAATAAGCTAATATAATACAGGTTAATAGAATAAAGGCCAAAAACCCACATGATTATCTTATACATGTAGAAAAAGCATTTCACAAAATCCAGCACCCTTTCATGATTTTAAAATCTCAACAAACTAAGAATGTAAGGGAATGTTCTCAACTTGATAAAGGGCATCTATGAAAAACTTATAGCTAACACCATAGTTAATGATGAAAGACTAGAAGCTTCCCCCAAGATGAAAAAAAGAAATGAAAGACAATTAAAATTTTAATCCAGATTGGAAAGGAAGAAGTAAAATTATCTACACTTGGAGATAACATGATCTTATGTATACAAAAATCCTAAAGAAGCCACTAAAATCTGTTATAACAATAATAGCTGTAGGACATAAGATCAATGGACAGAAATCGATTGTATTTCTGTACATTAGCAACAAATAATCACAAAATGACATTAGGAAGATAACTCAATTTATAATTGCACTGAAAAGAATAAAATATTAAGGAACAAATTTAATGAAAGAAATGTAAGATGGAAGAAATCTTGAAAGAAATTAAAGATCTAAATAAATTAAAAGTTGATCATATTCATGGGTCAGATTTAATATTATTAAGATTGTGTATTAGCTTCATAATCCTGATCTACAAGTCTTAGTTCCATGGAGAGGGATGCTTCCATAAGGAAACACAGCAGTGATGCCACTGAACTGGAATTTAAGACTGCCACCCAGCTAGGTTTTGCTCCTCATGTTTCTGAATCAATAGGCAAAAGGAGGAGTTATTGTGCTATCTGGGGTGATTCAGCCTGATTACCTAAGGGAAATTAGACTATTAATTCACAATGGAAGTAAGGAAGACTATGTCTGAACCCAGAAAATCTCTACAGTATCTCTCTGTATTACTACGCTGTGATTAAAAATCAGTGAAAAACGACAGCAATCCAATTCAGGTAGGACTAGTAATGGCCCAGACCCTTCAGGAATGAACATTTGAGTCATCCATGGCTTATGAAGTAAAGAAGCATAACCATCTCAAGGTGCCTGTTGAGGGCAAAGGAAATATGAACTGAGTAGCAGAAGAGGGAAGTTATAAACACCAGCTAGGATCATGTGACCATTTACAGAAGTAGGACTGTAGGTATTATGAGTATTTTTACCTCATTTTGTTGTGTGTGTGTGTGTGTGTGTACATTTCAGGATGCCAAAGAGAAGAGACAACATCACTCAAGGACTTTGAATTCTCTCCTGGGAAAAGAGTTTCTGCATTTTCAGCTGTACTCAGGATGAATGCATCATGTTAGAAGTATAACTTTGCTGTTGTCTTTATTTAGGGGTTAATATGGATGTTTATGGGCTTCCCAGGTGGCTCTGGTGGTAAAGAACCCGCCGGCCAATGCAGGAGATACAGGAGATGCAGGTTCAATCCCCTGGGTCGGGAAGATCCCCTGAAGGAGGGGATGGAAACCACTCCAGTATTCTTGCCTGGAAAATCCCATGGACAGAGGAGCCTGGCAAGCTACAGTCCATAGGGTTGCAGAGTTGGACACAACTGAAGTGCCTGAGCTTGCATACACTGGGATGTGTATGGGTGCCAAGTTGACAAGGGAGGACTGTCACAGTTAATTTTATGTGTCAACTTATTCAAGTTGGCTACCTATTTTCCCTGGTGGCTCAGAGGTTAAAGCATCTACCTGGAATGATGGAGACCTGAGTTCGATCCCTGGGTCAGGAAGATCCCCTGGAGAAGGAAATGGCAACCCACTCCAGTATTCTTGCCTGGAGAATCCCATGGAGGGAGGAGCCTGGTAGGCTACAGTCCATGAGGTCGCAAAGAGTCGGACACGACTGAGCGACTTCACTTTATTCAAGTTATGATGCCCAGTTGTTTCTTCAAATGTTGTTTAAATGTCTCTGTGAAGGTATTTTGTAGATATAATTAATATTTATAATCAGTTGACTTTAAATAAAGATTACCTTTGATATATGAGTGGGCATCATCTGGTCAACTGAAGGCCTAAAGAGCAAAAATCTGAGATTTCCTAGGAAAGGAGTTCTGCCTCAAGATGATAACATATAAATCCTATCTGAGTTTCCAGCCTGCTGACCTCCCCTACAGATTTCAGAGTCAAGAAGAAAGCTCCAGCTCTTGCCAGACTCTCCAAGCTTGCCCTGTAGACTTTGGCCTTGCCGGATCTACTCCTATTACCAAAATCTACATCAGTTTCCAGTGGCTGCCATGACAAAGTGCCACGTGCTTGATGGCTTAAAACAATTGAAATGCATTCCATCACAGTTCTGGAGGCCAGAAGTCTGAAATCAAGGTGTCAGTAGAACTGGTTCCTACTGAGGTCTCTGAGGGAGTATCAGTTCCATATGTTTTTCCTAGTTTTTGGTGATTGCCAGCAATGCTTGGCATTCCTTTGCTTTTAGGTGCATCACTCCAATTTCAGTATCCATCTTCACATTGCTTTCTCTGAGTCTCTGTGTGTTCACATGGCTATTTTCTCCCTACATGCCTCCCTCTTTGCTTCTTACAAAGACAGCAGTTATATTGGCTTAAGGTCCCCCCCTACTCCTGTTTGACCTCATCTTAACTGTAATTACATCTGCAATAACCCTATTTCCAAATGAAGTCACATTCTGAGATACTGGGTGTAGGACATATTCATCCAGGGATACGATTCAACCCACAATAGATGGTAATACTCTCCAAGTTGATCTACAGATTGACTGAATCCTTATCAAAATTTCAGATGAATCTCCTACAGAAATTAACAAACTGACCCTAAAATTCATATGGAAAATGACTCAGACTAGTCAAAAAAACTTGAAAAAGAAAAAATAAAGTCATAATTACAAACTTATAAGACTACAGTAATTGTGACAGTGTATAACTGGCATAAGGATAGACATATATGGGGGGAAACTCCTTATATTTATTGTCAATTGTTTTTTAGCAAGGATCCAGGAAAACCAGTGAGAAAAGATGAGTTGGTTCAACAAATGATGTTTCATGAGTTGGTTCAACTCATGCAAAAAAATAAAGTTGGACCCCCTACCTCTCATCATAACACAAGATTTATCTCACAATCAATCACAGACCTAAATGTAAGAGTTAAAATGATAAACTGCTTATAAGAAAACATAGCAGAAAAAAATAGAAGCAGAAGATATTAAGAAGAGGTGGCAAGAATACACAGAAGAACTATACAAAAAAGATCTTCATGACCCAGATAATCACGATGGTGTGATCACTCACCCAGAGCCAGACATCCTGGAATGTGAAGTCAAGTGGGCCTTAGGAAGTATCACTACTAACAAAGCTAGTGGAGGTGATGGAATCCCAGTTGAGCCATTTCAAATCCTAAAAGATGACGCAAAAGGGCTGCACTCAATATGTCAGCAAATTTGGAAAACTCAGCAGTGGCCACAGGACTGGAAAAGGTCAGTTTTCATTGCAATCCAAAAGAAGGGCAATGCCAAAGAATGCTCAAACTACCGCACAATTGCACTCATCTTACATGCTAGTAAAGTAATGCTCAAAATTCTCTAAGCCAGGCTTCAGTAATACATGAACCATGAACTTCCAGATGTTCAAGCTGGTTTTAGAAAAGGCAGAGGAACCAGAGATCAAATTGCCAACAACCACTGGATCATGGAAAAAGCAAGAGAGTTCCAGAAAAATATCTATTTCTGCTTTATTGANTGTGTGTGTGTGTGTGTGTACATTTCAGGATGCCAAAGAGAAGAGACAACATCACTCAAGGACTTTGAATTCTCTCCTGGGAAAAGAGTTTCTGCATTTTTAGCTGTACTCAGGATGAATGCATCATGTTAGAAGTATAACTTTGCTGTTGTCTTTATTTAGGGGTTAATATGGATGTTTATGGGCTTCCCAGGTGGCTCTGGTGGTAAAGAACCCGCCGGCCAATGCAGGAGATACAGGAGATGCAGGTTCAATCCCCTGGGTCGGGAAGATCCCCTGAAGGAGGGGATGGAAACCACTCCAGTATTCTTGCCTGGAAAATCCCATGGACAGAGGAGCCTGGCAAGCTACAGTCCATAGGGTTGCAGAGTTGGACACAACTGAAGTGCCTGAGCTTGCATACACTGGGATGTGTATGGGTGCCAAGTTGACAAGGGAGGACTGTCACAGTTAATTTTATGTGTCAACTTATTCAAGTTGGCTACCTATTTTCCCTGGTGGCTCAGAGGTTAAAGCATCTACCTGGAATGATGGAGACCTGAGTTCGATCCCTGGGTCAGGAAGATCCCCTGGAGAAGGAAATGGCAACCCACTCCAGTATTCTTGCCTGGAGAATCCCATGGAGGGAGGAGCCTGGTAGGCTACAGTCCATGAGGTCGCAAAGAGTCGGACACGACTGAGCGACTTCACTTTATTCAAGTTATGATGCCCAGTTGTTTCTTCAAATGTTGTTTAAATGTCTCTGTGAAGGTATTTTGTAGATATAATTAATATTTATAATCAGTTGACTTTAAATAAAGATTACCTTTGATATATGAGTGGGCATCATCTGGTCAACTGAAGGCCTAAAGAGCAAAAATCTGAGATTTCCTAGGAAAGGAGTTCTGCCTCAAGATGATAACATATAAATCCTATCTGAGTTTCCAGCCTGCTGACCTCCCCTACAGATTTCAGAGTCAAGAAGAAAGCTCCAGCTCTTGCCAGACTCTCCAAGCTTGCCCTGTAGACTTTGGCCTTGCCGGATCTACTCCTATTACCAAAATCTACATCAGTTTCCAGTGGCTGCCATGACAAAGTGCCACGTGCTTGATGGCTTAAAACAATTGAAATGCATTCCATCACAGTTCTGGAGGCCAGAAGTCTGAAATCAAGGTGTCAGTAGAACTGGTTCCTACTGAGGTCTCTGAGGGAGTATCAGTTCCATATGTTTTTCCTAGTTTTTGGTGATTGCCAGCAATGCTTGGCATTCCTTTGCTTTTAGGTGCATCACTCCAATTTCAGTATCCATCTTCACATTGCTTTCTCTGAGTCTCTGTGTGTTCACATGGCTATTTTCTCCCTACATGCCTCCCTCTTTGCTTCTTACAAAGACAGCAGTTATATTGGCTTAAGGTCCCCCCCTACTCCTGTTTGACCTCATCTTAACTGTAATTACATCTGCAATAACCCTATTTCCAAATGAAGTCACATTCTGAGATACTGGGTGTAGGACATATTCATCCAGGGATACGATTCAACCCACAATAGATGGTAATACTCTCCAAGTTGATCTACAGATTGACTGAATCCTTATCAAAATTTCAGATGAATCTCCTACAGAAATTAACAAATTGACCCTAAAATTCATATGGAAAATGACTCAGACTAGTCAAAAAAACTTGAAAAAGAAAAAATAAAGTCATAATTACAAACTTATAAGACTACAGTAATTGTGACAGTGTATAACTGGCATAAGGATAGACATATATGGGGGGAAACTCCTTATATTTATTGTCAATTGTTTTTTAGCAAGGATCCAGGAAAACCAGTGAGAAAAGATGAGTTGGTTCAACAAATGATGTTTCATGAGTTGGTTCAACTCATGCAAAAAAATAAAGTTGGACCCCCTACCTCTCATCATAACACAAGATTTATCTCACAATCAATCACAGACCTAAATGTAAGAGTTAAAATGATAAACTGCTTATAAGAAAACATAGCAGAAAAAAATAGAAGCAGAAGATATTAAGAAGAGGTGGCAAGAATACACAGAAGAACTATACAAAAAAGATCTTCATGACCCAGATAATCACGATGGTGTGATCACTCACCCAGAGCCAGACATCCTGGAATGTGAAGTCAAGTGGGCCTTAGGAAGTATCACTACTAACAAAGCTAGTGGAGGTGATGGAATCCCAGTTGAGCCATTTCAAATCCTAAAAGATGACGCAAAAGGGCTGCACTCAATATGTCAGCAAATTTGGAAAACTCAGCAGTGGCCACAGGACTGGAAAAGGTCAGTTTTCATTGCAATCCAAAAGAAGGGCAATGCCAAAGAATGCTCAAACTACCGCACAATTGCACTCATCTTACATGCTAGTAAAGTAATGCTCAAAATTCTCTAAGCCAGGCTTCAGTAATACATGAACCATGAACTTCCAGATGTTCAAGCTGGTTTTAGAAAAGGCAGAGGAACCAGAGATCAAATTGCCAACAACCACTGGATCATGGAAAAAGCAAGAGAGTTCCAGAAAAATATCTATTTCTGCTTTATTGACTATGCCAAAGCCTTTGACTGTGTGGATCACAACAAACTGTGGGAAATTCTGAAAGAGACGGGAATACCAGACCACCTGACCTGCCTCTTGAGAAACCTATATGCAGGTCAGGAAGCAACAGTTAGAACTGGACGTGGAACAACAGACTGGTTCCAAACAGGAAAAGGAGTACGTCAAGGCTGTATATTGTCACCCTGCTTATTTAACTTCTATGCAGAGTACATCATGAGAACGCTGGGCTGGAGGAAGCACAAGCTGGAATCAAGATTGCCAGGAGAAATATCAGTAACCTCAGATATGCAGATGACACCACCCTTATGGCAGAAAGTGAAGAAGAACTAAACAGCCTCTTGATGGAAGTGAAAGAAGAGAGTGAAAAGGTTGGCTTAAAGCTCAACATTCAGAAAACGAAGATCATGGCATCTGGTCCCATCACTTCATGGGAAATAGATGAGGAAACAGTGGAAATAGTTTGCAGATGGTGATTGCAGCCATGAAATTAAAAGACGCTTACTCCTTGGAAGGAAAGTTATGACCAACCTAGATAGCATATTCAAAAGCAGAGACATTACTTTGCCAACAAAGGTCCATCTAGTCAAGGCTATGGTTTTTCCAGTGGTCATGTATGGATGTGAGAGTTGGACTATAAAGAAANTTGCAGATGGTGATTGCAGCCATGAAATTAAAAGACGCTTACTCCTTGGAAGGAAAGTTATGACCAACCTAGATAGCATATTCAAAAGCAGAGACATTACTTTGCCAACAAAGGTCCATCTAGTCAAGGCTATGGTTTTTCCAGTGGTCATGTATGGATGTGAGAGTTGGACTATAAAGAAAGTTGAGTGCCAAAGAATGCTTTTGAACTGTGGTGCTGCAGAAGACTCTTGAGAGCCCCTTGGACTGCAAGGAGATCCAACCAGTCCATCCTAAAGGAAATCAGTCCTGGGTGTTCATTGGAAGGACTGATGTTGAAGCTGAAACTCCAATATTTTGGCCACCTGATGCGAAGAGTTAATTCACTGGGAAAGACTCTGATGCTGGGAGGGATTAGGGGCAGGAGGTGAAGGGGACGGCAGAGGATGAGATGGTTGGATGGCATCACCGACTCAATGAACATGAGTTTGGGTAAACTCTGGGAGTTGGTGATGGACAGGGAGGCTTGACATGCTGCAGTTCATGAGGTCACAAAGAGTCGGACACGACTGAGCAACTCAACTGAACTGACTGAAGAAAACATAGGAATAAATCTTTATGACCTTAGTTTAAGCAATGGTTTCTTAGATATGACACAAAAAGCACAAATGGCAAAAGAAAATACAGAAGTTGGACTTCTTTAAAAGTAAAATCTTAGTGTGTCATAAAGCACATTCAAGACAGTGAAAACACAGCCCATCTACTGTGAGAAGATATTTGCAAACCATATCTGATGAGACTTGTATCAATAATTTATAAAGCACTCTTACAACTAAATAACATAAAAAGTATCAATGTGAAACTATCACAGACTGAAAGAATATTCAGTAAAGTAGAATACAAAAATCCAATAACCTGCATATGTAAAATAATAACGTTAAGGAATTTCTGGGTGCTCCAGTGGTTAGGACTAGGCACTTTCACTGACGAAGCCCGGGTTCAGTCCCTGGTCAGGAAGCTAAGATCCCACAGGCTGTGCAGCAGAGCCAAATAAATCAAATCAAATAAAAATATGTTAGAAGATGCCAATATCAGGAACAAAGATGAGTGATTATTATGGGCATTGAAAGAATAATAAGGAAATACTTACTAACTTTATAGCCATAAATTCAATAACTCAAGTGAAACGGACAGCTTCCTTAAAAGATAAAAAGTACCAAAACCCATTCAAGAACAAACAAATCATCTGAATAGTCCTACATGTATTACAGAAATTGAATTCACAGTTTAAAACCCTTCAGAAAAGAAAATTCTAGATTCAGTGATTTTACTAGCCATCATATGGATAAGTCTCGAATGCATTATGCTAAATAGAGGAAGTCAGATTTAAAAGACTACATATATGATATTCTAGAAAAGGCCAAACTATGTGGATGGAAAAGTAGCTTAGTGGTTTAAAGGGGCTTGGGGGAAAGGAAGGCTTGACAATAAAGCTGCACAGGGAAACTGGTGGTAGAGATGAGGGGTACAAAGGAATTCTATAACTTGGTGGTAGTGATAACAGGATTGTATTAATTTGTCAAGACTTGCATGATTGGATACAATTACTATTTGTATATTATATGTTAATCAAAAAGGTTTTGACAAGTGGATGGCAGATCTATACATAGTAATTTACCTTAAAAAATTGAATGGGCTATGAAGAAAGGCAAAAACAGAATGATCTATAACACAGAATTTTCAGAAAGAAACAGTGTGTCTAGATCTGACTAGGAAGGAAAGAATATTGGAGGGAAAGCTGTTTTAGACAGTTATATCCCTAAATCTCCCTATTCCATATCTCTAGGCTAGTATACCTTACTTACTATTGCAAAAATCTGAAGTTTTGTTTTCTGCTGGGAGTAAAACAAGTAATTCACATTGAGGAGTCTCAGGGCAGTTCAGGGCCCTTAGATGCCAAAATTGGAGGATTAGGAGATGGCTTACTTAATGAAGAGTATGCCACCTTTGACCTGAGCTGCCAGAACCCTGAAGTAAGACTCCCACCATTTAAGAAGGAGTTTGGGGTCCTCTGGAGAAGCTGACAAGCCCAAGAAAGATGTCCTAAACATACTGACATCAGCATCTCTCCCATGACTCATCCAGTTCTCTCTCTACGAAGTTCAAAGTAAACAAGCTAGGTCCACATCCCAGAGTTTCCAATCATTTCTTATTCCAACACTCATAATTTCAAATAGAAGACCAGACATCCAGGGAAAGTCTCCAAACACGGAAAATAAGCATCAAATCAATCAAGTTGAAAACAGCAATTTGTAGGAAACAAACTCAGCTGGGAGAAGAAAACAAAAGTCATTAAGGATTTCAAGTTCTTTAAAGTTTAGAAAAAAATGAATACATTTCACTTTATTCCTCCCAGTGACCACAATGCCACAAGCCACTTACCATTAGATTCTGAAAGGTGGACAAAAGGAGGCAAATTAGCTAGGGACTTCAGGACTCAAATAACAACCCAGTGGGGAGTTTCCTGGGGTTTTCTTTCNATACATTTCACTTTATTCCTCCCAGTGACCACAATGCCACAAGCCACTTACCATTAGATTCTGAAAGGTGGACAAAAGGAGGCAAATTAGCTAGGGACTTCAGGACTCAAATAACAACCCAGTGGGGAGTTTCCTGGGGTTTTCTTTCCTCCCATGCATCCAACTTGAGGTTAGGGAAGTCTGAAATCTGGAAATACCAACCTGAAAATCATACACATACACATGCCTTAAGAAAAGCTGAAGGTCCGGAAAAGTTTTGCCTACCATGACAAAAACCTTTTCATCACTCTGTTCTTGTGGCAAACATGAGGAGAGCTGCAATTCCCAAACAGGCATTGCAGACACTGAATTCATTGGTAAGAGGCTATGTTCCAACCTCTTTTCCCTTTAGTAAGGTGGTCCTCATGAAACCTCTGAGCCAAGATATCTCATCCTCAGCATTACTGACGTTTGGGGCTGGAAAAGCCTTTTCTCTGGAAGGATATACTATGCACTATGGGATGTACAGCTGTATCCCTGTATAACCCACCAGATGTCAATAGCACACTCCCCCAATTCCTATAATCAAAAACATATACAGATATTACCAAACGTGCTCTTGGAACATCACCCCCGATTGAGAACCAATGCTCTCTGACTTCACAACCCCTTGCAGGAGGGATAGGACATGCAAGTCAGACACATTGTAGAGCCTGTCTTCTCTCCTCACCTGCAGTAGGAGGTAATACCCTTCCCCATCTCAAGCCAACACTGAGAAGACTATGAGGTGGGAGCCCATCATCTTGGTAGCATGCAAGTGGACAAACAAGAACAGTCCTGCAGAGACTTGATAAACTGCTGTTGGAACCACAGTTCACCAGAGTGAGCCAGGATGTGCATTCTGTACCTAAAAAGATTTTCAACCTGCTAAAATAGAAGATTTAAGTGGGAACCAGTGTCTCATGAGTAATACTCAAAATGCATAGGACACAGTCCAAAATTATTTGTCACACTATTGAAGTCACTCAGTTGTGTGCGACTCTCTGCGACCCCATGGACTGTAGCCCACAGGGCTCCTCCATTGGATTTTCCAGGCAAGAGTACTGAAGTGGGTTGCCATTTCCTTCTCCAGGGGCTCTCCCAACCCAGGGATTGAACCCAGGTCTCCCGCATTGCAGGCAGACACGTTACCATCCGTGCCACCAGGGAATCCCTTGTCACACTAAGCCTTTGTCACACTAAGAACTAGTAAACTCTCAATTCCAATAAGAAAAGACTATTAGCCAGTCAGAATGGCTGCGATCCAAAAGTCTTCAAACAATAAATGCCGGAGAGGGTGTGGAAAAAAGGGAACCCTCTTACACTGTTGGTGGGAATGCAAACTAGTACAGCCACTATTGAGTGAACTCTGGGATTTGGTGATAGACAGAGAGGCCTGGCGTGCTGAGATTCATGGAGTCACAAAGAGTCGAACACGACTGAGCGACTGAACTGAACTGAAGTTTGTGGTAATTTATCGTAGCACGGTAGGAAACTAATATAAACATCTTGACAATAACTAGCTGAAGTGGTTTTTCCCTTGATGTTTTTGTGAATGTTCAGATACAGTTTTGCTTACTATAATTTCTGTAGCCCTGCTGTCATGGATGCTGCCTGATAATGTTTGGAAATGACAAAATCTTAGGTCTCAGATTTGAAGAACAATTAAACTATATATGGGGGTCATTGTATAAGTGTTGGGATTCCTGTATCTCAAAGCAAAATATCACGAGTCAGATGGGTTTCATGTATTGGTACAGAATTTGTTATAGTTACGGTTATTATTATTTTTTACTGTTCCTTCCTGAGCACCATAATTCAAAAGGAGCCCCTATTTAGTGTTTCAGTTTTGCCTTGTAAATAACAAGAGATCACTGTGTGACCAGTGAACTTTCTAACCTTAAATAGAAGAAATCCCGTGACTTGGGGTTTTGTGAGAAAAGGATATCCTCTGTCCTTTAAATAAGTGAAAGATAGTAAGTGCTCTTAAAATAAACCTTGTGTGGAATAACACTCTTGTTACTTTGAAAAGAAAAGATTTGTGATGTTGCATGTTGTAGTAGAAGATGCACATTTCAGTAGTTAGTATGTCAGAGCAGTTTGAAATCAGAAGAGCACTCTGGGCTGGTGTTAGGTGACTTCTGTTTTAGAATCTTCTGTCTGTGCTGTTAACTTGCCACATTATCTTAGGAAAGTTACTTCAGTTCTTGTGCCTTGGTTCCTTTGTTTGTAAAACTGGGATAATAGTACCTGCTCTATTATCTCGTTAAAAAATTGCTGAGATAATAGAAATTGCTGATATGTAAATGTCAGTGATTGGAAAGGAATAATAGCTACACCAATGCTGGGTAGTATTTTTGTTATTAGTAAGAAAGTACGTGTGGTTCATACACACACGTACATTCACACACACATACCCACACCAAATCTAGCAATGAAAGATCCAGTAAGGCCTTTGGATTCTGTGAAAGGATAACATTTAGTAAATGATGAAAGTGTTTATTAAGAAGTTATTCATTGTTTTGATATAAGCTCAATGAAAATCTTCAATCAGAATTTATATTAATTTTTCAGTGAGCCCAGAACTGAAATGTTTATTACCTACTGAGGCAAAGGAAGAAAACAGCAAATTATGGGAATTAAGCCAACTTTGCAACTTGCTGTGATTTACTGAGTCAGATTATTTTCTTTTGTCACAATTTTTGTCGAAATGGATAAAAGATTATTTTATAAGTTTGTTGTCATAATGTTTAAAAGTGTGAAAAATTAGCCTAAGTGCAGTGGTTTCTCACATGGAGCTTTGTGTACCCCTCAAGGGGCAGATGAGTCCTGGGGATGTAGGGGAAAACTTACTAACTGTAACTTTTTATATCAATTTAATTTCTGCTTTGGGGTTTATTTTATAATGTATATAAACAGATTGGTATATGTCTACATAATTTATAAATTATAAATATTAGGGCTTCTGCTCAAAACATGTCAATAATGTTTTATAAGCAAAAAACTTGGAGAGTACTACAATAGCGAAACAGAATACAGAATGTAATATTGAACATTCTAGGCTTTTCATGTATGAATTAGGATTGTAGTGATGCGTGTATTCAAGGTCACAGCTTTTCTGTCATTGTCAGAAACTAAAAACCAACGTTAAAGGAAATTGTTGGCAATTTAAGTAACTGGCAGTTAGGTTGAAAAGTTACTGCACAGTTGAGGAAAGAAACCTCCATTCTATAGACAGATAACTCAGTTCCACTTGAAAGCATCATCAGGGCAGAGATTTTGTCTTTTTTATTCACTGCCAAACCTGCAACACTTCTAACAGAGCAGAGCAATATAGTAAGCACTCAACTAAAAGTTACTGAGTGAAGATATTAATTTGAATATATTAATTTGCTTGGTTGGTGTTACATACCAAGAAGCAGCATGTCACTTTGCTTATAGATGCAGAATAGCCATAGTAACGTGTCATAAAAGAATATGGTTGTTGTTATAGGAAAGTTTGACTGATTTTTCTCTCCTTTGCTTGAATAACTAAGATGAGTACACCTCTTGGTCCGTGGTACTCTCTTTGACATTCTGCACTTTTTTCCCTAATTTGCTGTCCTGGCTGTTTCTGGATCTCTCTGTGTGTCTGTTTGCTTTACTTTGTATCACTATTCTCTCTTTTCTTTATTTTTTTTTTAATTTTTATTTTTACTTTATTTTACTTTACAGTACTGTATTGGTTTTGGCATACATTGACTTTTATCTTTTTTCACTGATCTTCCCCTTAAAATCTCTCCCTAAAGAATAAATGCACACTTTGGCTTTATCGTGAGTAGANTTTTTTTTTAATTTTTATTTTTACTTTATTTTACTTTACAGTACTGTATTGGTTTTGGCATACATTGACTTTTATCTTTTTTCACTGATCTTCCCCTTAAAATCTCTCCCTAAAGAATAAATGCACACTTTGGCTTTATCGTGAGTAGAGTTTAAAGCACATGTTGATAATTTATCAGTTGGACAAATGGAACACATGTTAGTTAAATATTTATTTAAGGGAAAACGTTTTCTTTTTAGGTCATTGTTTAGATTATTGTATCTAATACAGTAGGTGTGAAACCTTATATGAAACTTGTCTGCTTACCTATAGGTATAAATTATTGATACAGTAAAACACAGATATGTGATGTATCATATAAAGGGCTACGCCATTCTGATGAAGTTTAATCTTTTTGAGATTCAAAAACCATTTGGTATTTTCCCTGCCTTAAAGGTGTCTAATACAAATTTCAGTCCTCATTTACGTTACCATGGAAATAAGAAGTAAATAGGCTTCTTAGATTGTGGATTCTAGATAAATAGGAATTGACTTTTTATGGTGAAATCATGTGTGTTACTGAAAGCAATCTATCAAAAAGGATTTAAAATTAAAAGGCAATGAAACATATAGCAAAGTTAACTATAAAGACTGATGGATATAATTGTCAGAAAGTAAATGGGTGCATTTGGAACTTGGGGAATTAACAAGCTGAGTCTGGTTGTGTCTAAAAGATTTTACTTGAGCTCAGAGACATATGGCAAAGCTAATTCCAATGGGAGATTTCTGTATTCCCAGCATTCTTATTCATGGTTTAGGCCAACAGAGGGAATACCCTCATCATTGGGAGAGTAACTGGTCTGCTTACCTGTAGCATCCCAATGGGAGGCTGATAGCATCTCATTCTGAAGAAGGGCTGATGGAACAGATAATGCCAAACACAGAACAGAAGGCTGGGATTCATGCAGGGATTATGTGGGTGAGAGCATGGAGCATAAAGAAATGAATTGTGCATGCTAAGGGGCCAGGGTTTTCCATGCTTGAGGTAGCGATAGATAAACCGCATAATTCAGGGACACACAGAAGCCGGAATGTGGCAGATACAGCCAGCTATCCCGTCCCCTGCTGGAGCTGTTGCTTCTAAGCGTCTGCTCGGGTGTGGTTTTCATTTTCTAGCACCCCTTACATTCAGCTGGGGCCACAGGACACGTTCTTGCCAAAAGGAGGTGGGGAAAAGGTGTAAGTTGCTCAAGGGACAAAGCGGTTTTGAGCAGATACACCTGCTCTGCAGTGTACTTCTCTGTCTACAAGCCATATGGAAAGGACTCGAAGGAGAGCAGACCCATGAGACGAAAGGGCCCTAAAAAACCATGAGCATAGTGGCTTACGAAGGAGTACTCACTCTGGGCTGTGTCATGAGTGAAGCCATGGGGATTGGGGCTTGATCTGTTATTAATATAAAACTACCTAATGTCACATTGCCTTAATACAGAATTATCGACAGACTCAACAAATGGTTGAAAGTATGACAGAAGTGGAAAATGGTTATTGATATAGTCAGAAAGAGAGTTTACATTAAATATAAGTAATACTGAAAGAAGAAAACTGTTTTCAATGCTGCATATGTACAAAGGGAAAAAAGAAACAAAAATGTGAAAAACTATAACACAACATAAGATGGCAGAAGTCAGACCCAAACAAACATTTTAGTAGTAATATTCAGTAATACTGATATATGTGAACTGTTCAAAGTCATTCACTGAAAGGAACAAACTTAAGTCAATTAAAAATATAAATCTAAGTATATTTTGTTTATGAGAAGCATGCCTCAAAAAAATATATTAGACACTAACAAAGTATGTATGATAATATTAATATGGCCCAGACTTGAATTTAAGAACAGAATTCAGTTCAGTTGCTCAGTTTTGTCTGACTCTTTGAGACACCACGGACTATAGCACGCCAGGCTTCCCTGCTCATCACCAACTGCCGGAGCTCACTCAGACTAATGTCCATTAAGTCAGTGATGCCATCCAACCATCTCATCCTCTGTCATCCCCTTCTCCTCCTGCCTTCAGTCTTGCCCAGCATCAGGGTCTTTCCCAGTGAGTCAGTTCTTAGCATCAGGTAGCCAAAGTATTGGAGCTTCAGCTTCAGCACCAGTCCTTCCAATGAATATTCAGGACTGATTTCCTTTAGGATAGACTGGTTGGATCTCCTTGCTGTCCAAGGGACTCTCAAGAGTCTTCTCCAACACCACAGTTCAAAAGCATCAATTCTTTGGTGCTCAGCTTTCTTTATGGTTCAACTCTCACATCCGTACATGACTACTTGAAAGACCATAGCTTTGACTGGACAGACCTTTGTTGACAAAGTCATGTCTCTGCTTTTTAGCGTGCTGTCTAGGTTGGTCATAACTTTTCTTCCAAGGAGTAAGTGTCTTTTAATGTCATGGCTGCAGTCACCATTTGCAGTGATTTTGGAGCCCCCCAAAATAAAGTTTCTCACTGTTTCCATTGTTTCCCCATTTTTTGCCATGAAGTGATGGGACCAGATGCCATGATCTTAGTTTTCTGAATTTCGAGTTTTAAGCCAACTTTTTCACTCTTCTCTTTCACTTGCATCGAGAGGCTCTTTAGTTCTTCTTTGCTGTCTGCCAAAGTGTCGTGTTATCTGCATATCTGAGGTTATTGATATTTCTCCTGGGAATCTTGATTCCAGCTTGTGCTTCCTCCAGTCCAGTATTTCTCATGATGTACTCTGCATATAAGTTAAATAAGCAAGGTGACAATGTACAGCATTGACATACTCCTTTCCTGATTTGGAACCAATCTGTTGTTCCATGTCCAGTTCTAACTGTTGCTTCCTGACCTGCATACAGATTTCTCCGGAGGCAGGTCAGGTGGTCTGGTATTCCCATCTTTTTAAGAATTTCCATAGTTTGTTGTGATCCACACAGTCAAAGCCTTTGACATAGTCAATTAGAAGGGACAAAAACTGACGTTCTGACCAAAGTAACAATCCATCCAAAAGGTAACAGTTATGAACCTTGTTGTTGTTCAGTCACTCAGTCATGTCTGACTGTTTGCAAACCCCACAGACTACAGCACCCCAGGCCTCCCTGTCCCTTACCATCTCCTGGAGATTGCCCAAGTTCATGTCCTTTGAATTGGTGATGCCATCCAACCATCTGATCCTCTGTTACCCTCGTCTCCTTATGCCTTCAAACTTCCCCAGAATCAGGGTCCATACTTTCAGGGATCATTTCTATAATTTTTTATGAACCTATATCCACTTAATAAAGAATATTAGGAAAATAATAGGATCATAAGGATAAATCAACAGATTCTCAGTCATAGTGGGAGATTTTTAACACTCTTCTCTCTGAAACTCACAGATCATACAGACTCAAAATAATAAAAATGCAGCTAGAGGATCTGGATAGCACACATTCTCAACACATACAAAGTAGTTGTAAAATTGTAGTTTACTAGGTCATTCCAACCACATTGTAAGTAGGTCATGAGAAACTTATTAAAAGCAGAAATCAGTAACAAAAATTAATGGTCTTACACCCCATATACTTGCAATTTTTATTCTTAAAAAGCACTCAGTTAACTCCTTAATTAAAAAGAAAACATCAGAATTACAAAATATTTAAAACTGAATATTAATTAAAGCATTGTTCTTAACATGAATTTGAAGGACAGTTATAGCCTTCCTTGCAGTTTGCGTTCCCTGGGAAGAAGACTTTGAAGTCAGCACCCACAGAGGGAGGTGGAGAAAGCAGGGTTTAGGAGGAGAGGCTGACCATTGATGCCAGTCCAACAACAGTCTCAGCTGACTCTACAGGAAACTCTGGAGCTAAATGCCCTTTAGTTTTGGGCCAAGGTGTCCAGGACTTTATATTCTTGTACTGATCACTCGCTGACTCTGGGCCACCCAGGAAGGGGCAGGACCTTGGACAAGGTACTGTCAGAAGCTGGGCAGTCCCTGAAGAGGCTGGGGGCTGAAGTCTGTCTGCCCACAGTTCTCCCAGCAGCTGTGACCACAGATTCTTCATTAAAGGTGACCGGGGGCCACATCACAATGTCCTTTCCAAGCCATTTGCATTTATTAAAAAAAATAGGGAAGATCTAAAATGATGAACTATGCTATCAAATCCAAAAGCTGAAATTATAAAACAAACCCTAATAAAATAGTTGGGAGGGAATATGAATAAAAGCAAGTATTCTTGAAACAGCATATATATATTTTTTTTATATCCAATATTCTTAAGTTATATTTTAATATTATAAATGTTTTAAATTTATATAAAATGAAAAAGGTGACATTTATAGATGAAAGGAAAAATGATTATCAAAGAAACCATAGAAACTTTATATCAATAAACACCAGAACCTTAGTGAGCAAATTTCTAAAAAAAATATAAATTACCACAATTGAATCAAAAGAAAAGGGAAGAGATTAGAAATTGGAGGAGTTGTCACAGTAGCTGTATACCTCCTCAGAAAGGCAGTGGGCCCAGATTTTTTACATACTGGTACCACTAACTCTTTATGTGACAGCTGTTTCCCATAAACCCATTCTAAAGTCTAGAAGAAAATGGAAAGCCACACACCTAATTTTATAAGGCTGATGTAATTCTGTTACCAAAAAAAAAAAAAAAAGGGCAGCAAAAGAATTGAGAACCTAATCTCACTTAAGAGCATAACAGAAATTGTGAATAAAATAATGCCAAAGCCAACATCTGTTTCCAGTCTGCTTTTTTCGAACTCATCCTCATCTCAGTTACTTCTTGTTCCTTGAAGCACTGTCTTCACATGGCTTTTAGGTTTTGGTTTTTTAACCCACTTATTGACTGATGTTTCTCAATATTCTTTGCTGGTTTCTCTCTTCTCCCCAGCTTCTTAAAATGAAGTGACCCTTGGTCCTTACACTTTTCTCTGTCTATAGCAGCTTTCATGATAATCTCATGCTGTCTTATGTTTGTGTGTGTATTTTACATACATGTGTGTGTTAGTTGCTCAGTTGTGTTCAACTCTTTGTAAATTCTCCAGGCAAGCATACCAGAGTGGGTTGCTATTCCCTTCTCCAGGGGATCTTCCCAACCCCGGGATCAATCCCTAGTCTCCTGCATTGCAGGGAGACTCTTTACCATTTGAGCCACCAGGGAAGCCCCATTTTACATATATGTGTAATATAAATGATATATTATTCAGGGTTCTTTATAGAAATAGAGCCAATAAGATTTTATATATAGAGTTTTTTTTTTTTATAAGGGATTGACTCATACAAATACAAATCCCAAGATCTACCCAGCCAGCAAACTAGAGACCCAGGTGAGCCAATGATGTAGTCTCAATGTGAAAGCTTTAGTCTGAGACCCAGGAAGAGCCAGTGTCTTAGTTTTGTGTCAAAAAGCAAGAAAAAGCCATGGGAGTTCCATGATGGTCCAGTTGTTAAGACTTAGGGCTTTCACTGCCATTGGTCTGGGTTAAATTCCTGGTCAGAGCTGAGATCCCACAAACTGTGTGGTGTGGCCCCCCAAAAAGAAAAGCCAACATCTCAGTGTAAAAGCACCCAGGCAAAGAGAATCCTCTTTTATTCTGCCTTTTGTTCTATTCAAGCCTTCACCTGATTATATGAGGCCCACCTGCATTAGGGAGGGTGTCTGCTTTACTCAGTGGCACCCCACTCCAGTACTCTTGCCTGGAAAATCCCATGGACGGAGGAGCCTGGTAGGCTGCAGTCCATGGGGTTGCATAGAGTTGGACACGACTGAGCGACTTCACTTTCACTTTTCACTTTCATGCATTGGAGAAAGAAATGGTAACCCACTCCCGTGTTCTTGCCTGGAGAATCCCAGGGACAGGGGAGCCTGGTGGGCTGCCGTCTATGGGGTCGCACAGAGTTGGACACGACTGAAGCGACTTAGCAGCAGTAGCAGCAGCAGCAGCTGCTGCTGCTGCTTTACTCAGACTGTCAATTCACATGTTAATCTCATGCAGAAACACACAGACTTATGTTTGACCAAATATCTCTGTTTCCTGTGACCCAATCAAGTTGAAAATAAGCGTTATTATCACAGATGATGACTCCAAATTTATATCTCCAGAATGGACCCTTCCCTATATCCAACTTCTTGCTTAGTTTCTCTGCTTGGATGTTGAAGAGGCATCACAAATATGTCTAAATCAGGCTCTCAGTTTCCTCCCACTTAGCTCCTTATTCCATTTTCCATTTCAGTTCACAGTGACTCTACGGATAGTGCAGGCCCCAAACTGCTGGATATTTTGGGAATTCTTTCTTTTGCTTCCAGACTACCAGTAAGCTCCATGGCTCTACTTTCAAAATATATTGAGACCCCAGCTATTCCTACTTCTACCACCCTGGTGCAAGCTGGTATCATTTTTCCTGGAATTTTTCAGTGTTCTCCTATTTTATCTTTCTGGTTTCGTCCTTGAGCCCTGGGAGTCTATTTCAGTACTTCAGCTGCAGTGATCTTTTTGAAAGCAAGTCAGATTATATTGCTTCTGCTCAACATTCTCTGATGATTTCCACTTTCATTCAGTGTAAAAGCCAGTGTCTTTTAGTTTACCTGATTCTACATCATCAGGCCTCTTTCCCATGACTCTTGCCCTTCCATTCTCATCGCATTGATCTCTGTTGTTTCTCAGACATGCCTGGCATATGCTCACCTCAGGGCCTTTGCATAGCTGTTTCCTCTGCATGTATTACTCTTCTCTTTGATAGTTACATGACTTTCTCCATTGTTCCCTTCAGATCTTTGCACAAATACTACTTTCTCAGAAAGTAAGACTTTAATTTTGTCTATAGTAACCGCGGGGAAGGCAAATGGCACCCCACCCCAGTACTCTTGCCTGGAAAATCCAATGGATGGAGTAGCCTGGTGGGCTGCAGTCCATGGGGTCGCTACCAGTCGGACAGACTGAGCGACTTCACTTTCACTTTTCTCTTTCATGCATTGGAGAAGGAAATGGCAACCCACTCCAGTATTCTTGCCTGGAGAATCCCAGGGATGGGGGAGCCTGGTGGGCTGCCGTCCATGGGGTCACACAGAGTCGGACACAACTGAAGTGACTTAGCAGCAGCAGCAGCAACCTTGTTTTTAAAGAAGACTATATTTATGTATTAAGTATATAACTAGAATATAGTAAAAACAAAAGTCACCATTTAGTTTTTATAAACTTTTGGAGTCATACATACAGTCAGCTACATCTTTTTCCTATGGAATTTGGACTGTAATTTATTCACCAGTAACAAGAATGCCTGAGTCCATATATACAGTTGTGAATATAAAACTGACCAGTGATACCTGTTGGAGAAGGCGATGGCACCCCACTCCAGTACTCTTGCCTGGTAAATCCCATGGATGAAGGAGCCTGGTGGGCTGCAGTCCATGGAGTCGTGAAGAGTCGGACACTACTGAGCAACTTCACTTTTCACTTTCATGCATTGGAGAAGGAAATGGCAACCCACTCCAGTGTTCTTGCCTGGAGAATCCCAGGGACAGAGGAGCCTGGTGGGCTTCTGTCTATGGGGTTGCACAGGGTCGGACACGACTGAAGCAACTTAGCAGCAGCAGCAGTGGCAGTGATACCTGTTTCACCTTTCACAAGTAAAAGCAATATTCATTAATACTAAATAATACTTTTGTTTTTATCTGTCCAGATCTCTGTGTAATCTAACTGGTGTGAAGGTAGGGGAGCAGAAGGATGGCTCAGGGACACTGGGACACTGAATTTGTTTTCTTCTCACACTTGAGAATATGGCCTTACTGATACTGAGATTGAGTTAAAACCTAGGAGAGTGATGATTATACTAGCTCCCCAATATAGAACTTCTTAGATTCTTAGTGGATATGTACTACTAGAAAGGGAACTTATGCTCAGTTCCAAAGACTTGTGACATGGCAGACGTCTTGCTGTTTTCTCAGATCTAGCTGGCCTAGTTGGACATGTGCAACATCACCTGAAGTCGATAGGGAATTAAGACCCTGGGAAAACTAGAAGCTAGCTACTCATAAGTTTTAGAGTCACTGGCTAATTAGTTGGGGACCTAATGTAGTAGCATTTGGTTGCTTCCATTCAGCTTGTAACTCCAAAAATACTAGAATCTGGTCCAGAAGAGGTACTTAAAATGCTGCAGTACACTTCTTAGGGTGATTGTGACTTAAAAAAACAAACAAACCCTGCAAACAAACATAGCTCTCCAAGGAGTCATAGAAATTGACGGAAGTAATCGCAGTTGAAAATGTGTTGAGTTTCTCACCTAAGTCATAAACATGTGCTATTTGTGAGTAGATGTTGGCGTTCTGCAACTTTTATCCACTGATTAGTCATTTAGTTAATATCTACCAAGAAGAGGCCTCATGAACTAGCTTTTAAATTTAGCCAGAAAAAATAGCACCATTAATGATGGCCTTGACATTCAGCAAAGCCAAATTAAGCAGTCAATCTGACATTTTATAGACAGTCTGTTACGGAGCCTCACACCCGTTGGATGTTCGATAAGCATTAATTGCCTGGCTGACAATGAACAGCCACACATCTGTCTGTTACAGAAGCTGCAGTGCTTGAGTAACCAGGAGAAGGCTGATTTTAGATATACTGTGAGAAAGGATCTTGTGAGCACCAAAATGTGTATGGGGTTAGGGTTTTGCTTTGTATGTTAAAATGGATTCATAATTTCCTTTTGAAACTGAACACATTCATTATAAACAGTATTCCCTTTGTCTATTCAAGGTGAAGTACCAGTTCATTGTGGTAGTGATCAACTGTTATTTCCTCTTTAAATAGAAAGCAGAGAGCTTCTAAACAATCATTGTCACATCCCCTTTTAAAATTATGTGCATCAGTGCCAGAGAAATCATTAACATTTTGGATCAGATAGCTATTAATTTCATTATTGTGCTATTAGTGCACTGGGTTCATTATAGTGAGTGGAGAATGGTGAACTCTGGTCTGCATTTTATTCCTTTATTTAGACTGATTCATTTCTACGGAATATAAACACTATGAAGCTAGATAAATACTTGTAATAATAGCAGCTAATTTTTCCTCATTTAATTCACTGCAGTCATTGTGCTAGGCTCTTTGTATGTATTTAGGTTTGTATTGAAAGATTCTTTTTTTGCTTTTTCCGCCATATCTTTTTTATGCTTTTAAATTTATGACTTTCACACTGCTTTATTTAAAATCACAATTTCACTCATGCTTATTTAATCACAGTAATAGTCAACCTTAGCTTCATCAGAAAGAACAAGAACACATGTTTGAAGTATAATGAAGCTGATGAAGACTTTAAACCTTTAGAGATTTAGTATTGAGCAGAGACAGATGTTTTATAATAGAGGGACATGGTATAAAAGATAGCTGATCATGTGAATCTGATGAGTTGGTGAAAGAATTATTGGAATCTATAGATAAGCCCTGATTCTGTTTATCGTTTTTATATATAAAAAAACTGGTTCAAAATGAATTGTCCACACTGTGGAATGATCCAGCCACTTGCCGAATCAATTGCTTTTAATTAGCTTATCTGGTGTTGATTGGATTTTGGGCCTGCATGCCTGGATAGGAATCCAGGATTGAATAATAAGTTTTCTTCTCATTTAGAGAGATGTGACTGTGAAGTGATGAGAGAGATTTTCATATCAAATCTTTCATTTCACTTTAAAAATTATATATCTATGCATATATATTTTCATGGATTAAAAGACGTTCTCCATTTAGTTACTTTTGAAAGTATTTGAGCTCTTGCGGATTATTCTTAAACTGTTTTCCTTCGTTTTTGTAAGATGTAGAGACTTTGCATGTAGCCCGCATCGACAAAGCATCAGATGTGTTTGCAGAAGGAGTGCACTTGAGCATATGGGATGACCCAAACACTTTATATTAAACTGGCCTGTTCTGCCTTGCATCAGGAAGGTTCCAGTGAAGTGGTTGCCTGGCAACTAATGGAGTTAGAGAAAACTGTGTGTTAACTGCCGGGCCTCTTGCCCTCCTCTGTGTGAACACGTAACAAGGGGAGAGTGGCTTCAGTGTGTATTGCCTGATTCACAGCTGTCAAACCAAAGTGGTGAATAAAAAGAAAGATTGAAAAGAGATGGCACAGCTGGACTGGGTGCCTGTATTTATAGTCTTACACGTCTCTTATGTAAGCATGTTGGAGAAAAAGATATTAAGGGAAGACTGTGAAAATAAGAGAGGAACTGTTGAAATTTGGGGTTAAATTTTTAATAACAATCATTAACTTACATTGAATTTTTCAAGAGTAGACTAAAAAGTGATAATTGAGGTGTTCCCACGCTGTTATCTCAACATTCTTTGAAAATGTTCTGTATAGAAAAGAGGTAAAACATTTTATATGACGAAGTCATGAATTTTCGGACAGAAACTGTGTTTTAGTGATTGTACATATGCATACTCTTAAGCTACAGGGCTGATATGTCTGCTCCTGCTCCCTTTCTGTCCATATGACAGACGTAATAACTAGATCCTGGTTGTTCTCACTTGATCCTGGATGGGGCCTCATAGCTCTCGACAGGACTCCACCAGTCACTACCAGTATTAGTCTGGGCAAGCAAGAAACTACCTTGGCGTTCTTCTTTTGTTTTCTTTTGGCATTTTTTTTTTTAAGTTGAAGAATAGTTAATTTACAATATTATGTTAGTTTCAGGTATGTAGCATAGTGATTCAGTGTTTTTGCAGATTATACTCCATTATAGGTTATTATATGATGATAGCTATAATTCCCAGTGCTATACAGTATATCCTTATTGTTTGTCTAATTTTTATATAGAGCAGTTTGTGTCTGTTAATCCCATGCCTCTAGTTTGTCCCTTTCCCCTTCTTTCTACCTTTTGATAAGTTTATTTTCTATATCTGTGAGTCTGTTTTGCATATACAGTCATTTGTATTATTTTTTAGATTCCAAATATCAGTGACACCATATAGTGTTTTTGTTTGTCTGTTCAACTTATTTAACTAAGCATAATACTCTCTAGGTGCATCCATGTTGCTGTAAATATCAGTATTTCATTCTTTTTAATGGCTGAGTAATACTCCATTCCATTCCACACACATACATGCCACATTTTCTTAGTCCAGTTGCTGCTGATGGACACTTGGTTGTTTCCTTGTCTTGGCTATTGTACGTAGTGCTGCTATAAATGTTGAGGTGCATGTATCTTTTTGAATTAGTGTTTTTGGTTTTGTCCATATATATATTCTGGAGTGGAATTCCTGGATCATACGGTCGTCCTGTTTTCAGTTTTTGAGGAAACTGCATACTGTTTTCCATAGTGCTTGCACCAATTTAAATTCTAATCAACAGTGTACAAGATTTCCCTTTTCTCTTAAGTCCTCGCCAACATTTGTTGTTTGTAGACTTGTTGATAATAGCCATTCTGATAGGTGTGAGGTGATCTCTCACTGGTGTTTTGATTTGCATTTCTCTAATAATTAACAGTGTTGAACATCTTTTCATGTGCCTGTTAACCATCTGTATATCTTCTGTGGAGAAATGTCTGTTCATGTCTTTTGCCCATTTTCTGCTTGGGTTGCCTTGCCATTCTTTATGGAAAATTTAAACTCCTTAAAAGGTTCTACTTTTGAATTCTATAAAAATGAGTCTGAGGGATTTGTGTCAATAGTAACTTTGAGGTGGCCACCCAAATTTCCTCCTCAGGAAAGTATAAGAAGGAGATGGACCAGAGAAAGTCAACTGAAGTAATTAGGAATTGGAAGGTAAAGTGATGGATTTGTCTGAAGGCTCCTACCACTGCCACCACCTAAGAACATGGGATGATTTACTCTTTTAAAGGCCTTGTTCTTAGAACGGTGGGTCTGTCCTTAACCAAGCAGTAACTCCCCCCACCCCCTCCTTCACCTTAAATCTGGAGATCAGTTCTTGCTTGCTAGAATTTGAACTCCAGTCTCCTGCCTGGATTGCAGGATTCCTAACATTGACCTTGAGTGCTAACCTATTACAACCCAGATAATATGGAGTAGGTGCTGTTTCCAATAGACTCAAGAGCTTTTATCACATATTGGAAAGGCCATTAAGCAGAAATGAGAGTGAATTTATTGACTTTCTACTAAGACCAAGGTGAGAAAGTTGTCAGGAGGGTGACTATGATTCAATATTCTGAAAGTATTGCTAATGCTTTGCACTCTCCTGTGAAGTATTGGGGCTTCCCTGATAGCTCAGTTGGTAAAGAATCCACCTGCAATGCAGGAGACCCTGGTTCGATTCCTGGGTTGGAAAGATCTGCTGGAGAAGGGATAGGCTACCCCCTCCAGTATTCTTGGGCTTCCCTTGTGGCTCAGCTGGTAAAGAATCCATCTGCAGTGTAGGAGACCTGGGTTCAATCCCTGGATTGGGAAGATCTCCTGGAGAAGGCAAGTATTGGGTGTCTCATCACTTCAGATATTCAGATAGGCAGGGAGGGTTGAGAGGGCAGAGTACTGACCACAGCTACGTCTTTCAGACTCTGAAGTGCGTGTGGGTTACTAGGGGCTCATGTTAAAGTGCAGCTTTCCATCCAGTAGATGTGGGTGGACCTGAGAGTCTACATTTCTGTTAAGTTCTCTTTGATGCCGGTACTGCTGCCCTAGGGACCACATGCTGAGCAGCTAGAGGTGAGTGATCTCTAAAGTACCCTCCAATTTTAAAATTCCATTTACGGAAAAAAAAAAAAAGCTAGAGTTTTACTTATGATACCTAAGACACATACTGTGCAGCTCTGATAAGCCACATCAGAGCCCCTTCTGTGCCTTACAGAATTCTCCCTTAATACCTATTATAATTTAATCAACACAGAATCAGTCTGCCTCCTCAGTAGCTCCACCTCTTCCTTTTCTCTTAAGGCTTTCAAGCTTGTCTGATATTACAACCCTCTAAAAATTTCCTTTCTTCATAGTTGCTGCTGCTAAGTCACTTCAGTCGTGTCCAACTCTGTGTGACCTCATAGATGGCAGCCCACTGGGCTCCGCCATCCCTGGGATTCTCCAGGCAAGAACACTGGAGTGGGTTGCCATTTCCTTCTCCAATGCATGAGAGTGAAAAGTGAAAGTGAAGTTGCTCAGTCGTGTCCGACTCTTCGCAACCCCATTGACTGCAGCCCACCGGGCTCCTCCGTCCATGGGATTTTCCAAGCAAGAGTACTGGAGTGGGGTGCCATTGCCTTCTCCGTTCTTCATAGCTCCTTCCCCTGATTCATGCAGACTCTGTTTCACATCTGCATGGTCACTCTTTCACGTGGACCCCAAATTCTGCCTTTTAGGACAGCTGTCAAAATGTCATCCAGGTTTGGTCTTAGTCCTCGCGTCCTTAGTAAATTTTGAAAGACAGGATTGTGCCAATGTCTGCCGTATGAAGACAGACCAAAAAGGTCTCTGTGTAGGAAAGATTCATACAATAATAGCTTATCAAGTTTATTCAATAAGGAAGAGGAAAAGTGCCATCCCTAAGTATCTGCTGCTGCTAAGTCACTTCAGTTGTGTCCGACTCTGGGTGACCCCATAGACGGCAGCTCACCAGGCTCCACCATCCCTGGGATTCTCCAGGCAAGATCACTGGAGTGGGTTGCCATTTCCTTCTCCAGTGCATGAAAGTGAAAAGTGAAAATGAAGAGGCTCAGTTGTGTCCAGCTCTTTAGCGACCCCATGGACTGCAGCCTACCAAGCTCCTCCATCCATGGGATTTTCCAGGCGAGAGTACTGGAGTGGGTTGCCATTGCTTTCTCCCCCTAAGTATCTGAGAGACATTTAAAAAGAATGAATTTCTTTATATGGTGGATAGTGAAGTGTTGAAATCCCATACCCATGGGATACAGCCATAGACTAGAAGGTACCAGAGGGCTTCCCTGGTAGCTCAGCAGTTAAGAATCTGCCTGCCGATGCAGGAGACGTGGGTTCCATCCCTGGGTCAGGAAGATCCCCTGGAGAAGGAAATGGCAACCTACTCCAGCATCCTTGCCTGGAAAATCCAACAGACAGAGGAAGCCTGGTGAGCTAGTCCACGGGGTCCCCAGAGTCGGACATGACTTTGCAACTAAACAACAACAAAGATGATAATATCAGAGGCATCAAAGGAATGAGGGATCTGAAAGGGTGACCCAAGGCTAAAACCAGATGTGTGGGTGTCATTTTCCAGAGTATCTAACTGGTGACAAAGAGAAATATAACCTGACTTCATGATGGACAAATGGTTTCTGGTTTTCATGTGTACTGTCTCTTTAGCTAAGAAAAGAACAACTTGATTTGTGTCCTTTTTCCGTTCCATTTTCCCTCAGTGGACACAAGTAGTTGAAATATGGCCACATCTAGGAGGAGGAGAGTTCTAAGGAGAAGTAGGATAAACCACAATCGTGCTGGTTTTGAAGGGCTCATTATCACCATGTGGTTAATTTAAGAGTTAACGTGCCAAGAGCAAAGCTGTGAAACACAGATTATTGGAGTAAACAAGCTACATATTTGAAGATGTTGGTAAAATCAATATGTTTCACAATTTTTAGCATATAAGGTGGATTTTTCCTTTACATGGTTAAGGTGAGGGAAAACTGGTATTTCAGACATAAATTCACCTTTTTTCTGTCTGATTATATTTATAGTAATATTATTTTACCATTTTCATTTGTTCTGACATTTTATTCTCTGAGAGTATTACTGTATTGTTTGAGAATTTTAAAAAGCCATAAATGTACAGGGAGGAAAAAACACTTCAACCAAATATCCCCACTCTTTCAGGCCATTAAGCTCCTCAAATGGCTTGGATTGCTTTTGCATTTGTGAGATAAAGAAGGTAAATAGTCCAGTTTGAAACTTTGGTCAAGACCCTTCTATCCTTAAAATCAAGGAAATGGGCTATTGTGGTTAATTGAATAGCCTCATCAACTGAGATTTACTACCTGTTTTATATGTGAGGTATAACCAAAATGCAATAAAGGATAATCACCATTAACACTAAATTGAGCAAAATGTAATCTTTGTTGATTCAGAGGTTAGTTCCTACCTCTGTAATGCCTCAGAGCCATTGTAAACATCACTAATTATAGAATATATAAAAGGCTTCGGGGATCAGGCTGGGTCTGCCACTGCTGCTGCTAAGTCACTTCAGTCGTGTCCGACTCTGTGTGACCCCATAGACGGCAGCCCACCAGGCTCCCCCATCCCTGGGATTCTCCAGGCAAGAATACTGGAGTGGGTTGCCATTTCCTTCTCCAATGCATGAAAGAGAAAAGTGAAAGTGAAGTCGCTCAGTCTGTCCGACTGTTAGCGACCCTATGGATTGCAGCCCACCAGGCTCCTGCGTCCATTGGATTTTCCAGGCAAGAGTACTGGGGTGGGGTGCCATTGGTCTGCCACAGTCTTTGCGAATTGCTCTTTTCTATACCTCTCTTAGACTTGTTTACTTTTGTTTTTCTCTCACAAAAGATAAGAGTTGAATGTGCCCCAAACAATCTAGTTATTTCATCTGTAAAATCATTCGTGTTCCTGATGAAATGAGAATTCACGATACATCGTGCCCCTATCCACTGCAATTCCAAAGCTACATGTAGCTTACCAGGTAAAGAGATAATATCTTAGCAACTAAGGGCCTAACGAAGTCTATCATCTGTCATTCTACTTATCTTTGAGGATGTAGTAGAATTGCCTTTGGTCAGTTTTGTGGCATAATGTCCCAAGTCCCAACCTAAAATTGGCTGTAGCTCATCTTGTGACTGCATGACAACTAATGTGACCCCAGGAGACTTAATTCATGTACTATGATTTTAGGACTCAATTCATGTCATTTCCGTGTGAGTTACAGAAGGAATGACACACTATAAATCCACAACTGTCTCTGTGGTAGGCACTTCAAGTGGATTGTATTCTCACAAAGTGGTTTTCCATTAGGAAGATTTGTGGTGGTTGCAGCGCATTATCAGCCAAGAGGAAGCTGTGATGACTAAATTTCAGCCTGGCTGAGGCTCTCCCAAAGACAAAACAGTGTGAACCAAGAAAGAGTCTGTGCAGTGTTTTCTTGTTTCTAAGCAGAAGCCTCCCATGCTTTGGCAGAATGTTGTGGCTTGACAGAGGACATTGCCATATGGTCATACTTTTTTTCTAAATGTTTTTTGAACTAATTTGGTAGATACTCTTTGTCTAACTTTTGGTACTTTTTTATCCCAGGGTCTAAAATGCCTTATATCTAGAAATTCTTTCTTATGTTGAATTATTTTTGTTTATGAGGATCTAGAAGAGCTGGTCATTATCTGCTGTTGAACTTTTAAAGAGTTTGTCTGGGCATTCATTCATTCACTCATTCATTGCCCTGTACTTATTACATGCATGTAATGCTCGGGTCTAGGGGCTTCATGGTGGAGAAGGCAAATATGGTGCTCACTTTTATGCACATTGCAGTTTAACTTTTCAGTAAGTTTGATGCTACAAAATAACACCCTTGGTCTCATCACCTCTTCTGCTACCGAAGGAGATTCTGTTCTTCCCCATGGGCTCTAGCAGGTCTCCAGACATTCTTTAACAAGCTTCAGTAGCCTAGGTGGCTGGCACTTCAATGTGTCAGATGGCTGGGTTCTTCCTCATTTGGTGTTACCCAATGAGGCACTTCCTCGGAGAAGGCAGTGGCAACCCACTCTAGTATTCTTGCCTGGAGAATCCCAGGGACAGAGGATCCAAAGGCCATGTGTTCAAGGTAAATAGCCTCCATGACAAAGTAGGCTATAGAACCAGGATATGAATCAGATGTGTCTTCCTGCACAACCTATAAGCTTAAAAATATGACAGTTTTCAAAAGGCAGTTGTTAGAAATATACAGGTAACCTGTGTTCATGATAATGATCCAAATAATGTTATATGTAAATGGAGTAAAATAGTAGTTTCTTCCTTCCCTCTATGGTTATACTCTATAATATAACCACAGTGACCAATTTGGTGTTGCTTTGTTGCTTATACAAACATGTAACATTTTTTAGGGGTTATATTCTTTTCCCAGCTCTGCCAAGCCAGGTTTCAGGTCCATAGCTCACAAATCTCTGGTTGAGGATGAAAGCCTGTTCTATGCAATATTGTCTTGGTTGCTTTTGAACGATCCTTATGAAAACAGATTCAAAAAACTCCCTTGGCAGGTTGTTTTGTTATTTAAACCTTACTGTAAAAAGAAGCATTTTCCATTTCATTAACCCAGATAATTTTTTTGCAGTTTGAGTCATTTCTGTCCTGCTCTGTGTATGGGTTGATGGGCAGCAGCTGGTTACCATATCAGGTGCAATTACAACTTGGAAACCTGAAAAAAATCAACTTAATGTGGGGAATATTAAAAACTGAAACACTCATCTAATGTAAAAAAAGAACACTGAAAACAGCTGAAGTTTCTTTCAGTTTCTTTTAAAAGAAGCTATAAAAAGTCTAGAAACAAATTTAGAATTATACAGATTGAAAGTTTTGTATTGTAACCTATACTTTTTAATTTTTAAATTTCAGATCTACAAATGCCTAAGCAGAATCCACTTAACATTAAGTCTTTCCTGTGAGCATTTTTATCTATAGCCATACTTGATTTAAAAAATAAAGCAAAATAAAAAATTCTCAGAACTGATACTTCTGATATGTCAGTCCTTTTAACCGGAGAATACATAGGAGAAGCTTCGTTCTATTTCATTGTTATCATAAAGTATAAATTATTTCACTCAGAGCTTGCTGTATATCAGGTACTCTACTGAATACTTTATATGTACTATTATATAATCTTCAAGTTCATGAATGGGTACAATTTTTAGCCCCATTTTTCAGATAAGAAAACTGAATCACAGAGAGGGTATGTGTTTGTCCGAGTCACCTGTGATTGTTCAAACTCTTAATTTTTGGTTACAAGTTTGCTGTTTATCACTGTTCTTCACCTATCAAGTATTATGTAATTTCGCCTCTAGTGTTCTTAACCTATGCATAGTACTTTCATTGCCAATGGCATCAGTGGGAAGGAAGTCAGATCAACTCACTAACTCACCAAGTTGTCAAATTTGCCCTATTGACCATTCACCTTTGAAAATTTCTAAACGAATATTAGATTTCATTTATTCATGATAAAGTAAATTTTTGAAAGTTAAATATATTCTGAATGTTTGCTATTTAATCTTACAAATACAATTGGATATGCTACATGTTACATACTCCCAGTGTCTTTAGGACACTTTGCATGTTATTTTTTATTTTCTCACACTGTAAGTATTTAAAATATTCTTTATAAAATTTCTCAAATGGTAAGAGAACAGTAATTTTGTGTTTCTAACAAGTTATAATGTTGACTGTAAGTTATCAAAGAGAATCATATTCATTATAAAACTTAAAACTCTACTGTGTGAAATAGAAATGATGACCTCAAGAAAGAATGTTGTTGTTTAGTCAGTAAGTTGTGTCTGACTCTTTTGCAATCCCATAGACTGTAGCCTTCCAGGCTCTTCTGTCCATGGGATTTCCAAGCAAGAATACTGGAGTGGGTTGCTATTTCCTTCTCCAGGGGTTCTTCCCAACCCAGGGTCAAACCTGCCTCTCCTGCATTGGCAGACAAATTCTTTAACACCCCCCAGAAGGAATAATGGACCACCAATTAAATCCACTCATCCCATACATATTAATTTAAAACATAAAGAATTGTGAAGATCAAAAGTGAATTTGTCAGAATAAAATATTGCTATAATATGAATATTAATCCATTGGCAAAATAAAAAAATACTTTTAAAAATTAAAAATATTTAGTATGAGCTTAAATAGTACTCTCATGTTCAGTAATTTGCTTGAAGGACTCATACAACTCGCTGAAAGCTTTTATACTCACAGATATGGCTTGTTCAGTTCAGTTCAGTCACTCAATCGTGTCTGACTCTTTGCGACCCCGTGATTCGCACCACACCAGGCCTCTCTGTCCATCACCACCTCCCGGAGTAAACTCAAACTCATGTCCATCAAGTTGGTGATGTCATCCAGCCATCTCATTCTCTGTCATCCCCTTCTCCTCCTGCTCCCAGTCCCTCCCAGCATCAGAGTCTTTTCCAATGAGTCAGCTCTTCGCATGCAGGGGATACAAATCAGAACCTTTGTCTGAGGAGGCCTTACAAATAGCTGTGAAAAGAAGAGAAGCAAAAAGCAAAGGAGAAAAGGAAAGATATACCCATTTGAATGCAGAGTTCCAAAGAATAGCAAGGAGAGATAAGAAAGCCTTCCTCAGTGATCAGTGCAAAGAAATAGAGGGAAATAATAGAATGAATGGGAAAGACTAGAGATCTCTTCAAGAAAATTAGAGATACCAAGGGAACATTTCATGCAAAGATGGGCTCAATAAAGTACAGAAATGTTATGGACCTAACAGAAGCAGAAGATATTAAGAAGTGGCAAGAATACACAGAAGAATACATAGAAGAACTGTACAAAAAAGGTCTTCATGACCCAGATAATCACAATGGTGTGCTCACTCCCCTAGAGCCAGACATCCTGGAATGTGAAGTCAAGTGGGCCTTAGGAAGCATCACTACAAACAAAGCTGGTGGAGGTGATGGAATTCCAGTTGAGCTATTTCAAATCCTACAAGATGATACTGTGAAAGTGCTGNAAAGACTAGAGATCTCTTCAAGAAAATTAGAGATACCAAGGGAACATTTCATGCAAAGATGGGCTCAATAAAGTACAGAAATGTTATGGACCTAACAGAAGCAGAAGATATTAAGAAGTGGCAAGAATACACAGAAGAATACATAGAAGAACTGTACAAAAAAGGTCTTCATGACCCAGATAATCACAATGGTGTGCTCACTCCCCTAGAGCCAGACATCCTGGAATGTGAAGTCAAGTGGGCCTTAGGAAGCATCACTACAAACAAAGCTGGTGGAGGTGATGGAATTCCAGTTGAGCTATTTCAAATCCTACAAGATGATACTGTGAAAGTGCTGCACTCAATATGCCAGCAAATTTGGAATACTCAGCAGTGGCCACAGGACTGGAAAAGGTCAGTCTTCATTCCAATCCCAAAGAAAGGCAAAGCCAAAGAATACTCAAACTACTGCACAATTGCACTCGTCTCACACACTAGTAAAGTAATGCTCAAAATTCTCCAAGCCAGGCTTCAATAGTATGTGAACTGTGAACTTCCAGATGTTCCAGCTGGTTTTAGAAAAGGCAGAGGAACTAGAGATTAAATTGCCAACATCCGTTGAATTATCGAAAAAGCAAATGAGTTCCAGAAAAACATCTATTTCTGCTTTATTGACTATGCCTAAGCCTTTGACTGTGTGGGTCACCACAAACTGTGGAAAATTCTGAAAGAGATGGGAATACCAGACCACCTGACCTGCCTCCTGAAAAACCTGTATCCAGGTCAGGAAGCAACAATTAGAACTGGACATGGAACAACAGACTGGTTCTAAATCGGGAAAGGAGTATGTCAAGGCTGTATATTGTCACCCTGCTTATTTAACTTATATGCAGAGTACATCATGAGAAACACTGGTCTGGAAGAAGCACAAGCTGGAATCAAGATTGCCAGGAGAAATATCAGTAACCTCAGATATGCAAATGACACCACCTCTATGGCAGAAAGCAAAGAATAACTAAAGGGCCTTCAATACAAGTGAAAGAGGAGAATGAAAAAGTTGGCTTAAAACTCAGCATTCAGAAAACTAAGATCATGACATCTGGCAAATAGATGGGGAAACAGTGAGAGACTTTATTTTGGGGGGCTCCAAAAATCACTGCAGATGGTGACTGCAGCCATGAAATTAAAAGACACTCCTTGGAAGAAAAGTTATGACCAACCTAGACAGCATATTAAAAAACAGAGACATTACTTTGCCAACAAAGGTCCATCTAGTCAAGGTTACGTTTTTTCCAGTAGTCATCTATGGATGTGAGAGTTGGACTATAAAGAAAGCTGAGCACCGAAGAATTGATGCTTTTGAACTGTGGTGTTGGAGAAGACTTTTGAGAGTCCCTTGGACTGCAAGGAGATTCAGCCAGTCCATTCTAAAGGAAATCAGTCCTGAATATATATTGGAAGGACTGATGTTGAAGCTGAAACTCCAGTATTTTGGCCACCTGATGCGAAGGACTGACTATTCCCTGCCTGTTGCTGGGAAAGATTAAAGGCGGGAGGAGAAGGGGATGACAGAGGATGGGACGGTTGCATGGCATCACCGACTCAATGGACATGAGTCTGAGTAAACTCCAGGAGTTGGTGATGGACATGGAGGCCTGGCGTACTGCAGTTCATGAGGTCGCAAAGAGTCGGACACGACTGAGCAGCTGAACTGAACAAATTGGAACCAGCCAAGGGAAGAGACACAAAGGGCAGAGTTCAGAAAGGGACCCAGCATGGAGCATCTGGCCCTCCTCCGCCTGTGGAGTCCTAGCCTTACCCACTCTTGACCAGACTCTGTGACAGTATGCACAGGGGACTGCGAACCAGGGAAGCTCTCTCAAGTTTTTGGTGTCCAGAGTTTTTATTGGTGTTTACTCACAGTCATCCTATGTGGCTGACCTTTCATCTCTAGCCTCTCCTGGAGGTCAGACTGCTACCTTTGGTCTCTTACCCTCAGCTGATACAGTAGGAACCAAAGCTCCTGTCACAAATCATGTTGTTATACTGTCAGTGGCCATAGCCCCAGAGAACAGAGATGCTCCTTTCAGGCAGGATATTCTTAGGCCCAGACAGGTCCTTTGGATAAGGTTAATTCTTCACTACATAGAGGTACAGTTTTCTAAATAGTGTATTTCATCATCAGTGGTCCAAAATAGAATATTTTCTTTATTACCTGTTAAGTCGAACTTGTTATAGGTATACAAATTAGTAGTTTTCAGTGTTTTAAATTTTATTTATTTATTGTTGGTTGTACCACGTGGCTTATTGGATGTTAGTTCCCTGGCCAAGGATCGAACACATGCCCTTGGCAGTGAAAGTACGGAATGCTAGCCACTGGACTGCCAGGAAATTCCTGCATTGTTTTAAATTTCAAAGTTTTCATTTGACAAACAGATTTTCAGTCAGTTGGCCATTTGGAGAATTGGTTTGGGGGCAGATTGATTTTCACTGAGTATCTTAAAACAGTGGTTCTCAGATTCTGGTAAGCTTCAGAGTCGCTTGGATGGCCTATTACCGCCCAGGTTACTGTTAGCCCGCCAGGCTCCCCTGTCCATGGGATTTCCCAGGCAAAAATTCTGGAGTGGGTTGCCATTTCCTTCTCCAGGTCTTAGTTGCTGCTGCTGCTGCTAAGTCGCTTCAGTCGTGCCTGACTCTGTGCGACCCCGTAGATGGCAGCCTACCAGGCTCCTCTGTCCCTGGGATTCTCCAGGCAAGAACACTGGAGTGGGTTGCGATTTCCTTCTCCAATNAGTGGGTTGCCATTTCCTTCTCCAGGTCTCAGTTGCTGCTGCTGCTGCTAAGTCGCTTCAGTCGTGCCTGACTCTGTGCGACCCCGTAGATGGCAGCCTACCAGGCTCCTCTGTCCCTGGGATTCTCCAGGCAAGAACACTGGAGTGGGTTGCGATTTCCTTCTCCAATGCATGCATGCATGCTAAGTCGCTTCAGTCGTGTCCGACTCTGTGAGACCCTATGGACAGCAGCCCACAAGGCCCCTCTGTCCACGGGATTCTCTAGGCAAGAACACTGGAGTGGGTTGCCACTTCCTTCTCCAGAATCTAAGTTAGAGCCCCATTAAATTTACACTCTAAGGAGTTCTCAGGAGATGCTAATGTTGCTGACCTAGGGGCCACACTTTGAGAACCACTGGAATAGACTGTGATGTATGTCAGGTGTGAGGAAAGAGATGCGTCACTGAAACGAGGCAGGGAAAAAAGGCAGAGAAGTCAGGGAACAAGGCACTGCTTCCTGTGTCCTGTTGGCAAAAACGTCTGGGAATGCTCCCCATTTCAGTAGCTCTGGGACCCCAGGATGGAGACAGTGAGTTCAGGGAGAGAACCTGAACCCAGGTCACCCCCAGGGAACAGCTGCACGCAGGGCCCTTTGTGTGTTACTATAACAGGACACCAGAGTGATTTGCAGGGGCTTGTGTGAAGGAAGCCTTGTAGAAGCATTTCAGAAACCAAAACCAATCTTTAAGTTGTTTCTTTCTTAGTTTCTCTAGGACTTCATTGTGTTCCCTTGCTTTTTAAGTCCCGTAACTGTCTTCCTTTCTCTCCTACCTCAGGCCATGTTCAGTCTTTGTATGGTGGAAAGTGGTGCTGACGAGGTGAATTTACACGGTGTGACCAGTCTTGGCTTAAAGCAGGCTCTGGAGTTTGCATACACAGGACAGGTATGGTACCAGATATCATCCGAGAGGCTTGACTTCACTTGAACAGAGATTATCCTTGAGGAATGAGGTCTAGGTATTTTTCTTGTTATTCATGTCAATGTTAAAAAAAAGTTTTGCCTCCACTTCATAACTAAAATAATAGAAAGGTAAGTAGAACACTTTGATTTTAAATATGACCCAGGAAACATAGTATTTTAATCTTAGCTCAGTGGCTTGCTGATGTGATTTTTAAATATCCTAAGGGATTTTCATATGGGAAAGAGTTGGCAAGATAACTCGAATTTTCATTGTTATCAGTTCACTGAAGCTCAGTGACCCAATCACAGCTTTATTGACCAAAAGTGAAAGTGAATTGACTCAGTCGTGTCCTACTCTTTGCAACCCGGTGGACTGTAGCCTATCAGGCTCCTCCGTCCATGGGATTCTCCAGGCAAGAATACTGGAGTGGGTTGCCGTTTCCTTCTCCAGGGGATCTTCCCGACCCAGGGATTGAACTCAGGTCTCCTGCATTGCGGGCAGATGCTTTAACCTCCGAGCCACCAGGGAAGTCCAAAAGACCAAATTAAAGCTTTAAAGAGCTTTGTCTAACATCTTGGCACCCTATCCTCTGCATTTATTTCAGGGTCAGGGCCTCAGATTAGAATGTGATGGTTTAAAAGCCAAAGTTTGTTCAGCACTAAAATCATTAGAGGGCCTACAGGAATCTCCAGAGAACGTTCATTTTATTTCTTGCTTTTTAAATGAAAGAATAATAGTGACAGCTAACATATGTTAGTGTATGACTATCAGAGAAAATCAAAACAAAACTGCATATGAACAGTATGAACAGGGATCTGAACTTCATCTTTCTTACCTAGTTGCATGTTAGTGAAACAACTATAAGAACACATGAAACCCATCCTTATAAAATTATTTTTAAATTGAGATGTAATTTTTTTAAGATTTATTTTTGATGTGGAGCATTTTAAAAAGTCTTCGTTGAATCTGTTGCAATGTTACTTCTGTTATTTATGTTCTGGTTTTTTGGCTACGAGGCATGTGGGATCTTAGCTTCCAGATCAGGAATTGAACCTGCACTCCCTGCATTGGAAAGTGAAGTTCTAACCGCTGGACTGCCAGGGAAGTCCCAATTGAGATGTAACTGACATATAACATTTTATTAGTTGTAGGTATACAACAGAATGATTTTCTTTATGTACAACAGAATGATTTACAACAAAATAATTACTGTAATAAGTTTTAATTAGTATCTGTCACCACACAAAGTTGACAAATTTTTTGTGTGATGAGGACTTTTAAAATCTCCTTTCATAGCATGTTTTAGATATACAATACAGGATATCTAGTTGCCATGTTGTACATTACAACCCAGGACTTATTTATCTTAAAACTTTTATATCTTATAAAAGTTTGTACCTTTGACCCCCCCTTCACCCATTTTGCCCACCCTCGTCACCCCTGCTTTCATTTGAGAGCTACTAAACGAGGATGGAAAAAGCAAGAGAGTTCCAGAAAAACATCTACTTCTGCTTTAGTGACTATGCCAAAGCCTTTGACTGTGTGGATCACAATAAACTGTGGAGAATTCTGAAAGAGATGGGAATACCAGACCACCTGACCTGCCTCTTGAGAAATCTGTATGCAGGTCAGGAAGCAACAGTTAGAACTGGACATGGAACAACAGACTGGTTCCAAATAGGAAAAGGAGTACGTCAAGGCTGTATATTGTCTCCCTGCTTATTTAACTTATATGCAGAGTACATCATGAGAAACGCTGGGCTGGAAGAAGCTCAAGCGGGAATCAAGATTGCCGGGAGAAATATCAATAACCTCAGATATGCAGATGACACCACCCTTATGGCAGAAAGTGAAGAGGAACTAAAAAGCCTCTTGATGAAAGTGAAAATGGAGAGTAAAAAAGTTGGCATAAAGCTCAACATTCAGAAACAAGATCATGGCATCTGGTCCTATCACTTCATGGGAAATAGATAGGGAAACAGTGGAAACAGTGTCAGACTTCATATTTTTGGGCTCCAAAATCACCAGATGGTGATTGCAGCCATGAAATTAAAAGACGCTTACTCCTTGGAAGAAAAGTTACCTAGATAGCATATTCAAAAGCAGAGATATTACTTTGCCAACAAAGGTCTGTCTAGTCAAGGCCATCGTTTTTCCTGTGGTCATGTATGGATGTGAAAGTTGGACTGTGAAGAAGGCTCAGTGCCAAAGAATTGATGCTTTTGAACTGTGGTGTTGGAGAAGACTCTTGAGAGTCCCTTGGACTGCAAGGAGATCCAACCAGTCCATTTTGAAGGAGATCAGCCCTGGGATTTCTTTGGAAGGAATGATGCTAAAGCTGAAGCTCCAGTACTCTGGCCACCTCATGCGAAGAGTTGACTCATTGGAAAAGACTTTGATGCTGGGAGGGATTGGGGGCAGGATAAGGGGACGACAAAGGATGAGATGGCTGGATGGTATCACTGACTCGATGGACGTGAGTCTGAGTGAACTCCAGGAGTTGGTGATGGACAGGGAGGCCTGGTGTGCTGCGATTCATGGGGTCACAAAGAGTCTGATATGACTGAGTGACTAAACTGAACTGAACTGAACTGAACTGTGCTACGTTTTCTGTACTACAATACTTTATGAAACCTATTAAAGACCCAGGATATGAGAAATGTCTAATAATCATACCAGAAGATCAAACCATATGTCCTTGTATTCTGTGCTAAGTATTTAAGTACTGGTACCAACTGTGATGGCAAGCCCCCAGAGTGCATTGTTTCTTAGGATGAAAATATTTCATCCTAGGACTAGGTTGAACTGGAAATATCTTCTTCCTTTATGTGCCAAGGTGCCTTGACAGATAAAGTGGATATTGTGGTGTAATGATGAGAGCAGCATTTTGAAGTGTAGGCTGACATCCTTGCATTTCTGCCAGGAAGGCAGCATGGTTCAGAAGAGGCTGACATCCCAGTTGAGAGCCCCTATCTGAGTAGGGACCCTTTGGGGTCAGGGTTCTGCTAGTGTATGTGTCTCAGAGTTCAAGATCTAAATAAATCACATCTGAATGGCTTTAGATGGTACTCAGTTTTGGAAATAGACTAACAATATTTAATATTAATGAGAAAAGAGTTAAGACTTGCCTAATATAGAGATTCGTACAAGTTTGAATATAAACAATGTAGGTTTCTGAAAGTTCTGGTGAGAATAAGACCTGAGGTAGAGTAAAAAAAAAAAAGGTGCTGTTTGTAAGTAGGCTGGCTAGATGAAGAATTTCTATTCAACAGCCAGCCAGGTCTGTGGGACAAAGGGAAACTGCATGATAAGCTCCAAATCACTTTGCTGCAGGTTCAAGAGGCAGGTTAGAGCAAAGACCGGGTGGCCGAGGTCCTTTCAAGGGATGACTTCCAAAGGGACCCTCTGCTGACAGCTCTGTCAAAGGGGAATGATCAGATGCACTTAAAAATGAACATCTTCATTCACATCTTCTGTGCCTATGGCCAAACCTATCCTGCGATCAGCAGACTTGAGGCAGGGCTCTCAAAATAAGAAGCAGTTATTTTCTGTATCCACTGAAGGTGGATTCGTATGTGCCTGTGAGTACAATCTAGTTTGCAGAACACAGCTCAGCTGGTATTGGGCAAGATGAATGCAGAATACAAATGTGGGGCTGAGGAGGGGCTATGTAGAGCTGGACACTGACATCACCTCCAGAAAGGGAAACATTGGCAGCCTGCCTCATGGTCTTATGTTTACACAACTCAGCTTGGGGCATATTGATTTTGGGATCGTTACACCAAGCAATCAAAGAAATAACAATCCTAGCAATACAAAAATCCCCTTCTGGGTAAAATGTTTTAGTTTGCAAATGGATGTGAGACAGGCTCAAGATGAACCAAACCTTAGGATGTTGTGGGGGTTTCCTCACCACTCTGCCTCCTCCTCCTGCTAAACACTGGCTCCTTGGAGAGCTGGAGAAATGTGTACCCACCAAGGCACCACACCCCAGCCTGGAGCAGTCCTAGACAGAATCAACGTCTGTGCACGGCACTCACTGTCATTGTGTGAGACCCACTGATCTCAAGTTCATCTCAGCATCTGTCTGAAGTGGAAGAAGATTTCCCTCACATGGCTATTCCGTCTTGTCAAGACACTTGCTGAATTGTTTGTCTTTTCAAATGCTATCCTGAATGCTTAAAACTCCCAAGGTGAAAACAATCCCCCCCATTCTGTATTCAGTTCACACATAATAAGGTGTGCCGTCTCTTGGGACCACTATTCTTGCCAACAGAAAATTAAACCCAATTTGGCTAGGTAATAAGAAACCATGAACATAATTCTTTTTTTCTTAATTTGCCAGGAATTTGATGCTCCCACAGGGATGAAAGTGAGGCATTCAGAATCCTTTTAAGAGAAAAAGAGTTGAGGGGAAAGCATGCTGTTCCATTCTTTTCACTGGAGAACTGCAATACTTAATTCAGTCCTACAGCAAAAAAAAAGAGAGAGAGAGAGAGAGATTCATGGGGTGAGGAGGTTTACAAATTGCACTTGCTACCAAAAACACACACCCATGGAGCTGAATAGACATACAGGCCCCATAAAACAGAGTCTAGGTCAGAATTATTTTGAGTTGTAAAATGATTTTTGTTGCCACAGGTTTTTATAAAAGCCTTGGACTTTTTTTTAGGTCTAAAATAAAGAACACCAAATGATAGAGATTTTAATTACGTCATAATTGTTTGTATTTTATGAAAGCCTGCTACATGCCACATGTATTCTAAATGCTTTGAATGTATTGGTATATTCTTAATTCCACTTTACAGATACAGAAACCAGGTAACAGAGATGTGTTACTTTTCCAAGTTCACACCACTAGCAAGTGACAAAGACAGAATTTAAACCCTTGTAGTCTCTAGGCGTGGCCAAGATGACAGAGTAGGAAGACCCTGTGCGAACCTTCTCTCACGGCACATCAGAATTATACCATTTGCAGAGCAACTATCTATGAGAGAGACCAGAAGACTAGCAGAAAAGATCTTTCCACAACTAAAGATATAAAGAAGAAACCACAATGAGACAGAGGTGCGGTACAGTCAAGACCCACACCCCTAGGGAGGTGACCCACAAACAGGAGGATAATCACAATTGCAGAAGTTCTTTCCAAGGAGGAAGGGGTCTGAGTCTCACATCAGGCTCCTCAATCCAAGGGTCTCACATTGGGAACATGAGCCCCCAGGATGTCTGCCTTTGACGATCAGTAGGGTTTGCATGTAGGAGAACTGGAGTAGTATGGGAAACAGAGGCTCACTCTTAAAGGGTGTTGCACAGTCACACATGCTTTGAGTCCCAGAACAAAGGCAGCAATTTGAAAGGAGGCTGATTAAACTCTTTTGCTGATGTTGAGGAGCCCCCCAAGAGAGGCAGGAGGTAATTGAGACACCCCTGGGGACACAGACACCGGCAAAGCCATACTGGGGAGCTCACTTTGCCACAAGGACACTGGTTCTGTTAAGTGTCATTTTGGAGTCCTCCTTCTAGGATATTAGCACCAGGGGCTTACCTGCACCCGCAGGCCAGTACCAGCCCTGGGACCCCCTGAATCCCCAGGCAGCCACCCTGGGACCCATTCTAGTCCACCAGCAGGTGAGGGCTACCCTAGGGCCCCCTGGGCTATGCAGCCAGCTGTGCCAGGAACTAGCCCTCCCCATCATCATGCTTACACAGTCCCAGGTCTCTTTGGGCCCCATGGCCATTCACCTTAGGACTCATCCCTGGCCACCAATGGGCCAACTCCAACCCCAGGATCCCCCAAATTGCTTGACCAGCCAGAACCCAGCCTCACTCATCAGTGGGCCAGGAGCCACCACACTAGACAGGGCTTGGCAGCCAACTGGGCCAGAGGCCAGCCCACTGGGCTGGCACCCCAGCATGCCCACAGTAGTCAGACCAACCACAACAGAAGGATCCATGCAGCCCACATTGGGTACCCTTAGAATATTCAGCTCTGGGAACCAGAGGGAAATGTGCTCTTGGACCCCACTGGACATCTGCTATGTAAGTCACTCTTCCAAGATCAGGAAACAGTAACCAACCTTCCTGATACTTCCTGAAATAAACACAGATGCATGTTCCAAATGAAGGAACAATTCAAGACCCAGAAGAACTAAGCAAATTGGAGATTAACAATCTACCCAATTAAGAGTTAATGGTAGTGATCATAAAGATGCTCAGTGAATTCAGGAGAAGAATGGGTGAACACAGAAGTTCAACAAAGAGTTAAAAATATATAAAGAAGAACAGAGCTGAGAATACAATAACTGAAATTAAAAATACACTAGGCAGAATCAATAATAGATCAGAGGATACAGATGAACAGATCACCAAACTGGAAGACAAAATAGTGGAAAACACTACTTTTTCTTTTTTCTAAGAAAAAAGATCTTTTTAAAAATGAGAACTGTTGAAGAGACCCCTGGGACATCAAGCATACTAACATTTGTATGAAGGAAAAGAGAAAGAGGGACAGCAAACTTATTTGAAGAAATAATAGCTGAAAACTTCCCTAACATGGGAAGGGAAATTGACATCCAGTTCCAAGAAGCATGTGTTGTCACTCAGTCATGTCCAACTCTTTTGTGATCCCATGGACTACTGTAGCCTACCAGGCTCCTCTGTCCGTGGGATTTTCCTGGCAAGAATTCTGGAGTGGGTTGCCATTTCCTTCTTCAGGGTATCTTCCTGACACAGGGATCAAACCCTCATCTCCTGCCCTGGCAGGAAGATCCTTTACCACTGAGCTACCTGGGAAACTCTCCAGGAAACAGAACCCAAAGAGATCCACACCAAGATAAATTACAGTTAAAATGGCAAAAATTAAAATTAGATAAATAGATACATGTATGTGCATCCACACAATGGAATATTCAGTTCAGTTCTGTTGCTCAATTGTGTCCAACTCTCTGTGACCCCATGAATTGCAGCACGCCAGGCCTCCCTGTCCATCACCATCTCCCAGAGTTCACTCAGATTCACGTCCATCGAGTCAGTGATGCCATCCAGCCATCTCATCCTCTGTCATCCCCTTCTCCTCCTGCCCCCAATCCCTCCCCGCATCAGAGTCTTTTCCAATGAGTTAACTCTTCGCATGAGATGGCCAAAGTACTGGAGTTTCAGCTTTAGCATCATTCCTTCCAAAGAAATCCCAGGGTTGATCTCCTTCAGAATGGACTGGTTGGATCTCCTTGCAGTCCAAGGGACTCTCAACAGTCTTCTCCAACACCACAGTTCAAAAGCATCAATTCTTTGGCACTCAGCCTTCTTCACAGTCCAACTCTCACATCCATACATGACTAATGGAAAAACCATAGCCTTGACTAGATGGACCTTAGTCAGCAAAGTAATATCTCTGCTTTTGAATATGCTATCTAGGTCGGTCATAACTTTTCTTCCAAAGAGTAAGCGTCTTTTAATTTCATGGCTGCAATCACCATCTGGAGGGATTTTGGAACCCCCCAAAAATAAAGTCAGCCACTGTTTCCACTGTTTCCCCATCTATTTCCCATGAAGTGATGGGACCGGATGCCATGATCTTCGTTTTCTGAATGTTGAGCTTTAAGCCAACTTTTTCACTCTCCTCTTTCACTTTCATCAAGAGGCTTTTTAGCTCCTCTTCACTTTCTGCCATAAGGGTGGTGTCATCTGCATATCTGAGGTTATTGATATTTCTCCCGGCAATCTTGATTCCAGCTTGTGTTTCTTCCAGTCCAGCGTTTCTCATGATGTACTCTGCATATAAGTTAAATAAGCAGGGTGACAATATACAGCCTTGACGTACTCCTTTTCCTATTTGGAACCAGTCTGTTGTTCCATGTCCAGTTCTAACTGTTGCTTCCTGACCTGCATACAGATTTCTCAAGAGGCAGGTTAGGTGGTCTGGTATTCCCATCTCTTTCAGAATTTTCCACAGTTTATTGTGATCCACACAGTCAAAGGCTTGGGCATAGTCAATAAAGCAGAAATAGATGTTTTTCTGGAACTCTCTTGCTTTTTCCATGATCCAGCGGATGTTGGCAATTTGGTCTCTGGTTCCTCTGCCTTTTCTAAAACAAGCTTGAACATCTGGAAGTTCACGGTTCACATATTGCTGAAGCCTGGCTTGGAGAATTTTGAACATTACTTTACTAGCGTGTGAGATGAGTGCAATTGTGCGGTAGTTTGAGCATTCTTTACTCTGCCATAAAAATGAATAAAATCTTGCCTTTTGTAACAATGTGGATGAACTTAGAGTGTGTTATGCTCGGTTAAATAACTCAAACAGAGAAAGACAAATACCATATGATTTCGCTTATATGTGGAATCTTAAAAATAAAAACAAAAAATGAAAAAATAACAAAAACAGACCCAGATACAGAGAACAAGCTGGTGGCTGTCAGAGGGAAAGAAGTGTGGAAGATGGGAGAAACAGAAGAGGGAGGTTAAGAGGTACAAACTTCCAGTTATAAATAAGTCATGGGGATGTAATGTCCATCTTAGGAATATAGTAAATAATACTGTTTGTGACAGATGTTAACTAGCCTTATCACAGTGATCATTTATAATATATAAAAATATCAAATCACTAGGCAGTACACCTAAAACTAATAATTATGTCAATTATACTTCAGTAAACAAATAACCCATGCAGTCTTGCACCAAAACATGTGCTCTTAACTACTAGACTTTATTGCCTCTCAGAAGCCCTTAACCTTATTTTTTTCATTCTGGCAGATATAATATGATACATATAAAACACATAGCATTTTATGTTATCCTCATTTTTTGACACCACCCCCCCCCCCGTTAATTTTAGAATGAAATTGTTCCACACACTTTTATTTTTCTCATGGCATCTATTAGATACTTATATATGAGTAATGAAATCTGTCACTTAAAGATTTTCAAAAATAAATACAATTAATCTGTTTAAACATTTTTAAAGACCTGATTTTTCTCTAGACTTCCCCTTCCAAGTTAATAAAATTTGTGAATATCATTAAAGAATAAAGATGACATTATTAAAATAGAAAATAAAAAACAACTTAATGTTATTCATATGAATAATATTTTTGTAAATTCTACTTGCATCACTGTTCTACTTCTGTTTCAGGGACCATAACTCTTGTGTCATTAATAAATATGCTCACAGCATCATTTTTGCTTTCCTGCAATGCAGATATAGATGTACTTTATGTATGCCCTTCATCTACCCTTGCTTTCTTGCTTGTTGAAAATTTATTCATGGGTAAAATTTTAAAATAAGTGTAAGTAGCTATGATCAGAATTCCACAGTCGTTTGTAAGAACAACTATAACAGCATATCATTATCAAAAGAAATCATATTAGAATGGAAAAGAATGGAGCAACATCATTATAGACATAAACCAACTCCATTTATAGTATTTTTAAAATAAATAAAAATTAATCCAGAGCTCACATATTTTACAATTATTAGCCAATTATTTGCTATGTATTTCATAACTTGTTGTACATACTGGTGCATCCTGACTTTATAGTTAAGAATAGCTGGGCCCCATGAATTTTGCCTCAATCCAGCTCAGCTATTCATTCATTTATTTATTCATTCAACAAATATTTACTGACTGCCTCCCATGTGTCAGGATCTATTTATCCCCTGGAGACATGCTCATCAGAAACTGAGTTCTCTATACCTTGTGTCCTGTCAGAATGTTCTATGTTTTTAATGAAACCATTTGTATTAAATACTTTTTCACTTCTAGCTTCCAATTGTCTTTCCTAGCAGCCTCCCACCCAAATGACTGACTTCCTCCAAGAGAGCACCAGTGGAAGCTGAAAACCTTTCATTTTAGTCCAGAGCAACCTCTACAGATTTCGTTTCCCTCTGGAGCAAACCAGAGCTTACCAATTTCAAAATCCCAGTGATAAAGCATCCTGAGGCCAGTGTTCATTGTCACCTGTCTCTGTCATCAGCACACCGAAAAGACAAACTATCTTGTCTGTCATTGTTGGGAAGCAGATGGAACAGAAGTGAGCAGAGCTGATCTCTGTTAGTGGAAGGAATCAACGTTCCTAGTGAGAGACAGGCTACTTATGAAATGATTCAAGGGTTTTTCACTAAAAAATAAAAAAGACCAGTGGCTGTTAACTTCCGCCTCTAAAGTTCTTTTTGGCTACTGGAAAAGTCAAAGTCTATGCTGGGAGGAAAAGCCAAGGTGGTAAACCCTGAGAAAAAAATTACACAGTAGTTCTGTCATGACTATATTCCAAGTGCCATAATTAGAAACCTCTGAAAACCTCCCTCTCTCCAGCTATGAATTTCAAAAATATGATGGATTTATTCTGCTCAAAAATAACATTCTTAAAGATAAAACACCCTTAGGAAATCCTAGAACAGGAAATTATCCAACCTCTACAAGGCAATTAGCAGTCCATCAAAATTTATTTATTTGCTTTTCATAAAAAAATAGCCTCATTGTTTACATGACTGCATTGAATTTTTATGAAGCCCTTAATAGAAACTTTCTGACTCATAGACAAGAGTTTGAATTGATTCAAAAAATGCTGTGATAAAAATCTCAGCTTGGTATTTCTGGCTTCCTTATAGAGGAGAGGATTTCAACAATTCTTTAAAACATATCCTAAAAACACAGTCCATCACTCGAGAGTTTAAGTTTTGTTTTTTGCCATCCTGTATGTAGGTTTTTGCCATCCTGTATGTAGTTAATCACATCGTGGCATTCTTTGTTCTACCTTGAAATAGCCTGCAACAAGGCAAATCACAACTGCAAAATTCATTTAACAAAAACAGTGGAGCAAATGAATCATGGGACTATTGCAAGATGGATTTTTAACTTGTTACTGAAGCACAAAACCTGACCTGTGTCTAAGCCAGGAGCCTTTTTTTTTCCTTCAGAGCAGATGTGCAATGTGTTCTCTTACTGGTGATGAGCCACAAGAGGCTGGAAGAACTAGTTTGGTCTAATTCAGTCACCTGCAGTCACCTGAAGTCTTGTTTGAAGTTCATTAAGGCAATTGAATTCAATTCCACAAACATTTACAGCGCTACCTCATGTAAGGAAGTATGTGTGCTAAGGGCTGGGGGAGGCTCAGTGATGCTGAGATAAGAGCACATCCTCTCAGAACTCAGAAGACTGACATCCCCAGCAGCATCATTACACAACATTTTTCTAATTGGCTTCAGTGATCCTAAGAAATTTACCAGGTGTTGAACTACCTTGAAAATCAAAGCAAGTCCAAACAGCATGTTTCCTGGAATGTCTGGAACCTACAGATCTAAATTCTAGATCAGAACTGGGAAAGGAGAAGTCAAGTATTCAATGCATCATTCATTTTGGAAACCCTTTTCTCACACATCAGTTTTTATAGCTATGTGATTTTTATGCCAGTGTATTTTCCTTCTAATCATTGACTAAGCTGTGTTAAACTCATTTAGATTTGTTTAGACTGAGTTAATTTCATTTTTAACCTAAGCATTCCAATTTTTAATTAGAATTTTGAAATGTCCATACTTAATTCTGTCTCTCTCCCATCATTTTTTCAAAGCCCAATAACTGTAGCTAACATTCATTGTACTTGCTCTGATCCCAGAACTGTAAGAAGAACTTTAATACATTACCTCAGTTAATCATATCCACTCCTGTAACGCAGATATGATTACTACCCCACTTTGACAGACTGTAAGAAGAACTGTAAGAAGAACTTTAATACATTACCTCAGTTAATCATATCCACTCCTGTAACGTAGATATGATTACTACCCCACTTTGACAGACGGTAAAATAGAGATTTAGTCAATTAAGTGACTTGCTCAAGATGGTACCACCACTGAGCAGCTACAGTGGATTTGAACCTTGGTTTATTTCTTTCCTCTTGAACTCACTCCTTCCACATTATCCTCTGATTTCATTCTTCAGCCTTTCAGGCTTCAGATTTGTTTGCTTCCCTTACACCTTTTTCGCCACATGAACCAAACAGTAGAGTCCAAACTTGGATTTTGTGAGTCACAAGCTTCTGCCCAACTCTGAAGTCTCTAGACCATAATGCATTAGTGTCAACACTAATGGTTCTCCACCTGGGGTGATGTTGCCACGGGGATGTTTGGCAGTATGTGGAGACCAAGAGAAGAGCAGAGGTACTACTGTCATCTAGTTGGTCGAGGCCCAGGCTGCTGCTGAATTTCCTAACAATGCACAAGACAGGACTCCTTAGCAAAGAATTCTCCAGTCCAAAATGTCAATAATGCTAAGGCTGAGAAACCCTGATGTATATGATACACTCAGCGTTTACAATAGGCTCTCTTCTTTGTGAAGTGTATGCTTTTGACATCCCATTTCATGAACTAGGTTACCAAAAGGAGCTAATACAGTGCTTCCATACCCCCAGTGGCCTAGAACAATGCCTTGTCCAGAAGAGGCACTTAATAAATATATCAGTCCTGATTAGTAGTTCATCTCTTAATTCACTCACTCAGTTTCATCACTTTTAACAGATATCTGAGAATAAATGTGAGAAATACAGACATATCTTTTCTTGAAGAAGTTTATAGTCTAGTGAAAGTGAAGTCACTCAGTCGTGTCCGATCCTTTGCGACCCCGTGGACTGTAGCCTACCAGGCTCCTCCGTCCATGAGATTCTCCAGGCAAGAATACTGGAGTGGGCTACCACTTCCTTCTCCAGGGGAAGAGAAGGTCTAGATTTATAGTCTAGAGGGGAATTCAAATCACAGAACAAGTGCTGTTTGCTGGGACAGAACATGTTTGAGGAGTGGGTATAACATAGAAGGAGAAGGCAATGGCACCCCACTCCAGTACTCTTGCCTGGAAAATCCCATGGATGGAGGAGCCTGGTAGGCTGCAGTCCAAGGGGTCGCTAAGAGTTGGCACGACTGAGCAGCTTCACTTTCAGTTTTCTCTTTCATGCATTGGAGAAGGCAATGGCAACCACTCCAGTGTTCTTGCCTGGAGAATCCCAGGGATGGGGGAGCCTGGTGGGCTGCCGTCTATGGGGTCACACAGAGTCGAACACGACTGAAGTGACTTAGCAGCTTAGCAGCAGCAGCAGCAAAACCTAGAAGGAGCAAACCAGAGAGGATAGGGAGGTGAAGGAGGTTTCCTGGAGGAAGTGACAATTAAGCGCAAACCTGAAGGATGGTGGTGGCAGTTTAGTTGCTAAGTTATGTCCAACTCTTGCAATCCCATGGACTGTCGCCTGCCAGGCTCCTCTGTCCATGGGATTCTCCAGGTGAGAATACTGCAGTGGGTTGCCATTTCCTTCTCCAGAGGATCTCCTCAACCCAGGAGTCAAACCCAGGTCTCCTGCATTGCAGGCAGATTCTTTACTGACTGAGCTATGAGAGAAGTCTTACTCCGTTCCTGAAGGATGAGTAGGAGTTAAACCATTGCAGAAGAGAAAGTGCTCTTGGCAGAGGAAAGAGCACGTACGAAGGCTGAGAGATGAGAAAGCAACACAAGAGTGAGGTGGGTGCTCAGGCTGCCAGGAGCAAGCAAAAGAAAATGAAGGGCCTCAGAGTCATATACAAACGTTTGAATTTTATGTCAAGGGTAATAGGAAATAATTGAAAGCCTTTCAGAGAAGAATGTCAGGATCTATTTTGTTTTCAAAGAATCACTCTGGCTCCATATTATATATGTCATCAGGGTAGTGCAAATTAAAATAGCAATGAGATACCACCCTGCATCTATTATATGGTGAAGATCTAAAATACAAGTGACACCAAATGCTGGCAGGGATATGGAGCAATAGGAACTTTCGTTCCTTGCTGGTAGGAATGCAAAATGGTACAACCACTTTAAAAGACATTTTTGCAGTTTCTTACAAAACTAAACATACTCTTACCGTATGATCCAGCAATATCTTTTCTTGGTATTTGTGCAGAGGAGCTATAAATTTATGTTCACACGTAAACATGAACATAGATATTTATAGAGTTTTGTTCATAATTGCCAAACCTGAAAACAACCAAAGGTTCTTCTGAAGGTGAATGGATAAATAAACTGTTGCACATCCAGACAATGGAATATTATTCAGCACTGAAAAGCAGTGAGCTGTCAAGTCATGGGCAAATGTGAAGGAGGATTCCCTTTTCTCCACATCCTCTTCAGCATTTATTGTTTATAGATATTTTTTTGATAATGGCCATTCTGACCTTTGTGAGGTGATACCTCATTGTAGTTTTGATTTGCATTTCTCTAATAATGAGTGATGTGTGTTTACTAGCCATCTGTATGTCTTCTTTGGAGAAATGTCTGTTTAGGTCTTCTGCCAACTTTTTAATTGAGTTGTTTGTTTTTGTGGTATTGAGCTGCATGAGCTGCTTGTATATTTTGGAGGTTAATCCACTGTCAGTTGTTTCATTTGCTATTATTTTCTCCTATTCTGAGGGTTGTCTTTTCACTTTGTTTATAGTTTCCTTTACTGTGCAAAAGCTTTTAAGTTTAATTAGGTCCTACTTGCTTATTTTTGTTTTTATTTTCATTATTCTAGGAGGTGGGCCATAGAGGATCCTGCTNGAAACCACATGCCTTGCTCGGAAAAAGTCTGAGCTGCCCGCATACCGTCTCTGGGGAAAGGGGATCTTTTACAACTCCTCGAGTCAGCCAGGGACAATGAAAACCAAATGTGTCTGCTTTGCATGCAAGCCTACACAGACATACTCACACACGCGCGCGCTTTGCAAATACTTATTACGTGTGCAGGTCGAGGGTAGTTTCTGCAGCTGAAGTGTGAACTGTCGATGGGTCTGTAGAAGGCAGACTCTCAGGATTAGGGTCATTCTGTTCACCGTGTTCTTTCCTCCGGTTACAGCTGAGAAACACTGTCTATGTCACCAAAGTGTATTCTGAAGGAGAACAGCTGCCTCTGTATGCGGCTGAAAAAATGCTGTCTGCGTCTCAGGCTGTGTGTATTTTCAACTTTGTAAATATTCCTCCCATTTTCCTACATCTCACCTGTAGGACTTGGCATCTTCGTTCCGCTGTTGGAGTAGGTGCAGGGCTTTGCGTGTCCCCCACGATCAGGAGATGTCACTGACCCTCCGGCAGAGGCAGGGGACTGGTATTGCTGTTCTAAGATGGGCCCTGGACCCCAGCCCCGCTGTGACAAGCAGGTTTCACCTTGCACAGTGAAGACCTGAGCGTCCCCATCCCTGCTGTGGCCGGGTGGTGACACCTGCTCTTTAGCGAGAACTCCAGCCTCTCAGTGTACACGCCTTCACTGGAATGTTTCAGCCAGTTGGGAGGCTTTTTGGCCCCATTCAGGGTGAAGTAGTTGGTAGTACCCTCCATGTGGGGCAGCTTAATAAATGTTCCTTTATTCCAGCAGCAGCCCCTGCTTTCTGTTTTATCTCCTGCAGAGGTCTCACCTATGCTCATGGGGTCGCCTGTCATCCTCTCCTCCAGCCCCAGTTCTGCTTGCTAACACCTCCATACCGTCATGTCCCTTGGTCCTCCACCTGCTCCCGCTCCTTCACTCGTGGTCCCCAAATGGCATCAATTCCCCCGTGGTCCATCTTGCAGCCTCCATGACTGATCGCCCATGTGTCCAACATAGAATCACTTGAAAGCCTTGTCAACTCCAGCTCTGATGCAATTCTAGCATCTTTATCCTTGACGCTGGGTTAAGTTTGCTCTCAGCTCATCTAGCCCAGTCAGTAGTAGCCCCTTACTGGGCTGGCTGGCTTCAGTCTCCCAGTCCAGCTGCTGTCTTGCTGAATAACAGGCAAGGGACATTTCTTCCTCAAATAGGATAAGATAATTCCTTCCATGCCTTTGCATTGATTCCTGTTATTTCCTTGCCTGAGTCAACCTTTTATTGTTCAATTAAATGCTAACCTTCTAACGTCACACCTGTTAGGATGGCTACTATTAAAAAATAGTAATAATAATAGTGTGTGGTGAGAATGTGGAGAAAATTGGAACTCTTGTGCACTGTTGGTGGGAATGGTGAAGCCACTGCGGAAAACAGTATGGTGGTTCCTCAAAAAATTTAAAATAAAACCACGTTGTCGCTGCTGTTGGCGTCTGACTCTTTGTGACCCCGTGAACGTCAGCACGCCAGGCGCCCCTCTCCTTCCCTCTTTGCCGGCGTTTGCTCCAGCTCATGCCCACTAGGGCTCGCCTCGTAGCTCAGTCAGTAAAGAGTCTGCCTGCAGGAGACCTGGATTTGGTCCCTGGGTTGGGAAGATCCCCTGGAGAAGGGAATGGCGACCCACTCCAGTACTCTTGCCTGGAGAATCCCATGGACGGAGGAGCCTGGCGGGCTGCAGTCCATGGGGTCACAAGAGTCAGACGCGATTGGAGACCAAGCTCACAGCGCGTGTCCGTTAAGTCAGGGATGCTGTCTGGCCGCCTCATCCTCTGCCACTCTCTTCTTTTCCCCTCTGTCTTTCTAGGTCTTTTCCAACGAGTGGGCTCTTCACATCAAGTGGCCAAAGTATTGGAGCCTCAGCATCAATCCTTCCAATGAATATTCATGATTGATTCCCTTTAGGATGGACTGGCTTGATCTCCTTGCTGTCCAAAGGACTCTCAAGAGTCTTCTCTAGCCCCACAATTCAAAAGCATCAATTCTTCGGCGCTGAGCCTTTTTTTACGGTCCAGCTCTCACATCCGTACATGACTACTGGAAAAACCATAGCACTGACTATATGGACCTTTGTGGGTAAAGTGACCACTCCTGGGTATACAGTCAAGAGAACTGAAAGCAGGAGCTCAAAGAGATGTTTGTACACTCATGTTTACGGCATTATTCACAATAGCCAGAAAGTGAGGGCAGCCCAGGTGTCCATCACAGATGAATGAATTTTAAAAAAATGTGAATGCATACAATGGAATATTATTCAACCTTAAAGAGGAAGGAAGGAAGTTCTGACACATGCTACAATGTGAATGAAGCTTAAGGACGTTATACTGAGTGAAACAGGCCAATCACAAAAAGACAAAATGCTATCTGATTCTATGCGGATATCTGTAAATCAAATTCTGGAAGACAGGGAGTAGAATAGCAGCTCCAAGAAGTGGGGGGAGGAGAAATGGGGAGTTGTGGCTTTGTGGGTACAGAGTTTCAATTTCAAAAAAGATGAAAAAGTTCTCAAAATTGGCTGTACCACAAAGTGGATATACCTAATACTACAGAACTGCATACTTAAAATTGTTTAAGATGCTGAATTTTATATGTATTTTACCACAATTAAAAAAGATTTAATTGTTTACATTATGATGTAGCAGCCTGGTTGTCTTCTGTGCTGTTTCACAAAGATGGATTTCAGTAACTGAGGAAGGTTAACTCTGAAAAGTGTGTGGAATTTGCAGAGTAACAAGATGTTAAATTCTAAGGGCAACCCATCCTCTCTTCTAAGAAGGGTGACCGAGATTCATGCAGAAAATGTATACTATTTAGAAGATCCCTTTAGACAAAGCTTTCCAATGGAAACTTTGTTTTACTATTGACATGATGGAAGGTCTGTGTTTCTACTTAGCCCAGCATTTTCGGCAAGCCTAGGTAGCTGAGGATCTTGAATCTCAGGAGGGTAAATTGCAGGCGTACATGCTGATGTTGAAGCACAAAAGGCTAGGAGAGCAGTCACACAAATCTGGACCATGCCTTTGACCATTTATCGGGAGATTTTCCATTCCCATTTCAAAGGGAGAGAAAGAATAATAAGAACCAGTGTCCAGACCATTTTAATAAATACAAAGTTCCCCAAAAGGCTCACCATTCCAGACCTCACGGCTCCTGCCAAATCCTGTAAAAATAAAGATTAAACCGTGCAGAATATTTGTTTTGTTCTGATTGCTGTTATTTTGTTTTGGTAATAGAAGTCCCCGGCATCTGGCCCAAGAGAGTGCGGATGGCTCTAGCCTTTGATACCCTCCTCTCCTGCCCCTTAAAATAAGTTATTTCTTTCTTGGCTGAATAATATTCTCCTTTCCTGGAATCACACACTCAGCATAGCTCATGGACAGTGCTAGGCTGCCATGCTGAAGTACTGGGTTCTAGTACCAGCCAGCCTGGGGCTCACACTTCTCATCCTTTCTCAACATTTTCTAAGTAACTTCAAGCTTGTGGAAATTTTGCAAGAATAGAGCAAAGAAACCCTGCAAACCTTTTACCCATGTTGCTCAAATGCTAATATTTTGCCTTTTTCTCTGTGTGTGTCTCATATAACCAGAGAAGCATAATCAAAATCAGAAAAGTAAACTGGCACAACAGTATTGTCTACAGCAGCTCTAATCTCACCAATCGTCCCAATAATGTCTTCTATTATTGTCTTCTTTCCCCAGTCTAAGACTGATCATTAAGTCCATTTAGGCAGTGAAGTGTTAGTCACTCAGTCGTGCCTGACTCTTTGGGACCCCATGGACTGTAGCCTGCCAAGCTCCTTTATCCATGGAATTCTCCAGGCAACAATACTGGAGGGGGTAGCCATTCCCTTGTACAGGGGATCTTCCTGACCCAGGGATTAAATCCAGATCTCTTAAACTGCAGGAGTTGGACACCACTTAGTAATTGAACACAACAAAGACGGTAAAGACGTGTCAATTTTTTTAAAGATTTTTTTTGGTGTGGACCATTTAAAAGTCTTTACTGAACTTGTCATAATTGAAGGGCTTCCCTGGTGGCTCAGTGGTAAGAATCTGCCTGCCAATGCAGGAGATGCAGATTTGATCTCTGCACTGGGGAGATCTCCTGGAGAAGAAAATGGCAACCCACTCCAGTATTGCCTGGAAAATCCCATGGACAGAGGAGCCTGGCAGACTACAGTTCACAGGGATGCAAAAAGAGTCAGACATGACTTAATGACAAACAACCAATCAATAATTAAAAATGCATATGTGGTCAGCTGCTTCAATTGTGTCCCCCTCTTTGCAACCCTATGGACTGTAGCCTGCCAGGATCCTCTGTCCAGATGATCCTTTAGGCAAGAATGTTGGAGTGAGTTGCCATCCCCTCCTCCAAGGGATCTTCCTGACCCAGGGATCAAACCCATGTCTCCTGTGTCTCCTGCATTGCAGGCAGATTCTTTACCACTGAGCCCCCGGTGAAGCTGTATAATTGAAAATACCCTAAGGTAAATGAGAATGTTCATTTGATCCTCTGTTGCAAACTATTTAACTCGTATAGCTTCACAGTCACCAAGAAATTGTTCCTTTGAGGGAACAAGAGAATTAAGATGCACCACTTTAGAGGTATGAAGACTGTCTTGTCCGTAGGCTAAAATGACTGCTGCATCACTGCACTAACCAAAAGCTCACAGGAAACTGAACAGGAAAAACAGGGAATAGAGAAAATGGTCATAAGAAGTTCATAGACTGGAGGCAGGAGGGAGGCCTCTGATGAAGCTCTGAAGACCACCATTCCTTGTCTACACTCCAAGTGGAGGCTGGATTAAACCTCTTGGGAAACATTGCCTGTGATGTGGCTGTGAAACATACACTCATTTCAGATGTGTATAAGAGACAGAAATCGAATACTAGCGTCCCATTTCCTCGGGAGACGTGGGGCCACGTGTTCCAGACTCCCACACAGCTCCTATGGACTTTAATAAGGGACAAGCGACCGAAACCACATGCCTTGCTCGGAAAAAGTCTGAGCNCCCCACCCCCAGCCCAGGAGCACGTGTGCATGCATTTGTGCGTGGATGTGTGTAGGGAGATTCTTCCCAGGGTATCTCTGGTCAGGATGTACTCTTTTAGGTAAAAGAGTCTTTCATATAAGAGGGAATGGCAATAATCTATCACACTGTAGGAATGCTGACCTTATGAGAATTGTGCTTAAAAAATTCAAATGTTATTAATTTAACAATATTGTTGGAAAGGGGTCCTTCAGGGTGCTCGGTATCAGATCAAAAAGTGGAGACGTGCTAGCTTGGAAAATATGGTTTATTGTGTTAAAAAAGGAAAGAACTTTTACTATGGAAAATTTCAATCATACAAATTAGAATAATATAATGAATCCCCCTGTACCTATCACGTGGCCTCACCAGCTGTCATCTCATAGTGTCTCATCTCTCCCCTTTATCCCGAATCACCTCTCTATCCTAAATTATTTTTAGTAAAACTTGACATTGTATCACTCCATCAATAAGTATGTGTGTTTAAAAGATATAAGCTCTTAAAATAATTAATCACAACCCACTAGCATTCCTCATTATATCTCCATTTTTGTAATCATCCTTAATTCCTTTACATCACTGAATATCTCTTCAGTGTTCACATTTCCTCAATTATTTTATAATTTTTTTTTTNCTCATATAAGAGGGAATGGCAATAATCTATCACACTGTAGGAATGCTGACCTTATGAGAATTGTGCTTAAAAAATTCAAATGTTATTAATTTAACAATATTGTTGGAAAGGGGTCCTTCAGGGTGCTCGGTATCAGATCAAAAAGTGGAGACGTGCTAGCTTGGAAAATATGGTTTATTGTGTTAAAAAAGGAAAGAACTTTTACTATGGAAAATTTCAATCATACAAATTAGAATAATATAATGAATCCCCCTGTACCTATCACGTGGCCTCACCAGCTGTCATCTCATAGTGTCTCATCTCTCCCCTTTATCCCGAATCACCTCTCTATCCTAAATTATTTTTAGTAAAACTTGACATTGTATCACTCCATCAATAAGTATGTGTGTTTAAAAGATATAAGCTCTTAAAATAATTAATCACAACCCACTAGCATTCCTCATTATATCTCCATTTTTGTAATCATCCTTAATTCCTTTACATCACTGAATATCTCTTCAGTGTTCACATTTCCTCAATTATTTTATAATTTTTTTTTTACAAATCGTTCAAAATCAAATTGCTAAGGATCCAAATTAGGTCCACACATTGCAATCAGTTCACATGTCTCTTAAGCTTGTTTTAACCTGTAAGTCTTCTCTGCATATCTTTTTCCCTTGGAAGTTATTTTTTGTAGAAACCTGGTCATTTGTCCTGCAGAATTTCCCACAGTCCAGACTTTGTTGACTGCATCCCCATGGTGTCGTTTAGCCTGTTCTTTCTCCTGTACCTGTGGCCCAGGTCATGCAGGAAATGAAGGATAGATGTTTGATCCTTAATTTACAGTTTTCAGGGTAATAAATTTGCTCCTTTTTCTCTGAAGGTAACACACACACACACACACACACACACACACACACGTATGTTGCAGGAAAGGAGACCCCTTCCAGGGCCCAAGACTGGGCTTGTCTAACACTCTGAATGAACTGTCCAAGGAGATACACGCTGACGGAGCAAGAGAGTACTGGGAAGGACACCTGGGGGAGAGCAGGAGGACAAGGGAGCCCAGGAGGACCGCTCTGCCATGGGGCACCCAGGGGGAGAGCAGGAGGGTAAGGGAACCCAGGAGACTCTATTGGAAAGGGCACCCGGGGGAGAGCAGGAGGGCAAGGGGACCCAGGAGGACCGCTCTGCCATGGGGCTCACAGTCTCAGGTTTTATGATGACAGTGTTAGTTTCCAGGTTGTCTGGCCGATCATTCTGACTCAGGGCCCTTCCTGGCGATGTGCACACCACTCAGCTAAGATGGATTCCAGCGAGAAGGATTCTGGGAGTTTAATAAGACACACGGGCTGGCGTCTCCTCTCTCCTTTTGACTTTCCCTGAATTCTTCCAGTTGGTAGTAGCTTGTTAGTTCTACATTCCTTTCCAGGACCTCCTCTTAAGATAACTCATGCAAGTGGCTACTGTCTTGCCTGTCCAGGGCAGGTGGGTTCAGTTAGTATTTCCTCTAACCCATATATACATCTGTATATCGATTATGAACTTATGAATTTAAACATATTTAACATGTTTGAACATATTTGATGACGTTTAATCCTTTGCAATTGTTACCCTTTTTGAAGCTCCAAGAGTACCATCTTTGGCCAGTGGAAGCAAGTTCTTGGTAATAAACCATTCTGTTGTTCACCAGTTCATCGGCTTATTCATTTAACTGAGAGTTTTGTGTCCCTGTTATAGACAAGACATAGAACTAGATGATGTAAAGAGTATAAAACTAAGTAAGATCTGGCTCTTGTGTGCTGAAGCTTACAGTCAAACCATGAGAAATAACACGCAGGCTGACTACACCTAGAAGGTGGTATTGTGAAAGATGCAGAAATAAGGATGCGTTGTAGAGAGCTGGAGGTAGAGCGGCTGCGTAACTGCCAGGTATGCAGTCCTCAGCATGAGATTCTATTTTGTGATCGAGGATGGCTGCTCCAGCTCCTGGCACACTGCACATGTCCAGCCAGCAAGGAAAGTNGAAATAAGGATGCGTTGTAGAGAGCTGGAGGTAGAGCGGCTGCGTAACTGCCAGGTATGCAGTCCTCAGCATGAGATTCTATTTTGTGATCGAGGATGGCTGCTCCAGCTCCTGGCACACTGCACATGTCCAGCCAGCAAGGAAAGTAGAGAGGGAAGGGAAAGGCAGGTTCCTAGCTTCTAAGGTCAGCACCTGAACATTGTACATATCACTTCCACTCACCTACCAATGGCCACACCCAGCCACCAGGGAGGCTGGGAAATGTAGCCTCTGACTGGGTGACCGTGTGTCTGTTCACTACTGTATGCAATCTGTAGAGCATCAACTCTCCAAGCTTAGTCTGCATATGAATCGCCTGGGGCTCTTGTTAAAATGAAGACTCTGATTCAGTGGGTGGGGGTGTTGGAAATTTGCATTTCCAACAGATGGAGCAATGCCATGGGTTCTTGGATCACACTTAAGGACCACGCTTCAAGGGTGTTGATGACCACACAGGAGGGACCGTCTGCCTTCAGGATGGCTCCATCTCACAGACCATTTTGGTCTTCATTAATCCGTCGCTTCTGCTCCCGTAGCTATTTGGGTAAATATCTTTGGANTGCATTTCCAACAGATGGAGCAATGCCATGGGTTCTTGGATCACACTTAAGGACCACGCTTCAAGGGTGTTGATGACCACACAGGAGGGACCGTCTGCCTTCAGGATGGCTCCATCTCACAGACCATTTTGGTCTTCATTAATCCGTCGCTTCTGCTCCCGTAGCTATTTGGGTAAATATCTTTGGAAGATGGTGAGTATTTTACACTAAATACCCAGATAATGGGTCAGTGTGCAGAATGTAATTAGAAGTTTCTTTGCCTGAAGTAATTTGTGTGTTAGCTTTTGTTTAGAATTTGAATTTTCCCATAGGATTATCAAGTTTGGGCATTAGCATTACTAGCATAGTAATTTTTAAAGTGAGTTATTTCCTAAGTAGAAAACAAATCACAGTAGCACACAGATTTCTTGGCATTATAAATATTTAGATTTGTGGCCTTCATCCAATTTTCTTCAAACACTTTTGAAAGTGTGAATAATTGCACTTTATGCCAGTATAAATAGCATCTTTATTTCCTAGAGAAATCTAAGCACTTCAGGGCCCTTGGATTATGTTATCTCTTACATTTCGTGAATAAAAATAGAAGGAGCCTCCCTGGAAGTGTTTCTTGCCTCCCTCGACCTGGCCAAGTCCCCTCTGCCCTGCCTCCTCTGCACCCTCCAGCTTGCCAACGTGGGCCCTGAAAATGGTCAGACCCAGGATGGCAGGCCTGCCTCACTCCTGTTCACCTCTGGGTCCCTTGGCCTAGAACATTCCCAGTCCCTGGGGCTAGATTTAGAAGTTTGGATCTCTGAGTTTGTTTTGTCCCCAGCATCTGGCCTTTTCTGCTTGACCTGGCAGTGCCTGGTACAGGGGCTTTGATCTTTCTCCAGCGAAGCACAACCAAGGCTTATCAGGCTAGCTCAGGGTCGTTAGGAAGATTACAAGAGGGAAGGTAAGTGGAAGCACTTTGTGAATCACAGCATGTTACGCAAACGCAGTAGAGCATTACTCTGAGTAATAATGATATATTATTATAACTTCTGAGCATTTACTGCATGCCAGGAAGTAAATGCTGTACATAATGCTCTCCTTTAATTATCATCTCATTTCACAAATGGAGAAACTGAGGATTCAGTGATTGGGCTGAGGTTACTGAGCTGAACGGGCAGAGCCAGGACTCCCACCCAGGGTGTCTCCAGAACCTATGCTATTAACGTGGATTCACTTAAATCTGATTCCATTATAAGGTGAGAACATATTTTGGGATGAGTTCAGGCTTGAGTCTGGAATTTTTAAGTCACCGCTGTATTTCATTTCTTCTCATATTCCAGTCTGTGCCTTTACCTGCTGGACATGCCTCCTGGCACCTTTTAGTTCATATCTTTATCATCTTTCCTTGTATGTGCATCAGAAGCATGGAGCTGTGTAGAAGCTTTATGTCTTGGCACCTTATTGGTGGGGGATCTAAGCCTTAATCTATATTTTTGGTTCACCTATGGGGGAGGAGAGGAGACCAGGAACTAGGGCATGGGGGAAGAAAGGTAAAGAAGGGCAGACTAGCAGATGCCCCCCACCCATCCGTCCGAGGTCCTGAAGTCTGTCCAGACTATTATCTCATCCTGTTCTCCATGTTTCAGTCCAGATAACGTTTATTTCTCCCTCCTCCCTCTAACTTTGAAAATCACTTGCCCTATAATGTATTAAATAGGGATGCTGTGTGCTTTAGAAAGGTGCACAAAAACGGAAAGGGAATTTACCTTACCCCTCTGGGCGTCTCAGTGAGCATTTTTAAAGATGCTTAATGAAGCATGGGGCTTCTTTAGAGCAGACTTGCATTTAAGCTGCGAGCTTTGGGTTTATTTCCTCCCCCATCTCATCTCTCTCTCCACCCCACCCCCCAGCTCTGAACAGTTCCTATCCACCACCCCCTCACAAGGTGGCAAATGTCCTCTGGTTCCCTCCCGCAAATCAGCACTCAGGGCGAGAGAAAGCAGCTTTGGGGAGTGACCTGAGTGGTCAGCTTGGGTGAAATGTGCACAATAAACTTCTATCTGGACTGAATTCTTCTGTGAAGTGGCAATCACTTCCCAGACAGACAGGCCCTGGAGGACCCGCCGTTCTGCATCTTTTAATCACCGTTGCTATGGAGAAAGCCACTATTTCATTAGAGAAAGCGCCTTAACGCAATTAACACATAGTTCAGTTGTTCCCCATCCCTTTTGGGCCCCGGGATGGAGGGGGTGCTGAGGTATTGCTTTCCCTGGGGGCTCTGCAGGAAATAGCACGCCAAACAGGGCAGGGAGGGGTCCCAGGAAGTAAACTCGGGACACTCCGGACTGGCTTGTAGATTAAGGAATGTCCAAAGGAGGATCCGGCTTAAAATGAAAAAAAAAAAAAAAAAAAAAACTCAAAATGAGGACTCTCTGTTTCAGAGCCAAACAAAACAAAATAAATGAAGAAAAGGTCTCCGCTGGCTACTTTTTGATTTTGGAAATGTACTGAAAATCTCCCCATATTTTCTGGTGAAATTGACTTTTCTGCTCTTTCTTATTTCAATTCGTTTTTTTTCCCCCAGCACCGGGACAAATCAGTATCGTGGTTGAGTGTGTGTGGCTATGAACACTGCCCTTGAGCCTGACCCTCTGCCTGGCTGCTGTTTTAAACTTCCTTTCACAAGCTCATTTGCAAACAGGGAAGATAGTATTTTCTACTTAACTGGATAAGAAACTTTCCCCGGGGTGCCTGCCCGGCTAAAACAAAAAGGAAATGCTAATAAAAATGATGACTTTTGATGGCTATGAAATGAGCGCTTGGGGGAGAGCTTTCTAAAGTTACTAAATTCTGGGCATTTCCCCAGAGCAGGGCTGTAGGTTTGTTCTTGAATTCACTTTTCTCTTGCTGTGTGGAGTAAAAGACTCAAGCGACAATTTAACTCTCAATTAAAAAGAAGAAGGTGCACTCAGAAACCCATCTGGAAAAAGAAGGGCGGTAGAACAGTTGGCCGACAAAACAAAGTTGAGGCATATAGGTTCAGTATATAGAAGCTTTGCATCATTCCTAATTAGCTGATGTATTTCTTTACGCGGACTCTTGGAGGAATTCTCAAGCGTGTTCCCTGCCGCTCCTAGAGACCGAAGAAAAGCAAATGACACCGAATTTTCCCTTCTTAATTAAAATGTTAAACAGGGTTAAGATGCCAAGTTTCATCAGTGATATTTGTTCCCCTGGTGAACTCTTAAGTCCTGCTGGGGTTCAGTTCAATGGGAGTTATTTGAGTCAACACATGTTATTAAGTTTCCGAATGTAATCAGCCTAGATATTTTAATGGAAACTTTCTCCTTTCTTTTAATAAGCATGTGGTTTGGTTATAAAAGCACTTGGGTTGGGTGCCCTGCGTTGCCCTTCCGCAACCAGATCGCCATAGCAACAGGCAGCTGGTCTCTGCAAAGCCTGGCGGGCGCTGCGAGGGGGCGACGGCAGGAGTCCAGCCCCCAGTGGCCGTGTTTGGCCAGGCATAAATATCCTCAATGGGATTAGAATGTTTAAGGGGCTAAAGGCTGTGGGAAAACTTTTGTCTGCCATATTTATCTCTTCTGCTGTTGTGTCTTAACGTTTTCACTCGGGGTACAATGGGGTTACAAGTGAGAGCAAATGTTTTGATGGGTTTATTTTGAATTATGAATTCATGGGTCTGCATAATCACCCATCAGCATCAACCTGCTTTTGACTGTGTCTGTCCAGGACCAGAGGTGGGTGAGGGGAGGAGGCAGTGGGAATCCACACCCGGGAGTAGCTTCAGTGTGGAGAATTAATTACATGGGGTGAGGGGAGATACTTTTCTCCCTGGGTGGACACTGTATCTTGGAGACAGGTTTCAGGCTCACAGCCCTGCTCCTGGGGTAAGGACGATGTGAAGGGCAAGCCTTTTTTTCTGGCCAGTTGATTATTAAGGGAGAAGGAAAGAACTGGGAGGTAGGTGTTTCTGTCTCCTGATCCTCAAACTACTCGAGTTGCAAAGGATGTTGTGTTCAGGACTGTGAACAGTATGTCCTTGTTATGCGCTGAAATGTGTACCTTCCATATACATATGCTGACGCCCTAACCCCTAGCACCTCAGCACACGACTGCATTTGGAGATGCCGTGCTGTGCATCGTCGCTCAGTTGTGTCCAACTCTTTGCGATCCCGTGGACTGTAGCCCGCCAGGCTCCTCTGTTCATGGGATTCTCCACGCAAGAACACCGGTGGGTAACCTATCCCTTCGCCAGGGGAACTTCCCCACCCAGGAATCGAACTGGGGTCTCCTCCATTGCAGGCAGCTTTTTTTTTTTTACCAGCTGAGCTGCTCAGGAATTTGAAGATAGGACCTTTTTCAAAGAAGTGATGAAGTTAAAATGAGATCATTACGGTGGGTCCCGGTCCAGTCTGACTGGTGTCCTTATAAGAGAAAATGTGGACACATAAAAGCACCAGCCATACACGTGCTAAAAATGCGTGGCCATGTGAGGACGTGTCCATCTACCCAGGAGAGGGACCTCAGGGGAACCAAGTCTGCCGGCGCTTTGGCCCCGGACTTTCAGCCCCCAGGACCACGTTGCTTAAGCTGCCCAATCTGTGGCATTCGAACAGCACTAGCTGACTCTACATCCCCCTTCAAACTATTTTCCAGTTCTACTAAAACTGTTGATGCCTGTGTTAGAAGAAGTAGGTATGACGACCCTGTAAAGCCAACCTGGATCACAGGCCAAAATCTCTCTCCCCTTCTCTCTGGACAGGAAACAAAAGTCACGCTCATTAACCAAAGACCCTGCCATTAAAGAAAACGTAGCATGGGTCTCTGTCGACTCCCTTGTGAGGGGCCTGCCTTTTCCCCCACTCCACTACCCTTCAATGTTACATGTTATTGGCAAGTTTAATGGAGCAGGCATTATGAACTGGTTGCCTTATTTTGTAAAACTTCTGTGCTAAATATCAAAATGATACATTCATTTTTTTCTTTTTAAAATTTATTTTATTGAAGTATAGTTGATTGACAATGCATTAGTTTCTGGTGTACAGCAAAGTGATTCAAACATATAGATATATACATATGTTCTTTTCCAAATACGTATTTTCATATTTATATTAGTTTTCACATTCTTTTCCATTATAGTTTATTGCAGAGTATGGGATATAGTTTCCTGTGCCGTACAGTAGGACCTGTTATTTACCCCTTCTGTATATAATGCTTTCCATTCCAGTACTCTCGCCTGGAAGATCCCGGGGACGGGGGAGCCTGGTGGGCTGCCATCTATGGGGTCGCTAAGAGTGGGACATGATTGAGCGACTTCCCTTTCGCTTTTCACTTTCGTGCGTTGGAGAAGGCAAAAGCAACCCGCTCCAGTGTTCTTGCCTGGAGGATCCCAGGGAGCCTGGTGGCCTGCCGTCTGTGGGGTCGCACAGAGTCGGACACGACTGAAGCGACTCAGCAGCAGCAGCAGCATATATAATGGTTTACATCTGCTAACCTCAGACCCCCACTTCATCCCTTCNAAGCAACCCGCTCCAGTGTTCTTGCCTGGAGGATCCCAGGGAGCCTGGTGGCCTGCCGTCTGTGGGGTCGCACAGAGTCGGACACGACTGAAGCGACTCAGCAGCAGCAGCAGCATATATAATGGTTTACATCTGCTAACCTCAGACCCCCACTTCATCCCTTCCCCACGCCCCTCCCCCTTGTCAACCGCGAGTCTGCTCTGTGTGTCTGTGAGTCTGTCTGTGTGTCATAGATAAGGCTCATCTGTCTCCTATTTTAGATTCCGCTGGGGGGTTTGTCTCTCTCTCTGACTCACTCAGTGTGATGATCTCTAGGTCCGTCTATGTTGCTGCATGGCATTATTTCATTCTTCGCTCGGACTGAGTGGCATTTCATCAATGGACTCATTCTCATTCTGCATCCTGGGAGTCCCAGGGGTTGAGGGCTCAGGAACATCCCCCCGTGGGTCCTTTACTATCTTCTGCCCAGCCCCTCCCACCTGCACGTGTGAACAAGGGAAACCCTAGCTCCACCTGCTCTGAAGCAAAGTTTGAAGTGCAAGGGGGTAGGCATGCCCCAGCTGTAAGCAGACCGGATGTATCAAACTTGGACTTGAAAACAGACAATTTGAGGAGGATGATTTGTATTTCTACAAAGTACACATTGCACAAGTCTATGTGAAAGACACATCAAACAACAGACTCTCTTGGTGCGTTCAGAGTTGGATTCAATGTGGAAAAGTCTGATTCCTATGGAATTTCTTTCAGAATGCTTGCTTAGTAAGAGAGACACTGATGAGTATGAAGGTTGCTTTCTTAAGAGGCTTTTGGTCAGGAATGGGGGCAATAGAGTCAAACTGGAAAGCAAGTACAGCTTAACAGATGAATGTATGCACACATGAATATACATACACATCTATACATTCATCTGTAGATAAATATGTATACATACAGATCTATGTATACATGCAGACCCATACATACACACATACATGTGATTACATGCACACACAATACCTGTAGTTGATGCTACCACAGCTCTCACCTCTCACTCACCTACTGTGTTTTCCCCACCTAGAACATGTTGGGGATAAAATATCCCCTCCATAAACTGCTTAGCATGTTGCTACGCTGTGGGGGTTAACACACTTTCCTTCCCTCCTCTTTCTCCGCCTACGTGAAGTCTAAAGCCCTTTCAGAAAATTCTGTCTTCCTTTTGTGCATCTGTCACAGCCCTACTGTTTGCTGTGATGATTTTATGTGGAGCAACTCCTCAAACGATGGAGAAATCACTAGCGAGAAGGGTGCACACCTTTGCATCTGCAGCATCTCTTCCCAGGATAGGGACTTAATGAGAGGAACGATTATTCTTTGAACAGAAGTTAAATCATCAATATCTGTGTTGAAATGAAGATCCTGCCAGAGTGGTCCTGAGAATCCAAGAGCCAATGAGAAACAGACACAACCAGAACTAGAAACCCAAATGAGAAAGAGTAGCCATTTTAAACTCGCTTGAAAGTCATAAATATCAGCAAATTCAGAATTATAGCTCCCTCTCGCGCTGTAACCCTTTCACATTACACATATGTAATAGTGGCCATAAAAGTTAACACGACGTTCAGCAGTACACGTCACAAGCAGACTGCACGATGTGGCTGAGTTACGGCGGCAATGGGAGTCATAACCTTGAATCTCCTCACTTTTAGGTGTTCGTAATAGTATCAGCTGTTACTGTGCATTCCCAGCTCGGCTGGCTCTTCAAACCCATGCTGTATTTATACTTGGAATAAAAGGGGAAGAAGCTGCCCTTTGCAAGGCCCTGAAACTGCCCTGTTCTCTGGGGTTTATAGGGCTTGAGGCGAGTTATCCAAGTGATCATTTTCCAGAAAGATATTGGAGTAAATGGAATATTTTCACCTTAACAGTGCATTTTGCTTGCGTTTACCAAATAGTATTTCTTTTCCATTAAAATAAGTGCTTTCAGACAAAGCCTGCATCATCTTGGTGGTGGTTGATGACAGAGCCACATAGCTGGAGGAGGGAGCTCTGAGCTTGGATAAAAATTGGGGAGGTACAGACCATGGGCTTCCCAGGTGGCGCTAGTTGTAAAGAGCCCACCTGCCAGTGCGGGAGACATCGGTTTGATCCCTGGGTCAGGAAGATCCCCTGGAGGTGGGCAGGCAACCCACTCGAGTCTTCTTGCCTGGAGAATCCCATGGACAGAGGAGCCTGGTGGGCTACGGTTCACAGAGTCGCAGAGTGGAACACGACTGAACAACTTGCGACACACCGTAATAATGCCCAGACTGTAATAATGCCAGGTGCCCATTCAGCCCCTGTCCTCTACCCCTGCAGAGACTTTGCAGTGCTGCCTCAAGAAGAAGCCACCGGGGAGATGGGCATGAAATCCTAGGCTTGGTGGCAAACTGGTCTTCTGCCACAAGGCCCTTTGAGACCCTCAGCTTGGATCTCACAAGACCCTGAGCTCTGTGCCCCGGGGAGTACCTCCGTTCTTTAAAAGGTGGGCAGAAAATGAGAAATGGCTGCCTTTTTGGTAGCCTGGTCCTTGGCTAATGATTCCACAGGTTAGGACATTATGCCTTCATTGTTGCTTTAATTTTTCATTCGTGCTCCAAATCCTTTATCTGTCTGCAATGCGAGAGACCCAGGTTTGATTCCTGGTTCAGGAAGATCCCCTGGAGAAGGGCATGGCCACCCAATCCAGTATTTCTTGCCTGGAAAATTCCATGGACAGAGGAGCCTGGTGGACTGCAGTCCATGGGGTCACGAAGAGTCAGCCATGATGGAGCGACTAACACTCACTTCCTTTCACTGCTTTTCCCAAAGTAGAGAATGCGCGAGAATGCTGTCTTTTGGGAAGTCCTCAGAAGCCCGTGGGTTCTGGTCAAGGTTTCCTTCACACTGTCTTCTCTGGCCTAAATAGATCAAGCAGACCGTGAGCCTTTCTTCTTAGGTCATATTTTCTTACCCTTTTATCAGCCTTGTCATTTTCTCCAAGAGGCTCCAAAGACTCTCCTCTCTGAGACATAAACACAGTCACCAGATGAGTAAGTGTCAGCTGAAAACAGAACTCTAAAAGTAAACTTTGAGTCCAAGGTAGAACTTAGCTCCCAGGAAAGTTTTTGGGTCTTTTAAAGCATTCATCTAAATTGTTATCAACAAATTATCACACACACACACACATTCAAGGATGGTGGCGAGATTGTGATGCCCAGGGAGCTATTTATGTATTTATGTGCTTGCTTCTTTCAGGCACAGTCAGCTCATGATAAATGGTCATAGCACTTGAAATGTCTTAAGCTCTTGAATTTTATTTTTCCTTTAGTTTATTTTGGTGAGTGTCTTCTGGTAATTCCTGGTAGTTCGGGGTTCCATTTTGGAAAATTACAAACACCTTCTTGGCAATACTTTAGAGGAAAATTCTAGGCATACATCGGGGTGAGGGCCAAGCAGCCTGTCCCTGTAAAGGAGACAGTGAGGTCAGTAAGAGCTGTTCCCCCAGCCACTAGCCCGAGGGCTGGGGGAGGGGTAAAATCGCAGCGTGAAATACCCTCGATGTTTGTACGAACTTTCAGAAGTACAACATATTTTTTCAGTAATCCAGAAATTAAGGGGGAATGCCGATAGCTTTATTCCTTTTGCAGGTACATCCAGATATGTGGTTCTTGGGGGAGCAGGGCAAGACTGAGAGAAGGCTGGGAATTTCAGTCCCATCAGTAAAATGACCTGGCGCGTCCATCTTTCACTCTCAGCTCATAGTACAAGGTATGAGTGGACATTTTCTACAGGGTTTATAAAAACTAGGTTAAAATTCTTCTAAGAAATTTGATGAGCCTTAAGATTTCTCACACATCAGAAGTCTTTAAAGTACAAACATTAAACCTACGAAAACTTTCCAAACTTATTGGCAAAGATGATTTGGTTCTGACTGGGGACAGAGCAAATATTCTTAACAGGCTCTGTTCTATTCATTTCTTCTGAAAGTACTACGGAAACCTTCGGGCTACTACTCTTGAACCCAGGAATCAAAGTAAATGGATTCTTCTTGCCTGTTCATTTAGGTACCTCCAGTGCTACTTTGCTTTAAGACCACAAAAGTTTCTGAAGGAGAATTACTTTGGCGCACTTGGTAAAGGATTACTGTACTGCCACATGGGTTTACATGCCATTTACGTGCTATTTGACATCTTATAATAAAGGTGTGCAAGAGAAAGGAAAACACAAAGTCATGAAGAGAGATGGACAATCACACAGGCGAAGGGAAGTCATGGCAGTTGGAGATGGTTCCATCAAGAATAATAGAATGTTGGGAGAAGATTCGATTTGGCTGTGAGTGACAGAAAATCCAAAGTAATGTGAACTAATAAGACATAGATATTTACTTCTCTTTCCTATTAAGGTCCAAGGATAGGCAGTCTAGGTTAAAATGATGACTTGAAGATCATCCTGGCTCTTTCTATTATGCCTCTCTGCCAACCTTAGCTTGCACCTCATGGTCCAAAATAGCTGCTCAGGCTCCAGCCATCACATTCACCTACCAATAAGCAAGAAGAAGAAGAAAGCAACACATTACTTCTTATGTCCTATCTGCCAGAAGTTTGTAGCTATACCTGATTGCAAGAAAATCAGGGAGATATAATTTCTATCCCGAGTATTTGTGTGCCCAGGTGAAAATCAGGAAGAAGTTCTATTTTTTAAAAGGGGGACAAGAGATAGTCTAGACATGTATTCGTACAGAGAATTCCTGAAATTTACCTAATTTATGTAAATTCAGTTCAGTCGCTCAGTCGTGTCTGACTCTTTGCGACCCCGTGAATCGCAGCACACGGGGCTTCCCTGTCCATTACCGACTCCCGGAGTCTACTCAAACTCACGTAAACTCATGTCCATCCAGTTGGTAATGCCATCCAGCCATCTCATCCTCTGTCATCCCCTTTTCCTCCTGCCCCCAATCCCTCCCAGCATCAGGGTCTTTTCCAGTGAGTCAACTCTTCGCATCAGGTGGCCAAAGTATTGGAGTTTCAGCCTCAGCATCAGTCCTTCCAATGAACATCCAGGACTGATCTCCTTTAGAATGGACTGGTTGGATCTCCTTGCTGTCCAAGAGTTAGGGTTATAAGTACATTTATTAAATTTATCTGTAAATTATAGCCATACTAGAGTACATTTAGTTAAAATTTGAGGTTAATAACAATTATTAGTAATGGACCCAGTTTCACTTAGGCAGAGGGAATGACTTTAAAGACTGCAAATAATCCTACAAATGGCTGACTTTTGTGCCCCCCTTCCACCCGTCCTTGGCAGATCTCCCCAACAGGGACACTGGACTAGAAATCAATGGCCTCTATTCTCCACAGCTCCCTTCAGCCCCCGGCTTGCACTGTGGCCTTGGGCCAGCCCTCCTTGCTGTTCGAACCTCAGTTTCCTCTTGACTAGAAGTTTCACAGTAATGCCAACCTCAGTGGTGAATTTTCAAGCACACCCAAGGGACCGTGGTGAATGAGGTTATTCTGTGCACTGAGCCCACATGTCACTCTCAACCTAATGCATGCAGAGCTGATAATAACAGTAAACCCCGGACCCTCCGAGCAGGCTCTGTAGGAAGCCTGCCCCATATTCCACATGGTGGTCTGCTTTGATGGAAAAGATTACAGGTGAGAGAGGAAGGGAGATGCTTGAACCACCCAGCTGGGCAGTGGCGGCCAGGACCTCAGCCTAATTCAGATGATTTCTGGAGCCCAAGAGCTGAAGTTTTCTGCTGGGCTAAGAATAACAAGCTCAGGTTAAAAGCCTCCTTTCACTTTTCAAACCTCTAAAAAATTTCAAAACTTTCACCATTTTCTGAGCTCAGCTTGGAGGAGATAAAGAAGAGAGTCTGACATCCTTCCAGAGCATGTGGCAAGACCTGTTAATGGCTCGGGATGGTGTGTTTATAAATGTGACATTGGGGATAGACAAGGATCATCACTGCTTCCTTTTGTTTGTGCTTTAAACTACTAATTAAGGCTAGGGAGCCGTTTTAAAGAGAACCTAGGTCTGATGCTTTTTTTTTTCCAGCTCCACTGAAGATTCTCCATTGATCAGAGAATTCAGGATTTTCTCATGACCCTCGGGAATCCACCTGAATGGGCCATGGTCCCCAGGCATCTATCTGTGAGCAAGCCGGCCTACAGAGCCTGCTGTCCTACACTCTACCCTCTGCGGCAGGCACGCCTTCCTGACAGGGTGCTATTCCTCAGACTCAGACATACCAAGACATCTAACTTATCTTTGATCACTAATATCTTGCTGCAACTCAAAGCCCCAGAGCAACCCATTCTCCGTCCAGGCACGTCCGTCTGTCCCATCTCAGAAAGCTGGCTGCAGGTAGAGCCCGTGGGCCCCCTGGGGCAAAGCCTGGAGGAAAGATAAAAGGCACCCAAGTTGGCACAAATGAGTCTCTGAAACAGAAACTTCTTGCTTGTGCCAGGCCAGATGGTCGTTTCCCGTCTGTTCAAAGATGCTGAGTCCCACAGGCCGTGGGATTCCAAGGAAAGACTGTCTTATCTGGTGCTCTTTCACTAGGCTTTCTGCTTGAATACAGGAAAACAAGGGGCTTCCCAGGTGGCTTGGTGGGTCAAGAATCCGCTTGCAATGCAGGAGACGCAGGAGACAGGGGTTAGATTCCTGAATGAAGAAGATCCCCTGGAGGAGGGCACGGCCACCCACTCCTGTATTCTTGCCTGGAGAATCCTGTGGACAAAGGAGCCTATAGCTCTTAGGGTCGCAAAGAGTCAGACACAACCGAAGCGACTGAGCGTGCATGCATGCGCAGGAAAAACATGACAAAGAAAAGAATTTGTCTTTGCTTTCTGGACATGGGAGCCGCAGGCTTTTCAGATGCCCTTTAGGAAATAAAATCATCCAGGCTCTGAGGACCCCTCAGTGCCCCTTAGTTTCGGTCATCTCCTATTCTTAGACCCTGTGTTTATGACAATCGGGGTGATGCTCTCAACCAGCACAGCACCCCCATTCTGCTGGATGCCCAGTAGCCCTGAACTGAGGATGCAGTGGTCCAGGGCAGGCTGTGCCCCATGGAGGACAGCCAGGTGGCTTCATTCGGGCTGAATCTGCCTCAAATTTCTTGAGTTTCTCTGGGTGGGATTCTAGACATTGCCCCATCCACCCGGATGCCGGCTTCTGCCCAAAGGCAAGTGTGTCTGAAGAGTTGGGCTGGATTTCTGCTGGAAACTTTTGGCTTCAGACGAAGATGACCTATTTGCTCCATGACGTTCCCGGCTTTTGTCCCTATTCTGGGAGTTCCCTGATAGCATCATCTCCAGTCCAGGCTAAAGCCCTTTATGAGCAAGACCAGGAAAGATGCATGATCATGCTCAGGGCTGGTGAAACCAGCAAAGGGCCCATTCAGTCTCCGAGGCAAGATGGAGAACCATTTCCTGCTCCTTGCAGAGTTCGCTGCCCCACCCCACTGCCCAACTTTGCCAATCACTAGCTGAGTGACATGGGGCAAGTTAATGACTCTCTTCTGTCTCGGCCTGTAAAATCAATAGTACCCATCTAGTAGGGTTGCCAAGAGGATTAAACGAGTTGATGCATATGAAAGGGCTGAGTGCAGTGCCTGGCTCAGTAACTATCCATTATGATTATTCTGAGAATCCATAGGAAATCAAGGTCTGATTGATTCGCTAGAGATATGTTTAGCCTTGAGCATGTTTCCTTAGGAATTAAGGACAGATGATTGAGTAAATCAGGCAAAATCTAGGACTTCAGTCTCTACTAAGGACCAAAGGAGCAGGACACAGATTTGAGGCTTAACCGGTCAAAAGCTGTATGACTTCTCTCATTCATTCTTTCATGACTTATTCATTTATACAGCAAACATCTTGAGAGTGCATACTGTGGGCCAGGGACTGTGGAGAGTCTTGGGGATGCCATGATGAACATAGATAAATTCATGGTGCTTATGTCCTAAGGGAAAGATTGCAGGGGAAGAGGAGGCAGGTCATGGAAGAAAACAAGTATATGAACAAGTTCATTTCAGAGAGTGGTTAGTTATTCATTGCTGTGCAGCAAATGATCTAAAGCAAAATAGCTTAAAACCATCATTTGTTTGCTCAGGATTCTGCCACTGGGGCAGGGGCTGGTGGGGACAGCTCCTCTTTGCTCCGCGTGGCATTGGCTGGCTCAGTCCCTTGGCCGGCCAGCTGTTGCCGGCTGTTGGCTTGCGGCTCAGCTGAGGCTGTTGGCCAGGGGCTTAGTTTTCCTCCAGGCGGCCTCTCCATGGGGTTGGATTGGCGTTTTCACAGTGTGGCAGCTGAGGTTGGCGAGGGAGTGAGCCAAGATGAGAAGCAAGAGGGATGGGAAACCAGCAAAGGGTCCAGGAAGGGGAGGGACGCAACCTGATTGGGTAATGGCAAAACCCCTCTGCGCCTTGGTCTTTTCATTCACAAAAGGAGAGGCCTGCCTGTTTCACCTCTAAGGTCTCTTGCAGCTAATTCTTCCCAAAAGAGAACCAGCCCTTCGGCAGTGCAGTTTCCGGACTTGGGCCTCTCCACTGCACTGGCTCACTGTAGAACAACGGGAAGCAGTAGTCTTCCTGAATGCTTTATGAGACAAGACACAAACTCGTTAAAGGAGTCCTCGGTCCATTCTCCAGGCCGCTGTGTGAGCCTCACCATCAAGCACAGCGCTTCACACAATGGACATGAGAGGCAGACGTTTACCTGAAGGCTCTTTTGAGGACTGCCAGTCATCAAAGAATTCCAGAAGGCACAGTTCCTCGAGTCCAGACAAGACCAGCAAAAAAACCCGAATTCCAGTGAACTAGTATTACCTGATGTTCGTTAGTCTGGGGTCGGGGGGATCAGAATAGAAGTTTTCTTTAGCACTTAATTAGATTGAGATGGTTGATCTGCTCCTTAAGGAGGGATGGGGGAAGCTGAGCATTTAACATTATAGCAAAGATCTTTTTCCCCCAGGTCTCTGTAAGGGGACCCCCAACCCTATCAAAATGTGCGATAAGGAAGTTACATGTGTCATTTTGAACTAGTTCAAACCAGCTAGGCTGCTCCCTGCTCTGAGCTGCTGGCTATTAGCTGTCATGCAGCCTGGATGTGAGACAAGCAGGTGGATATGAGAGACATCATCTCGTTAGGACCTGCAGGAACAGGCAAGCGAGGTGCCTATCAGGGGCGCTCATCTCTGAGGCAGGCTCGGACTCCAGCACGAAGCACCAGGTTAGATGTTTGTTTGTTTTTTTTTTCATTTCAGTGACATTTTTTTTGGAAAGTTTCAGATTTAATCCTCTCCCAGGATAGAGTTATTTCAGTTGCCACTGATGCTTCCGATAAATGAGATAGGGTTTCATTTTTTTTTTCTCTGCTACTGAGGTATCTAATTTTATGAAAGCCTTCAACAATGTAATAATTTATTGTAGCAACAGGATGGCTATGTGCAAGGACTTGTCTACTTTTCTGTTAATTTTCTAAAGGAATCTCTTCCCCTCGTCACTGTGCGTGCCTTTCTCTGTGGGTTTCATTAAGACTGTTTGAAGTCATGATGGCAAGATCATTACGATGTTTTTGAAAGATAGTGGGTTTCAAAGAGTTGTACTTGAGAGACTTAAAAAGCTTCATCAACTTAATTCCGGCTACTCTTTCAGAGCTGTGATCTGGAGACGCTGTAATTGGTATTATTTTCTTTACAACCTTACCCCCAACTTCTGCTGTTCTCATTAATCCTCTTCTGCAATGACACCTGTGATACGAAATTTAAAAATATGTTAGAGACTAGAATCTCTCAAGGAATTCGGAGCCAGTGTAGGAATGACTGCGTCCACATGCAGACAGACACACACGCACAAATGGGTTACTGTACACATCCTTACAGAGGGGCAAACTGAGCAGAGGATCTTTGCGATAGTTGCTCAGTTGAGCCCAACTCTTTGCAGCCCCATGGACTGTAGCCCACCAGGCTCCCCTGTCTATCAGCTTTCCAAGTAAGAACACTGGAGTGGGTTGCCATTTCCTTCTCCAGGGGCTCTCCTAACTCAGGTATTGAACCCACGTCTCTTATGTCTCCGGCATTGGCAGGCAGATTCTTTACCACTAGCGCCACCTGGGAAGCTTTTTTAAAAAATTACTTCCAAGAAATATTTTTCTTTATTCATATTTTTTGGCCACATGGCATGTGGGCTCTTAGTTACCCAACCAGGGATTGAAACCATGCCCCTGCCGCGCAAGCGCAGAGTCTTAACCACTGGACTTCTAGCAAAGTACCATTTTGATTTTATTTACATAATTTTTTTGAAGGCATCTAGCTTAGACAGCTTTTCTTACAGGCATGCCATGGCCATGCCAGGGGTAGGGTTAGTGTGGTCATAAGTGAGATGTCCATACAGGAGTTAGTGAAAGCGTTTGGATATATCCCCAGGTTTTTTTTTTTTTTCCAGGCAAGAATACTGGAGTGGGTTGCCATTTCCTTCTCCAGGAGATCTTCTGGACCCAGGGATCGAATCCAGGTCCCCTGCATTGCAGGCAGACACTTTAACCTCTGAGCCCCCAGGGCAGACCCCAAATATCCCCAGTTTTGAAGTATGCGAATAGAGGGGAGGGAAAAAAAAGAGGTCCTTTTTGAACCTCAGAGGCAGGATTGGGGTTTTCTGCTAAGAGGGAGGGCAAGGGAGGCAGGTTGGAGCCAGGCAGTTTTGGGAACAAGGAAATAATTCTCACAAGTTCCTAAGCTTGATCTTGATGTACACGGAAGGGTTATATTTGCGTTATAATTATTTCAGTCTGTGATTGAAACATCTAATGCCTCCGTTTTGCAGAGAAGTTAAGTCAGGCCCCAAAGATGTCAATTAGCTTGTCCAAGCTCCTAAAGAAAGATGATGAATTAGGATGAAAGTCATGCTATTCCCCGTCTTAGCTTAACCAACTGTTTTTTTCTGCCTGTCCTGGTGGGTGTTACAGAAGAAGAAGAAGTTGATGGAGATTGCATAAACCAGGGGGGCCCCTTCTGCCTGTTGGCAATGTGTTTATCACAGGTCTTCTGCAACGAATACTTTTGTGGTTGAGCCAAGTTCCAAACCCATTCAGGGTACGTGATTTCATAGGTTGGTCTAGACTCTAGGACTTCTGATAGTAGAGTAGATACGGCTCCTCCAGCCAAACATGTCTTGTTGATTTCTGAAAAGCTGGAGGGTGGTGTCGGAGAAAATGGCAATATGGGGGACATGGGATAAGAGATCAGGTTCTTACAGAAAAACAGTATTTTCGACAAAGATCAAATGAATCAAAGATATTACAAGGAAATCTCTTTTTAGTTGCTTTAATTAAAAAAATTAATTTATTTTAATTGGAGAATAATTACAACACTGTGGTGGTTTTTGCCATACATCGACATGAGTCAGCCATGGGTAATGTGTGTTGCCTCATCCTGAACCCCCCCTCCCACCCAACCGCATCCCTCTGGGTTGTCCGAGAGCACCAGCCTCGGGTGCCCTGCTTCAAGCATTGAGCTTGCACTAACATCAACAACGGGGGAATGTTGCAGAAAGACACAGCTGAGAAGGAACGTTTTGTCCACCACGCAGATGGTTTTAAAAATGCCTTGTGCCCTCTCTGACACTCGAGCTATTGATGTTGCTAAATCCACTCCTCTCAGTGGATTTTAACTGCTTTTCCACCCAAACTCCTCTCCGAATGATTGTTTCATTTGGATGAGCACCGTGGCTCCTTAATCAAACCCTGCATTCAGTGCAATTGGTCTGGGATTGCCGCCCCGCCTCCCCCCAGAGTGGGCAGCCATATGCTTTTCCATTTGGAAGTTTCCCTTCATGGTCCCCTTATTTAAGATGAGAGGGTCTGGAAAGAATTTTTTGAATAAGAGAGAGAGAGAAAGAGAGAGGTGAAAAATACTACGCTGTGAGGTGCTATTTTTGCCTTTAAAAACATACACTCTCAGACCCACACAGTGGACCGTTCTGGAAACATATGAGCTCAATTCATAGCCAAGGTCCCTGCCTAGTAGGAGCCCTTCCTACCCGAAAGGGACCGCTTCTTAATAGCTGCATTCATGGGAGTTAAAATTAAATTTCTGTGTGTTGATGTAAAGCCAGCTTTACCCTCAGGGCTATTTATTTTAAAAATCTAAAATAGTCAGGGGTCTGCAGCATATGGCACAACATAAGCGACCTGGGGTCTGTTCTCCAAGCAAAGCCCTCTTTGTGCTGGCCTCTGTGCCTTAATGCCCTCCAGGAGGGCCCTGGCAGCCCCTTGGCTTCCCCTTCAACACGTGGCAAGCTCAGGCAGTTTTCAGACTTGCCTACAAGGGCAGTTGTTCAAGATGTTCATACCTGGAGGTAAAGGCTGTAATAAGCAGTGCTGGCTCTGGTCTGCCACCTCAGGATGGAGGGGCGGGGGAGGGCTGGTTGTGGCAGAATTGGTCCTGCGTGTGGGATCGCCTTTCCTTCAGGGTCCAAGGCTGAGATGGATGCTGTGCTTTAAAAAATTGTTTTAATTAACCGCCCCCGCAAAAAAAGGAGGAGGCCATTTCTAATAACGCCAATACATAAAGCTAAGAGGTGGTGCATATCTTAAAAATGCAAATGTTTAAAATCTAGATTGGAAGAGAAAGTAGTAGAAACACAAGGCACGCGTCTCCCCTGCTCCCTGGGATGGCATGGAAGAGCAAGCGAGACTGGAAGATCCCAAACACCCTTCAGCCAGGGAATGAAGAGCATCAGCCGTGGCGGGAAACGAGATGGGTCTCGCGTGGACTCAGCCTCTGCAAAAGGGCAGCCCTCCCCCGGCCGCGCAGCTATAGGCGTCTTCCCGACTCGACTGTCACGTGCTTTCTATGCTTGAGCTTTTCACTTTACCCAGAAGAAACCTGGACAGATGATGGGAAGGTTTGCTTTCCCGCATTCTCAGAAACCACTCCTGTTTACTCCTCCCTAGGCAAATATTGTTAGGAGATTAACAGATGAGGTACTGAGGATGAGGCCGTCTGAAAAGAAAACATTCGTAAGTGTGAAATGACTCCCTCCTGTTGATGGGGAGGTGATTTCATTTTTTTATTGAAGAATTAGTAATAGCTAAACGATGCTGAAGCTGAAGCTCCAATACTTTGGCCACCTGCTACGAAGAGCTGACTGATTGGAAAAGACTCTGATGCTGGGAAAGATTGAGGGCAGGAGGAGAAAGGGACGACAGAGGATGAGATGGTTGGATGGCTTCACTGACTCAACGGACGTGAGTTTGAGCAAACTTCAGGAGATAGTGAAGGACAGGGAAGCCTGGCGTGCTGCAGTCGGAAAGAGGCAGACACAACTTAGCCACTGAACAACAGCAAAGGACCCCTTACCTGTTCGTTGTCTTGGATGTACCAGTCGGATAAACCCGAACAAACTTTTTGGCCCACTCAGTATTATGCAACTGCCTGAGAGTGTGAGTTTCTGTGTGGTCACGCGTGGTGTCTCCCTAAACTCTTTTAGCAATGCACCCAAGTGGAGACCGTGCATTTGCACAGACTGTCCACAGCCCAGGTAAAGAAATGCACAAAGGGAAAAGGCTCTTCTGGGGCGACGGCCTCTGCAGAACCCCAGTTTGCCAGGTTTATCCAGGACTCTTGAGCGGGGAGGAGAAGCCATGGCCCTCATGGGGACCGAGTTTCCCCTTCCTTTGTGCCTCACTGGGGATCCATGAGTGATCGGTGTGCAGGGAGTGACCTCCGCTTCTTTGGGCAAACTGAACCAAGTTGGAGCTGTAAAAGCAGGACCATAAATCAGCGCTGGTACAATGGTGAAGTTCTTGAAAGCACCTAAAAGCCCCCTCTGCATTCCTTCTAGTTAATGAGCAACAAGGTAGATCCCAAGTCAAGGGTTTGCTGGAGGCCAAGTTAGAAGCAGATGATGGATTTGCGAAAAGCGGTCACCCGGAAAAATCTGAGCCACCTAGAGAAACATGACCAACTTCAAAGGCCTCCTAGGCTTTCTCCTACACAATGCTCTGCTGGCTGAAAAAGCTGGATTTAAAAAGGAGCTGGGTCTTCAATGAAATGGGCTGTTAGGACACATTTTGTCCCTCCTCTGTCAATGGGGACTTTCTCGTAAGAACCGTCTTTAAATCTTCCCCTTGCGGTGTTGTGCGGCTTCGCAGTGATGTGGCGCAAGCTGGTGGTGGCCTCCTCTTCTCAAAGTTTGGAGGCCTTGGGGTTCCCTTGTTACCCCTTTCCTGGGACTCCCAGGGCTCTTCATTACAACTTGCTCCTTCTTTAGCCTTTCAGGTGGGCTGAGACCACATAGCTCTTCATGGAAGATGAAACTGAAATAGATTCTTGCTGGTAGATTGAAACTCTGTAAGGGTTTTTCTTTCTCTATGAGATGATGTGCTCCAAGCCTGTGAAACAGGAGGAAATGGGAAAATCAGATTTAAAAGTGAGTCCCCAGTCTGTTTGATCGTGTTTGTGTGTGTGTGATTCTAGCTTATTGGTCTTCTTTTATCACATTTTTGTGGGCTTACCTATAAACCACGTATCTTTAAATTCATTCCGCCTTTTAGAATGAATTCTTATACACTAATTAATGTCTGGGCACAATACACACCAGACATATCCCCCCAAACCATCAATCATGCAGGGATGCATGAAACGCTGACCAAAGATCCAGGCAGGTATTTTTTGTCTCTTCAGAAAAACAAAACAGCACTGTTCCCCTGGGCAATGTATGTACCACATTTGAGGAAAAGCATTTACCTAGAGTGATACTGATTTAATGACGTAAAGACAATATGTGTGATAGTTTTACTTTTTGAAATGCCAAACTCTCATCATGTTTATTAAAGAAACATGCTCTGACTCAGCTCCACAGAATGTGCCTAGCACAGTTTTGTGCTACGGGTGACACCCACGGCTGGTCACCCACGCTGATCACTTGTGAGCCATGGTGTTTTGGTTTATACCACCCCTTGGCCAGCATGTACGGATGGTCTGGGCCAATGCTGCTGCTGTGGACTCTTCTCTGAGCTCTCCTTGCTTAATCCTCAGAGATCAGGGTCTGTTCCTCCTCTCTTAACCCTTGTGTAAAATCATCCTTAAAACCCCCAGCTTGGCTCACACAGGCATTCAGGAAAGGCAAGTTCCTCTAACAGAGGGATACTTAACCTGGGGTCCCTGGACCCAAAACGTCCATGAATGGGCTTTACAGTTGCAAATCATCCTGTGAGACCTGCACATTTTTGTATGTGTAGAGATTCTTCTGGGGTTGGGAGCTTGTAGGTCTCAGTGGGTTCTCAGAGGAGTCTGAGTCCTGCCAGAAGTTCACGGGCATCACTCTCGCTGGTTTCCCACCTCCAATTTCATTCTCTTTCCAGTCTATCCCGTATATTACATTAGTGCAACGTCTAAAATCTGCTTTGTGTGTCTTGTGCCCCAACCCAAAGCTTCCAAGTCTCCCTTACCTGCAGGATGATATACTCTGTTGCCCCCGCTACCCTCCTGATTCCATCTCCCACTGTTCTCCACAGCTTTTCCTCTGGGCTATTCTGCTCATTATTTCCCCAACTCACACATGGTCTTTGCAGCCTCACTCACTTACCTTGTCTCATCCCTTCCCCACATTTCAATCCTGCAACTCCTTTAAAATCAGACTGTCCCTCTAAGACTCTCTTCCCTCAACCAACAGCCTCACTCCTGTCCATAAGTTTGCATCATCTGAATATAATCACTGAGGCCTGCAGAAAATTCAGCCTGGGTTTTCCAGTACTGCTCAGGAGACCATTTGGGAAGTTTGGCCTTTGGACTATTCTCGGTAGAAGTTTGGAATCGGACTAGCTCCACCATATTGCATAGAATGGGCTTCCCAGATAGCGGTAGTGGTAAAGAACCTGCCTGCCAATGCGGAAGACATAAGAGACGTGGGTTCGATCCCCGGGTCAGGAAGATCCCCTGCAGAAGGGCGTGGCAACCCCCTCCAGGATTCTTGCCTGGAGAATCCCCATGGACAGAGGAGCCTGGGGGGCTGCAGTCCACAGGGTCGCACAGAGTTGGACACGACTGAAGCGACATAGCAACACAACACTTGAAACCTAAATTCCGTCTTGCAATTTTACTTATTTCACTTCATTAACCTTTCATGTGCATGTTTTGCCATCCAGCCTGGATTGTGAAGTTCCTGAAGATGAAGATCCCTTCATTCATTCTCTCATCTATTTGTTCCCCCAGACACGTATTGCATGTCTTCATTTGATGGATCACCGAGACTGGTGTTGAGCTAGGGCTCCCGCTACACCTGGACCTACACACGGAGAGCATACTTGGTGAAGAATGAATGAGTGAATGCATTAGGGTTGAATCGAGCCATTTCAAGAGTGCTTGAGAACCCCTGAAATGAAAAGGAGCCAGAGTTTCTCTTGGTTTCTGGAGCCAAAGCAAAACCCTCAGGTGTGGTGGTTCTTAAAATGGACCTTCTGGAAGGCTCAGTAGGTCCCAGGCAACAGTTGCTTGCCACAGCCAGGGAGACCGTTTTCTGCTGAGTCTGCACCATCCACGGCAGCTTCCTGGCTTCGCTGGCTCTCCTTGGCTCTTTCTTTCCCAAGGACGGCTGGGAGAGGGCGGGATCTGAGTCTACCCTGTCAGGAGTGCCTGCAACTGATGGTGAGGAAAGAAAAAGAAGACGGAGTCCATGCCCACAGCCACACTAGTGTTTCTGATGACGGTCCTTCCTGAAGAAGCCCACCTCTGGGAACAGGGGACAGGGGGATGTGGGGTGAGTGGCGTCCATGCAGATGGTGGGCTGAGGTTAAACAGCTTCAGGTGGGCCCAGGAACAGAGTGCTGGGTGCCCAAGGCTTTCAGAGACTGCCTTGAAAGCCTACATGTTTGTCTTGGCTGGGTCCATGGGCACCTGGGCATCTTCCACAAGAGCCGGCCAGGATGTTGGTTTGGTTCCTCAGCCTTCCGTCTTGGTTTGGGGTGAATTCAGTTGCTCTGCTCCCTTCAAAGAGGGGACACAGCCCCTGAGACTCTGGGGTGTTGGCGAGCCTGAGTTCTGTAAACCGCATCCAGGAGGTGTGGGGGCTGGTCTCCATCGCCTGGGACTCTGTTCTGTTTGGTGCAAACCAGAACCAGAGAGCTGGCTGGGCTCAGAAGGCCCTGAAGCCTGCTGTTATTCCTTCCCACCTCCTGCTCTCTCCTGCCAGTAAAAATAAGAGAGTGAAACAACTTAGATGCTGGACCTCCCTCAAGGCAAGTGTGTGCTGGGAGAGAGAGATTGTGTCCATGCATTTCAGCGTATCTTTTACAGCTTAGGCTTTAGTTCTCTTGAATTTTTTTTTTTTTTTTTTGCAGAAGTCCCCTGCAGAGGACCTGAGCAACTACCTTCAAAATAATATATGAAAAATACAATGCATCACTATTGGGTTGGGACCACTGACTGCATGTTCCACGTTGGAATGGGAAAAAGTCACCTTTTACTCATTAGAAAATGGATCAATGTGAATATACGCTTGGCTGCCTTTTAATTTTACTATGGTGAAATACATATACTCTTAAAATTTACCATCTTAATTATTTTACACTGAATGGTTCCGTGGCATTTAATGCCACTATCATCAGTGTCTACTTTCAGAACACTTTCTATCACCCCTAGAGGCAGGGTGGTACCCGTTAAGCCATTATCCCTCCATCCTTCCTACCCCCAGCTCCTGGCAACCCTTAGTCAGCCTCTGACTCCGTGGATGACCCTCTTCTGGATACTTCATGTAGAGATGTACCTTGCGATGCGTGACTTCTTTCACTGGGCATAATAATGTTCCCAAGTTTATCCTTGTTGTGGCATGTATGAGAATTTCATTACCTTTTGTGGCTGAATGTTTACCCTGTGTTTGGGTCTCAAATTATTTTCTCTCCCTTGAATTTCCATTTCCACTCCCATCTTCACTCTTTCTTGAGAACTTCTGATGTCTTGACACGACTGAACTGGATTCCTTCCAACTCACTTCCCTCCAACTTGTCCGGCAATGCCCACACCACTCCTGAGGATCATGTATACCAGGACCCCCTGAAGGGCCAGTCAAAATCGTAGCTTCCAGCGCCATCTACACCCGCTAAACACACTCTTTGGGAATGGAGATAGAGGACCTACATTTCTAACAAGTTCTTGTCACTCTGATGTACACGTGTGAGCACCAGGGCTGTGACACAGGGCTGGCCAGCTCCCCCCAAACCCCAGCCCAGGATCCCTTAGTCAACTGCAATGGCTGGGTTTCATCTCCATCTACACCCACTGGAAATCCAGCTCAACGGCCACACCTCCTGTGATTCAGGAAACTTTCCTCAACTCTTGACCTGAAGCCATCTCTCCTAGACCGTGAGCTCCCTGAAACAGAATCCAGGCTTCTCTTTCTATCCCTTGAATAACAGTCATCCCTTGAAGAACACTCAATGAGTCCTTCCACATGGCGCTATCCTGGGTGCCCTAAACAACCACCCAATTTACTCTTCACAGGGTACCAGCAAAGGCAGGGTCATTATCCCCAATCTCGAAGAACTGCCATTCCCAGGAAATGCCAGAGTGTTCCTGCTCAGTGGCAGGCAGAGATGAACCCCTCAGCCTAAATCATGGAGGAGAGCATCAGTGAGCGAAGCCTGTGAAGAAGCATATCTTAAACTCCCAGGGAATAAAAAGCTGTCAGACGGTGCCGGTAGGACAATCATTTAAAAACATGAATTAGTTGCTGTCTGGGCTTCCCAGGCAGCACTAGTGGTAAAGAACCCTCCTGCCAGTGCAGGAGACATAAGAGATGCGGGTTCGATCCCTGGGTCAGGAAGATCCCCTGGAGGAGAGCGTGGCCACCCACTCCAGCTTCTTGCCTGAAGAGTTCCATGGACAGAGAAACCTGGCGGGCTGCATTCCACAGGGTTGCAAAGAGTTGGCCACGGCTGAAGAGGCTGATCGCAGCACAGCACACAAAAGTAACATCTAAGGAAAAGATGTGTCCGAGCTTTCCATCCCCAACCCCACTCTGTGCCTCCCGAGTGGTTTTCTTTATGCCCGAGGCTTCCTACATGGAAGGCGTGCACCTTCATTCCTGCCTCATCTTATTCACGCTTCAATCATCCTGCGCTCAAAGCCCAAGGTATGAGCCGTTCATTACGAAAAAAGCACAGGTTAATCCATGGAGCTCCAGCAGGATGGCCCGTGTGACATGTGGCTCACATGGCTCCTGCCCAGTTGGACTAGCACAGGGCCTAACCTGGGCCAAGAAAGTAAAGCTTTGAAGACAAATGGCAGCTTTCCTTCCCACATGAGCCAGCACCTCCACTCCCAGGTATGTCCCACAAAGAACTGGAAACCGGGACTCAAAACAGATGCTAGTACATCTGTGTCCACAGCAACAGTGCCATTCACAATAGTCAAAAGGTGGTAACCACCCGAGTGTCCTGTATGAACAGACAAACAGAATGTGCCCGATCCAGAGAATGGAATGTAACTCAGCCTTCAAAGCATCGCCACTGCTATAACGTGGCTGAATCTTGGAAACATGATGCTACGTGACATAAGTCAGACCCAAAAGGACAACCATTGTATGATTTCACTTGGATGAAAAGTCTAGAGGAGGGAAAATTCATAAAGAGAAAGTAGATAAAAATTTACCTACTTTACCTGTGGGAAGGAGGAATGCAGCACTATTGCTTAATGGGAACAGAGTTTCTGTCTGAGGTGATGGAAACAATTTTAGGAATAATGGTGTCGTTTGCCTAACATTGTGAATGTAATTAATGCCCCCGAACGGCGCGGTTAACACAGGATTCAAACGGTGGGCTCCGTGTTACTTGTGCTTGTCGTTGGTTAGTCGCCCAGTTGCAGCCCCACGGACTGTGGCCCACCGGAGACTGTCCACGGGATTCCCAGGCGTGAATACTGGAGTGGGTTGCCATTTCCTTCTCCAGGGGATCTTCCTGACCCTGGGATCGAACCTGTGTCTTCTGCACTGCAAGCAAATTCTTTATTGCTGAGTCACTGGAGAAGCCCTTATGTTACTTTTATTTTACAAAAAAAAGAAAAAAAAAAAGCTGAAAAAATACTCAGCTTTCCTTTCCAGCTACTCCAATAAAATAAAGAACTGTGGATTTGACAGATTTTGTTACAGGATCCTTGTGTCTAGGTCCTCTTTGAGTAGGGTCTATTAGAAGCTCCCTGCTGTTGAAATCATAATCTGTTTAACCTCCTATTCCCCTGCCCCAGCTGCTGTGGTCTGGAGAGAAGGAAATCCTCTGGCTTCCTCTGAATGGCCCAAGGGAGAGCGCTGCCCAGCCAAGAGGGACGCCTCTGCCCCCGCAGACCTTCCCGAGGGTCTCCATCTACACAAGGACCCCAGGGCGTCTCCTGTCCTGGGATCAGAGTTCGGACTGACTGTCCTGTGACGACCACTAGCATGGATCCTCATTTCACTGTTAGAAGTTCCCCCAGCAACCTTTAGCCTGTGTCCTTTCAGGACCTATGGAATTTTTAATGATGAAATGAGGAAGTATTAAAGAAATATCCGAGTCTACCCCAGCCTTGGGAATACACCTGTGATGACTCTGCACACCTGGCGTGGCTCAGTCTTACACATCCCACAAGCAGGGAGGGCAGGGACCAGGGCCGGGGAAAGTCATTACCGGGCACAAGGCCGGTGGTAAGGTTAATAGCTGTTCTGAAATACAACCGCTATTCAGAGCATGTGCTTAATAATCTTCAATCAGCTCGCGTTTATTTGCATGTCAAATCGATTTTACAGGCAAAAAGCATCTCTCATATAAATTAAATGCTCTATCAAAGCCCTCCACGCTTCCAAAAAGCCTCAGGCACTCACTTCAGGCTCTTTGGAAAAAACTTAACGGTAGCTTAGGTTTCCTGTACAGTCATGTACAGACGTTTCGTTTTAATTTTTATTATTAGTTTATCAAGGGCATATGCAGATTTATTACATGCCAAGAATGTTCCAAAACTTTTCACTAGTATCACTCCACTGATTTCTGTCAACAATACTTTAAGACTCCCATTGTGCAGATGAGAAAACCAAGGCCCAGGCCCCTCTAACAATGATGGCGCAGACCGCAAGGACAGCTCGTAAGGTGGCAGGTAAGATACCAAACAACCTACTGTTTGGGAGGTTTAGCACCCCATCTCCTCCCGTTGATTATGTTCCTATAAGGCCCAGGGCAGTCCACTAAAGGACAAGGCAAAAATAGGTCTGCTGCCTGGCTCTGTCTTTGATTTCCCCCTGTCTCCCTGGTTTCCAGGGAAACTGAGGGAAGGGAGAGAGGGAGGGGCTAGTGCCTCCACCTGCCCTAGTGGGCTTTTGTCAGGAAAAGATGGCAGAGGGGAAATGAGAGTTTTCAGAACAAACCCGGCATTGGTACTATCAACTTGAGGGTCCTACCGGTTTTCAGAGCAGTGCTGAAATTCCCGGTAATTCCAGTGTCTGAGAGCCATTTCAAGAGGTGATCACAATGCCATTGTTTTAGATCTGAATCAGGGCTGTGGGTTGTCCCCACGCTGGGTTTCCTGGTCAGCATGTTGCACTTGAGTGATGCAGGATGTTATCGTGGGGGAAGTGGGGTGAAGGGTACCTGGGCCCTCTCTGCGCTATTTTGCAGCTTCCTGTATATCTATAATTATTTCAGAGTAAGGTCTTTTTTTAAATACCATTGTTTAAGAAGCCAGGGAAGTGTAGCTACTTCTCCAGGCTTGTGCTGTTCCCAGAGCTGTGAGCTCACAACAAGCTGGTCTCTGTGATGGTCAGTCTCTGGGCGGAGCCCACCTCTTTCAGAGGCTGACCCCCTGCTTGGCACCAGCTCCCCGTTTCCCCAGATGGGGGATCCCCTTTTCGCGCTGGAGGCCAGGACATTGCTAACTGCATCTCTAGGCGCCACCGGGAGCTTGCAGCGCTTTCCGATAAATCTCAGGCCGTCATTCCTTTCTCTCAACCCCAAGAAAGGAGCTCGACTGGGAAGTATGGGTGTCTGGGGGAGTCCCAGGAGGTGGGACCGTGGGAGCTGGGGTGAACAACAGACCATCTGCAGGCCCGGATTAGGAAATTCTTTCCGGGGGACACTGAGGTTGGACTGCCATGCTCAGACTGGGGTTCTAGTCAGTATTCCGAGGCCCAGGGTCATGAGCCTCGTGGTAAACATGGAAACGGAATTCTCAGGCAGCAGTAAAACGGCCTGCCCACCTTCTCCATGCTTCAAGCACAAGGGGCTGTTATCTTCCAGGGGTTCTGAGAAGCCTGTGAAGAGCCGTCTCCTATTTCTGCAGCCAGGCTGCAGGAGGTGTATTTATAACCTTCCGCTTACAGACAGTCTACCTAAGATTCTGGATCTGAATTGATTTCTCTCCCCAAAGCCCGGCATTTGGAGTTAGATCTCTTCTTCCTGAGACGTTGTGACTCCAATCATGAAATTCCTGAACATGGGGCATGGAGATTCCATGGGGATTAGATCTGGCTAGAAAGCCGTGGAGTCAGAGGCGATTTGTCACAGGCCACTCTGGATTAAACCCCCAGGGGTCAAGAGGATGAGTCTAAAAATTCCAAAGCTGGGGGCTGGGGGTCAGGAGGCACCGTGTCACCTCTGGGGTGTCCCTTTCTCTCCGTCTCATATTTGGCTTCAGAGTTTAGGGTCTGCTCTTGCTTCTGGAAACGTGACACCCCGATTTCTTGTGGCTTCATCCCCTGTTGTCCTGAGGGGCCAGGATGACTTTCCCCGCAAAAGAATCTGTGGATTCCTCCCAATGCCCCCACTTTCTCCATCGGAGCCTGATCCGCTGTCTTTGGCTTCTCTCTGTCCTTTGATCCGCTGATAACCAAGGTCCTCCCCGCAGCCCAGCCCCAGCCTCTGTGCGTTATGCATGTTAGTCGCTCAATCGTGTCCGACTCTGCGACCCCATGGACTGTATAGCCCCCCAGACTCCTCTGTCCATGGAATTCTCCAGGCAAGAACACTTGAGTGGGTGACCACTCCCGTCTCCATGGGACCTTCCCGACCCAGGGATGGAACCCAGGTCTCCACTGCAGGCAGATTCTACACCATCTGAGCCACCAGGGAAGGTGGCTCAGACTTTTAAAAAATCTACTTTTTGTAATTCCTTCTCTACAGATGGCTGGGCAGCTTTTGCAGGCTGTGCTTCTGAATTTTAACCTCCAGTCTGACTGACTGGCTCTCAAGTGGCGTGGCTACCTTAGGGCCTACGGTGGATGCTGTAATCTTCCTCCTGAAGGGCTCCTGTCTTGGACCCTAAGCTCCCTGAGCACAGGGAGGGCAGTACTTCTGTTAGAAGCTAAGACACATACTCTCTGGCCCTGATGGAGGAAGATGACCCCAGTGCTGCTTTAGGGAGCAGCAGGAAGACCCTGGTCTGAAGCTTGTGTGCTCCCAAGGTGGTTTTTTGGGAGGACCCAACATGTGCCAGACAGTATGCTGAGCCACTCACATAATACCCTATCAGGCCAGAACTATTATTCCTGTTATACACGTAAGGAAATCAAGGCACAGAGAGGTCAAGTAAGTAGTCTAGGATCACACAGCAATGGTCAGGATTTGAACCCATGCCGGACATCCTCTCACATGGGTAGGCAAATGCATCTCGGGTTGGCTGGCATGTGAGCAGCCTTGATGCTGGAATATGGGCTATTTGAAGAACCCCGCCAGGAAGAGCATCCTGGCTTCTCCCTGGTTAATGTCACCCTTGCCACTGATGTTCTTCAAGGAATGGTTTCATCTTGCTCAGTGACTGCTGGGCCTGTCACATTAGGGATGATAAGAAGCCCCTTTGCTCCAGGCTCAGATTTGCTTCCACTCCCTTAGACCTGTTTTTGCAGGAGCAGCCTGGCAGCTGGGCTGTTCTATAAAAGTCAAAGTGGTACCCATGAAGGGGGGTTGTTTTCCCCTTCTGCCCCTCCGGCGCCCTGGTGTCCTTCCAAAACAGCATAGGAGCTCCTAGCTGCTCGGAGCAGCGGGTCTGGGAAGAAAGCTCCCCTGGCCCCTCCCTGGACAAGCCTGACTCACAGCCTTTGAGGAAGGGGAAGGATGGGAGTGGAGGGAGCCCTCTACACCTGCCTGTGCCTTTGGCCGCATCCCAGGAAACGTTCCGACCCCACCCAACTGCACAAAGACTTAAGTCTCTGCTCAGCCCTGTTCGGGGCATGGCCCAGGGGCCTGCTTCCGCTCTGGGCTCCCAACACGGTGGGACAAGCCCAGAGCCTGAGGACAGGTGGCCTCAGTGTGCACCTCTAGTTCAGAGCCGTGGCTGGCATCATCCTTTCCTTTTCAGATGTGCGTCCTGCCTGGCCGGCTCCCCTCAGGCTGGGGTCCGCAGGGAGATGGCCGGGGGCTCTCATCTCACTCCCTTCTGATGTTACCCACCTGCCTCTGGCCCACCCCTGAGCTGGGACGGGGAGTCTGTCCCCCTGCCAGGGAGCGGTGCATTATGTGTCTTCAGTTCAGTTCAGTCGCTCAGTTGTGTCCGACTGTGACCCCATGAATCACAGCACACCAGGCCTCCCTGTCTATCACCAACTCCCAGAGTTCACTCAAACTCATGTCCATCGAGTCGGTAATGCCACCCAGCCATCTCATTCTCTGTCACCCCCTTCTCCTCCTGCCCCCAATCCCTCCCAGCATCAGGGTCTTTTCCAATGTGTCAACTCTTTGCACCAGGTGGCCAAAGTATTGGAGTTTCAGCTTCAGCATTAGTCCTTCCAATGAACACCCAGGACCGATTTCCTTTAGGATGGACTGGTTGGATCTCCTTGCAGTCCAAGCGACTCTCAAGAGTCTTCTCCAACACCACAGTTCAAAAACATCAATTCTTCAGCACTCAGCTTTCTTCATAGTCCAACTCTCACATCCATACATGACCACAGGAAAAACTATAGCCTTGACTAGACAGACCTTTGTTGGCAAAGTAATATCTCTGCTTTTCAATATGCTATCCAGGTTGGTCATAACTTTCCTTCCAAGGAGTAAGTGTCTTTTAATTTCATGGCTGCAACCACCATCTGCAGTGATTTTGGAGCCCCAAAAAATGAAGTCTGACACTGTTTCCACTGCTTCCCCATCTATTTCCCATGAAGTGATGGGACCAAATGCCATGATCTTCATTTTCTGAATGTTGAGCTTTAAGCCAACTTTTTCACTTTCCTCTTTCACTTTCGTCAAGAGGCTTTTTAGTTCCTCTTCACTTTCTGCCATAAGGGTGGTGTCATCTGCACTTCCCACAATTCCTGCTGTAAATTACTGCTGTGGGCTCAGCTCCAAGAAAGCTGGCAAGAGTGGGTAGTCAGTCTGCATGGAGGCCAGCAAAAGTCACCTTCTGTGTGCAAAGTCATCACAAGTGTGTGTGGGTGGGGGCAGGGAAGGGTAGAGGGTCATAGACTCAATAGAGACTATTTCCATAGAGTATTCCCTCTCTTTCTCCCAAATATGCATCTTCAGGACTTTTATAGCAATCAAGGCCAGGTTCCCCCCCACCTCCCTACCCCGCCCACCCCAGGATGCACCTGGAGAGCTAAGAGACTGAACAAACTGTCAGGCTCAGACACGTGGCAGAAGGTAGTTCTTTGGAAACGGTGGAATCAGAATTCAGGTTGAGCTGGCCCTGGAAGTGCCCAGGTTGCTGTCTCCAGCACAGGAGGGCTGGGGCTGTCCTGGTCTGCCTTGACCGTCTATCTCATTACCCTGTGCTGGAACCGTGTTGAAACCTTCACCAGGTTCCCTCCTTGACCCTTTCTTTCACACCTCCGTGCCTTGGCTCATCCCCTTCCCTCCCCTAGACATCCTTCTTCTTGTCTCCAACGTTCCTTTGTTACCTGTGCCTTAGGTCCTGGCCACAAGCTACCTCCTCCTCCAGGCAGCCTTCCACATTGCTCAGGGAATGAGCAGATCCCAGTGGGAAAGGAACAGGAGCCCCATCTGACAACGCAGACATGGAGAGCCGTGGCGCACGCAGCGTCCCTCAGAGGCTGCCGCCATCACATCCTTAGTCCCGAGCTTCCCAGGCTGCCTTGCTGTGCTTTATTTATACGCCCCTCCTCACGGGAGAATAACAGCTCTCCTCTCTCATTCATTCAAAAATGTTTATTGAGCAACTACTGTCTGCCAGGGGCTTCCCTGGTGGCTCAAATGGTAAAGAATAAACCTGCGATGTGGGAAACTTGGGATCGATCCCTAGGTTGGGAAGAACCCCTGGAGGACCACGTGGCAACCCACTCCGGTATTCTTGTCTGGAGAATCGCCGTGGACAGAGGAGCCTGGTGGATTACAAACGGTCAGGCTCGCTGAGCGACTAAGCACCTGCTGTCTGCCAGACACCGTGTCCTGTAGCAGGGAACACAACTGTTGCTCCCAGATACCTCTGAATTGACAGAGCAGGAAGCAAGACATGTGAGGAACTGAAACTAAAGGAAGAATTTTGCATCCCTTCAGTTTGCACATATGCGTGATTGTGGATGGGGGGCGGGGAAGGGGGTGGATTGCTATTTGTTGCGTGAATTCCATTAACCACTTACAGCTCTCCAAGCTAACTCATCACTTATCAGCTACATATGCAAATCTCGTCAAGGGAAATTCACTAAATTAACTATATTCTCTCTGACTTAAATTCCTTCCCTGGGGCAAGTGGGACCTGACATTCAGTTGGTTATTTATCGGACTGTGTCTTGGCCCTCAGGCAGCACGACTGACTCCTTCCACCTCTAGGTTTCTGTAGACCATGGAAACGTGGAATTGCAGACCGCCCCTGCCCCTGTTGTAACTGACCATCCCAACCTTCCCACGGATGCCTTTCCTCTTTCCCACAGCTTAGCGGGTTCAAGTTCAGTTCTTCCCCTGCAGCCTGCTACGTTGCTTACAGCAGTCATTGCATTGAAAGGACAGAGAAGGAAGAAAGAAAAGCCAGAGGCCTGGCTGGCGGAGAGCAAGAGAGGCAGGCAGTTTTAGCATTGTCAGCAAGGACTCAACTCTTTAAGCCACATCCCATGAGCATCCCCCAGGACTTAATTCCTTGGGCTGGTATCTGCTCAGCCCCTGGAGGCCCAGGGAAGGAGATGACAGCTTGGCAGAGGGACCAGCTTTGGAGGGAAAGGCTGAGGCTCGTTCTGAAAGAAAACCAGGTGTTCTTGGAGGAACTCTGCCATTTAAGAAACGATAAACGTCTCCTTGGCAGAAAGCCTGTTGCAAGGGGGAGTGGTTGCTTTAGCAGAAGATCCACAATTAGTAGATGTTTCTTTGAACCCAGGCCATGCATTACAGCTACAAGCTTTCATTAAAGATCATGTTGACTCCGGTATTTGGCATTTGCTTCCTTGGGCCAGCCCAGAGCCACCAGGCTGCAGGACACTGAGGCAGCCCAAGGAGCCCACTGTCTATTTGTAATGGTCCTTACTTATCCCGAAGTGGAGACCCATTCGATGACATTCCAAATTTTTCCATGACTCGAAGCAGAGAGGTAGGTGCCTTCAGCAGCTTCATGCCTTAACTACCTAAAAATCAAGCATAGAAGACTCTAAGGGGCTATTTTGTGGCAGGATGAACTACTGTAACATGTTAGTAACAAGAATTTGAGAGAGAGAGAGAGGTGGGGTGAGCGCGCCCAGGCCTGCTACCTGCGGGGACCAGCGGCGAAGCCTTGGGAAATGGAAACAGAAGTTCTCCAGCCGGGCTGAATGCATTACCCTGTGCTGGAGCCGTGTTGAAACCTTCACCAGGTTCCCTCCTTGACCCTTTCTTTCGCACCTCCATGCCTTGGCTCATCCCCTTCCCTCCCCTAGACATCCTTCTTCTTGTCTCCAATGTTCCTTTGTTATCTGTGTCTTAGGTCCCAGCCACAAGCTACTGCCTTAGGTCCCGGCCACAAGCTGCCTCCACAAGCCGGGCCGAACGCAGCATGGAAGTGCAAGAAGGCCATCATAAGGCTGGCTTTTTGGAACTGCCTGGACCCTTTGCTGGCCCCCGCAGATGACCCCATGGAAACCCCTGTGCTTTCAAGAGCTGCTTCCTGGAGAGAGAAGATGGAGAATTCGGCAAACTGAAGGGAAGCCCTTACCTCCCTGGCTCCTCTGGCGGCCAGGTGGGAGCAGACGGCTAGCAGGCTCGGAAGCGCTGACCATTTGGTTCATTAAGCAAATACTGGCCAGGGGCCTGTCTACCATCGGGCCTGGGCAGGGCCACCCACAGGCGGTGACCGTCTAGTTGGACAGCCAGTCTGGCCGGCCGCGCCTCGGCAGGGACAGCGGAGGGGCAGAGGCCGGGCGTGGCCCTCCCAGCCTTCTTCTCTTCCCGACAAAACCTGTCACCAAATCTGTTGCCTTCGAAATCACAGTTTGAGCCCACAACTCCCTCACCCAGAGCCTCTCCTGGACACCCCCCTCCTGAACCCTGGGTCTCCAGGGTCCACAGGGTCTGGTCCCCCAGCCTCTGCAGCTTTCATCCTCCCCTCCTCTGGGAGCTCCAGATGGCTGGAAGTTCTTTCTGTCTGTCCAGCTGACCCCCTCTCCTCGGGTCTCTCCTGTCCTGTGACTTGGCCGAGGCATCTTCTCTGCCTGAACACCCGCCCACACCCTTCGTTCCCCTCAAACCTCGAACTCCCAAGCCAAGGCCATCTCTGAGTCCCACTCAACCGCCACGACGCCTGCTGCTGGTCTTCCCCTTTCTTCCACGGCCCTGGCAGCTCCTGCCTTGACTAATTATCTCAGGCAGATTTCCACAACAGCATTTCAGAGCCCTTTGTCCCCCTTGATGTTGAGCCCCTACAGGGCAGTGGCCGTGTTGTAAGCCCCTGGTTCTCAATCTGACTGTATGTTGGAACCCTCTAAGGGGCCTTAAAAGAACCCCGATGCCTGGGGTATCAGGTTTACAGATTCTGACAGAGTTGGTCTGGCTGCAGCCAAGAGGGTTTTTTATTTTTAAACTTAATTTTTTAAATTGAAGTATAGTTGATGTACAATGTTATGTTATAGATGTTCAATAGAGTGATTTACCCTTTGTAAAGGTTATGCTCCATTTATAGTTATTATAAAACATGGGCTGCAGTCCCCATGTTATACAATCTGTCCTTGTCATTTATTTCCCACATATTAGTTTGTACCTCTTGTGCCCTTACCTCTGTATTGCCCCTCCCCGCCTCCCTCTCTCCACCAGTTTATATTCACTAGTCTGTCGTACTTTATGAGACTCTGAATGTAACTGATAGCCTACACTGGTTGTTCTTCTCTAATTTCGTTCAGTGTAACACCAAGAGGTAGGATTTTTAAGAACTCAACAGGTGATTTGAAATGCAGTCACACTCTGAGAGCATCATTTTTACCTTCACTGGTCTCCTGCACCTCAGGTATTCATTGCATTCAACAGAATCATCAGAAGTTAATCAACAGAATCAACGGAGGGGGCAGAGATGGTGAACAGGCTGTAGACCAGCACTGCCCAATGGAAACGTATGTAAATTTTCAGTTTTTTGTCACTACATGTAACAAAGTCAAAAGAAACAGTGAAATTAATATATCTTTTATTTAATCCATGTATGTAAAAGCATCAGGCTTCCCAGATGGTGCTAGTGGTAAAGAACCCACCTGCCAATGTAGGAGACGTAAGAAACTTGGGTTCAGTCACTGGGTCGGGAAGATCCCCGGAGGAGGGCATGGCAACCCATTCCAGTATTCTTTGCCTGGAGAGTCCCTTGGATAGAGGAGCCTGGTGGGCTACAGTCCATGGGATCACAAACAACTGGACGTGACTGGGCAACTTAGCATGGACACACACATGCAATAGTATCATTTCAATACATAATCAATACAAAAATTATTATTGTTGCGGACGGTGGCTGCAGCCATGAAATCAGAAGATAATTGCTTCTCGGCAGGAAAGGGATGACAAACCTAGATGGTGTGTTAAAGAATAGAGACATCATTCTACCAGCAAAGGCCCGTGTAGTCAAGGCAATGGTCTTCCCAGTGGTCAGGTACGGTTGTGAGAGCTGGACCATAAAGAAGGCAGGGTGCCAAAGAACTGATGCCTTCAAACTGTGCTGCTGGAGAAGACTTCTGAGTGTCCCTTGGAGAGCAAGGAGATCAAACCAGTCAATCTTAAAGGAAATCAACCCTGAATATTCATTGGAAGGACTGATGCTGNGTTGTGAGAGCTGGACCATAAAGAAGGCAGGGTGCCAAAGAACTGATGCCTTCAAACTGTGCTGCTGGAGAAGACTTCTGAGTGTCCCTTGGAGAGCAAGGAGATCAAACCAGTCAATCTTAAAGGAAATCAACCCTGAATATTCATTGGAAGGACTGATGCTGAAGCTGAAGCTCTAGTATTTTGGTCATCTGAACAGTCAGCTCGTTGGAAAAGACCTTGATGCTGGGAAAGATTGAGGGCAGAAGAAGAGAGCATCAGAGGATGAGATGGCTGGATGGCATCACCAATGCAATGGACTTGAACTTGGGCAAACTTCGGGCTATGGTGAGGGACAGGGAAGCCTGGTATGCTGCAGCCCGTGGGGTTGCAAAGCACCGGACACAACTGGGCAACTGAACACCACCACCAACCTTGTACATTCTTTTTTTTGTACTACTTCTTCAGAATCTGATGTATATTTTACACTTACTTGTGGTTCATCTCTGTTAGGGTGAGCCACACTTCAAGGGCTCAATAGGCGCGTGCAGCTAGCGACTGCCATGGGGCAGTCAGAGACCAGAGACCGATGGAATCCTGATGTTCCCTGCAGAGCTGGTCTGCAGAGCACGTGCACACCATCCCGGCAGAAGGAAAGGTGCCTCTGCAGCCACAATGAGAGAGATCTAACACTCTCATCCCCACACAGCCCCTCACTCCCTTTCTAGTTAAATCACAGCATCTTCTTATCTGGCCTCACTCTCTGCTCCATCCCCTCCCCACCCCTACCCCATCTGGGTCCCACATCCAAAACAAATTTCCTCCAGTCCTCAGCCTCCTGTGGGCCAGCTTTCCAGCACCCAGCTGCGGGCCTGCTGCGTTTCCTGTCCTGGTTGTTCTTTGGAGAGCTGGCTGCCAGTCCCCGCAGGAGGGAAGGCGTGGGAGGGCCAGGGCACCTGGCCCGGAGATCTGGGAGAAATCCGGAGGGTGTGGAGTGTGTTCTCTCTCCCTCTCCTTCGATTTCTCTCACTCTCTTTCAGAGTCAAATGCTCAGCCACTGGCCACCCCTCCCTGCCAGGCCCAAAGGCCCTCCCCAACCCTCAAGAAACCCCATCAACTGAGCAAATCTCCAGGTGAGAGACACCTGGCTATTTGCCACCCTCTCCAGGGGCAACCCGTGGTGGGGACATTTTGATGCCAAAATGTGCAGAGCTAGCAAGAACAGGACTATTATTAGGCTTTCCCCCACCATCCCAGTCACCAGCCACATGACTCAACCCTTTGATGTCACAGTGGGGGCTTCTGCCCAGCTCTCACTAATATGGTATTTCTGCAAATGCTGGCCCACTGGCACGTACTGTCATTGTGCTCTCAGCGATTATCTTTTATTTCCAAAGGCAATTAATCTTCTTTGCCATCTTTTTTTTCTCCCTTGCATGTGGCCAGGTCCCAGCCTTTGTTGCTCTTTTGAATCTGTGAATCGTTTGGGAGCATGTGGTAAATTGGCTTTTATGCCCTAAGTTTTTGCTGAAAGCTGAGACGGCAGGGATGGCTAATGAGAAATAAATTTTTTTTCAAGTGCTGTAACTCTTAGGCATGTAAGCAAGAGGTTTCGCATGAAAACTTGGAGAGATTAACTGTAGATGACCCAATTTCATGGCGTTATAAAGTGCTTCAGCATGACTGGTTCCACAGCTCAATCATCAAAGATTTATTGACGGGTCACTCTGCCCAGGGCACGTGACTGGTTCCTGGGAGGCGGTGGAGGGACAGACATCACAGCCCCTGTTTAATTGAGGAAATAAAACACAGGGCACAGGTAGACAGAGAGAATAAGGATGACAAGGTCATGTGTGTTGAATGGAAGTTCAGGAGAGCAAGGTAACAGGCCTCAATGCTACTGTGGGTGTCCAGGAGAGCAGGGGGTGATCAGAAAACAGCGCAGAGGAGGCGCCTGCTTGGGCTGAACAAAAAGAATAGGCTCGTTACAGTTTCCAGCCAGTAACTGGCAGGAGGTTCCGTACGAGTCCAGAGGCGGGTGTCAGGCTTTACAGTGCATGCAGGATGGAAGCTGCCCCGTCTCACGTCAAAAGTGATGATTCTAGGAGTCAGGACCGTTAGGTTCTCCTTCTACCTCTGCTGCAGACATCCTCTGATGACTTTGGCCAGTCCCATAACCACCTCAGGACTCCTCCTAGGACTGACAATACTTGTTGCTGTCCTTCCCTTGATCTGCCGTTCAAGAAAGATCAGAGGTTGACCCTTCATCCATCATCTGCGCATTCAAACATCCATCCATCTGTCCGTCCATTTATCCACACATTTGTCTATCCATAAATACATACGGCGTCCAATAATGCACCTCTCCATCCACTCATTGTCCATCTAGCCATCCACTCACCCATCCTCTTGTGCGGTCATCCACCTCTGGGTAAACCAATCGGTCCATCCATTCCCCCCCGCCCCACCCATCCACCATCCGTTTATCTGTCCTTCCAGTAAATCAGCTGTGCACACGTTCATTCATCCAGTCCTCATTTCCTAAGGACCTACTCTGTGACAGTCACTGAGTCACCAAGTACTGAGAAATGCGAAGGGAAAAAAAAGCATGATTCTTGCCATCAAGGCAATGATCCATACACAGGTATTCAAACTCAAATGACAAAGTTGCTCCATAAGACAGCAGTGAGTAAAGACTGCTGGGTCAAAGGGCAAAGAGAGCCCCGCGTGAGTGATACCAGTGCAGACTCACCCCTGCCTGAGCACTGACTTCCTAGGGTTACAATCGTCTGTGTATATTTTCTGTTCGACCCAAAGCTCGGGAACACAGGTTCTCTTATTTTCAGTACCACCCTTGGACCCAGGCAAGAGGGAGCCCTGTCCTGGGGTCCCTATTGCAGGGCCCTGCTCTGATGTTCTTTGATCTGTGCCCCTCTCCACAGGGGGAGGAGTCTGGGGAGAAGCCCATTCGGAGCCCATGCCTCCCCCACCTTTTGGGTCATGCCCCAGGTAGCCAGGCCCAGATGGACCTGAGGAGGCCTCTTCCCTGTGTGGACCCTCCCGAGAGGGGGTGGTGTCAGTGCTGCCCTGAGCTAAAGTCATGGTCCAAGGGCAGCATCTGTGGGGTGTGGATGGAACTTGGACATGCAGGCTGGGCTGACCACACTCATGTGCCCACAAGGCTCCTAATAGAGTAGGACAGAGTTGGAGTAGATGAGAAGGCGACAGGCTACAGGGCAGAGACACGAGTCTGCTCTTCCCAAGTCATCAGCTCCAGCACAGAGCCCTAAGGTGTCCAAGAATTTTGCACTGAAATACAGACCTCCAGATTGCTCCAGAAGTCAAGGAAGGAGGAGAGAATACATTTTAACTAACAGTGTTTTACAAGAATAACCTTTAAGGACTTCCCTGGTGGTCCAGTGGTTGAGACTCCATGTTTTCACTGCAGCGGCCACGAGTTTGATCCCTGGTCAGGGAACGAAGATCACGCATGCCGTGAAGCTCAGTCAAAAACATCTTTTAAAAAGGAACAACCTTTAAATGTTTAGGCCTATAGATTGTGAGTCTACCCTTGCGGCTCAGCTGGTAAAGAATCTGCCTGCAATGTGGGAGACCTGGGTTTGATCCCTGGATTGGGAAGATCCCCTGGAGAAGGGAAAGGCTACCCACTCCAGTATTCTGTCCTGGAGAATTTCATGGACTGTATATAGCCCATGGGGTTGCAGAATCGGACACAACTGAGCGACTTTCACTTTCACTTTCTAGTGTCTTGACCAGGTCCTATGAATGTTAGGGACAGGACCCCACACCCTGTTTGTGGTTGAATCGTAAGTTCCTAAGCACACATACAACTAAAGGTAGTGCATGATTTGGGACTGGATTCTGAACTAGAGAAAAAAGTGCTATAAGAGATACAGTTGGAACAATGGGCAAAATTGGAATATGGACTGTAGATTAGATGATAGTATTCTATCAATGTTAAATTCCTGAATTTGAGAACTGTGTTGTGGTGCCTAAAAGAATATCCTCGTTCTTAGAAAATACAAGGGGAAGTATAAAGGATAGAGGAACAGATGCCCGCGACCTTTCTCAAATTATTCAGAGAAAACAAAAAGATGCTGATAAGAAAAGACTTCCAAAATGTTAAAAACGGATGATTAGGGGTAAAGGGTGTGTGGAAGTCCTCTGTATTCTTGTAACTTTCAACTGCAAGCTTGAAATCATTTCAAAACCAAAACTTTGAAAACAAAATGGCTCAATGTCTTGAGCAGAGGAGAGATTTAGTCAGTGTTGGCTGGGGTGATATTTCGAGGCCAAAGAGACGAGATTTGTGACTTTCTAGCTGGTGCAGATTATAAAGCCTCCCACCATTCCTCTGCTGAGCTTGGCTCTGCGGGGCTCCCCAGGGCCAAGATGCTGCACACATGGATGCCGTGTGTCCCATGAGTTTGGATTGCCTCCACCTTCACAGAAAGACCTTAGCTAGCGCGGCCTTCAGAGTAAGGGCATCCAAGGAGGAGAGTTTTAATGTTACCCGTTGCTGAAAAAAGTCACTCCTCGTTTGAATTGGACCAGCAGGTGTAACATTTTGTACCATAAAACCACATTTCCCTTGAAAATAAATTTTTCCCTGGAGAACCAGGGATCCGTACCTGCACTCCCTGACCCCTGTGCACCCTGATGAACAGCAGGACTCTGGAAGGAGGACAAAGATGGTGCTGTTCTCAGAGAAAGGAGCTGGAGCCCCCATCTCTCTGCCCGCACAAGCCGCAGGCCCAGCGGATGTGGGTTTGCCCTCTCCGCTCCGGAACTCAGCGCTGCCTTCCTGCAGTATCGCGCCCACCGATGTTGTTGCTGACCTGTGGCCAGGAGCCCCACCTGGGCCAAGTGTTGATGCCGAGACTCCTCTGGGTCACGTGCCCTGGCACCACGCGCCCTGGCTGCCCAAACCATTGGAGGAGACTCTCGGAGGGCTGCTCCCACTCTTGGCTCTCCCCATGGAAATTCCCGGCTATTTCAGAGCAGCAGGCAGGCTGGCTGCCCGCCGGGCCGCCCAGCGCAGCATCTTCCTGCCCAGGGAGCCCTTCGTGTCGGGAGCTGTTCCTTCGCCTTTGCTTTCTCTGAGGCTGCGGTGGGAGGGGGCATCCGCGCTCTCCTTGTCCAGGCCTGGAAGTCCCATCCCAGGGCAGGAACCACCCAGAGGTCTGAGACCACCAGTTCCTGGATATCCACTCTGTAAACTGGCCACCCCCAGTTTGTGAAAAGCTGGGGCCAGAGTAACCAAACAGAACTTCAAGAGCCTTGGACAGAATTCTGTTTATCAAAGCTAGGGACTTTCCCAGCCTACGTGAAGGCCTTCCAGAAACTGACCTCCACGGTTCCTGTATCTCTCTCCCCTCTGCCCAAGAGCCTCCCCAGGGTCCTGCCTGCACTGCCCCCACACACGGCAGGCATGTAGCTGATATGTAGCTGTTGAATACATCCATCCACCCCTTCCAGCTAGGATGGATGCTTCCTGCCCCTCCAAGCCCCAAGGATCCTTCGAAGTCCAGATCCAGCCCTCCCGCCACGTGAAGATTTCTCCAAGTTCTTCTCCCAGGAATGGTTCCCTGTTTTGACACCCAGACACAGACGTCTGAACCCCTGGTCTGCCACACAGCACATACTTCTTCTCATTCATTATTTTTAGCAAACACGTAGTTGGCTCACAATTACCAGAACAATGAAGTGAAAATTTTTACCAGTTCCTGCTTTCAGAGAAGTGCCCACAACACAAGTATAGAGTGATGGTTAATTCAGTGTTAACTTGGTTGGGTCATAGTGCCTAGATATGTGGTCCAACATTATTCTAGAGGTTTCTGAGAGTATTTTTTTTTTAACGAGGTTTTATTTAATTGGTGGACAATGGGTAAAGTGGGCTTCCCTGGTGGCTCAGATGGTAAAGAATCTGCCAGAAGTGCAGGAGACCCAGGTTCGATCTCTAATTTGGGAAGATTCCCTAGAGAAGGGCATGGCTACCCACTCCAGTATTCTTGCTTGGAGAATCCCATGGACAGAGGAGACTGTTGATCCCATGGGGCCACAAAGAGTTGGACACGACTGACAGACTTTCATTTCATTTTTTGGGTAAAGCAGATTGCCCTCCACAATGCAGGGGGTCTCATCCAATCAGTTGAAGACCTAAGGATAATAAAGATTACTTCCCTGGTACAAGAGGGATTCTGCCAGCAGACAACTTTCAGATGTGAATTGCAGTGTTAGCTCATCCTAGGTCTCCAGCCTGAGGGCCCACCATACAAATTTTAGACTTGCAAGTTTCCACTATTTTGTGAGCCAGTTTCTTAAGGTATCTCTCTCTCTCTCTCTACACACACACCCCTTATTGGTTCTCTAGAGAACCCTGACTAATATAACGGAGGAGCTGGGTCAATCAGCAGAAATGGCCCAATGTGAAAAGTAGGGGCAATACAAAGTCCCTTCAGAGCAGAGGACCCCCTGACCCAGCTGGGAGTCAGGGACAGCTTCACAGGGAAGGGACTCCAAGCCAAGTCTAGAGGAGCACCTTGTTATCCTGCCTGGGTATGAGCTGCTGCCAGTCGGTCCCAAGATACGAATCTTCAGTCTTTGCTTCAGTCCTGTGAGCAACTCCATCCTTCCAGATAATCCCTCAAATCAATTGGAGCTGAGTTCTGTTGCTTGCAGCCAAAGAATCCTTTTTAAAAATATGTAATTAATTTATTTATTTGGCTGCCTTGGGTCTTTGCGGTGATGTGCCGGCTTCTCTCCAGACGTGGTGCTCCAGAGTACACAGGCTCAGGAGCTGCGGCGCGTGGGCGCAGTGGCCCCACAGCATATGGGCGCCTGATTTCCCAGCCAGGGATCGAACCCTTGTCCCCTGCATTGGCAGGCAGATTCGTAACCACTGGATCACCAGGGAAGTCCTGCAGCCAGGGAATCTTCATGGACAGGAACGAGGGATGACATAGGGTAAGGAAACCTTTTGTGTACTGAAGATTCCTCCAGGCCTGGACATGTGGCAAAGCTCGTATTGTGTAGATTCAAATGTGCACATTCCCTCAATGTAAGCACGGTTTAACATGAAAAAAAATTGGAACGATTTGACCTCACCTGTCAATCAATCACAGAGCCAACTGAAGGTACGTGAATATCAATCCTTGCAAGGTCAGCGGCTTAGACAGAAATCCCTGAGATAACAAGGAGCAGTCTTTTAGGAAAAGCTGCCTTTTACCAGGATGAAGACTTTGAGAAATGCTGTGTCTCCAGCAGGCACAGAGAATAATGCAGTATTGAAAAACATAGACGGACAAGTCCTGATTAGAAGATAATTGAGAAGAATAAGACTCTGAATGAGAAGATTTAGGAACTTTTTGGCCTGTTCAGTTCTCTCACTTAAATTTCTCATTTCGTCAAGAATGCAGAATTCGGTTTTAAAAACTCTTCTTTCAAGTAAGTCTAAAAGAATTCTCTCAATAAGTATAAAGTAAACATTCTAAGCCAGGAATTGGCAACATTTTTCTACAAAGGACAAGATCTTCAATATTTTAGGCTTTGTGGGCCAGTCTTCGTTACAACGATTCAAGTGTTGTGGCACAAAAGCAAACCAAAGGGCAAACTGCGTTCCTATACGTGTCAATATCCTATTATTATTTGTGTGCGCTGAAAACGGAATTTCAAAAAATTTCCCAGTGTCATGAAGCATGACACTTTTATTGTGTTTTGGGGAACTATTTACAAACATCAAAGCCATTCTTAGTTCATGGACGGTACAGACAGAGATGGCAGGTTGAGAGTTTGCCCGCCCCTGTTGTAAACAATGAGAAAGCATTGTGTCATGCATTGAATGACATTTTCCTTAGCTCACTTATGGTTCAGTAATCATTCCTTAGAGTCAGCTACATAGGATTTTCAGCAGTCCTATGAAGTAGAGGACGTTCCCAGATGGTGACAACAAGCCATGGAGAGGTTTCATCGCTCAAGATCAAGCAGCTAGCAGGGTTGGTCGGTTAACTAAAGAAAAAAAAAAAGAACGTCTTTAATGATGGCAAGTCAGATGTTCTAACTGACATTAAGTCTACAGGTAAAACCTGGAATGCATCTGGTGACTCCGGCTGCCTTTCATTTGAATCTGCTTCATACATACAGGAGATCATAGGGATTTGGGTCTAGATTTTGGGTGACCACAGCATGACTGGTCATGCAGTTCATTTTTCTGACCGGGGGCTGATGGCATCGTGCCATGACTGACACCTATTTTGGAGGGGTGAACAGCAAGGAGATCAAACCAGTCAGTCCTAAAGGAAATCAACCCTGAATATTCATTGGAAGGACTGATACTGAAGCTGAAACTCCAAAGTTTTGGCCACCTGATGCGAAGAACTGACTCATTTGAAAAGACCGTGATGCTGGGAAAGATTGAAGGCAGGAGGACAAGGGGATGACAGAGGATGATATGGTTGGATGGCATCACCGACTCAGTGGACAGGGGTTTGAGTAAACTCCGGGAGTTGGTGACGGACAGGGAGGCCTGGCGTGCTGCAGTCCATGGGGTCGCAAAGAGTCGGACACGACTGAGTGACTGAACAATAAAAATGTTCCTAAGAGCGATCAGGCTCACTGCCCTATCCACCTCTTCATACTAAGTACATTTTTATGCAGACAAGAAAAATGCAGATAACATGCATAGCATTAAGACTTATCATACACGTAACTGGCCTCAGCCTGGTCTGTTCACACACTCCTGTAACACGGGCAGGGAATCGGCTGCCCCTGGAGGCCTCAGGGAGCAGAGATGTGGAGAGAGCCCTGTGGTCGACGAATCAGGGGCTGGCACGGCCTGATGGCCCCAGAGCCACAGAAGGAATTAACGAGTGTTCTGCTTCATTCTTTCAAGCTCCGAGCTGCGGACAGGCCTCCTGGACAGGCCGTCAAATGAAATCTGCAAACGGGTTTCCAGAATCAATAATCCGCAAAAATCTATCCAGCCTGCAAACTCTCCCTTGGTCTCCTTGACACTCATCGGTACCCCCTTCTCTCCACATATGCACTTTCCTCCCCTGCTCCACCGCCCTCCCTGGCACTGCTGGGCAGGCAGGACAGGCCTTGGAGGGCTGGCACGTCAGGTCACAGCTGCAAACACAGGGGCCTGTGAAATATTCCAGGAGTGAGTGGCAAAAAAGACCTACCTAGTGCCTCTTCTCAACCCAGGGATTGAACCCAGGTCTCCCTGCTTTGCAGGAAGGCGCTTTAACCTCTGACCAGGGAAGTGTTAAGTTAGAAACGTGGCCTCTGTCACATTCCCGGGACTGTTTCTCATGAGAAGCACCCCCACCCCGATCCCCATCAAAGACAAACGCGCGTCACCAGGTGAAGTGGCTCTCAGTTTTAAAGAGATTTACTGATGTGCTTTTGCCTGTACTGGGTCTTCGGTGCTGCGCTCAGGCTTCCCCTAGTCGTGGGGCTGGGGGCCTAGGCCCGTGGGCTTCAGCGCTTGCGGCACGCGGGCTCAGTGGTTGTGACGATTGGCCTTAGTTGCTCCTTGGCATCTGGGATCTTCCCAGACCTGGGACTGAACCCATGCCTCCTGTCTTGCAAGGTGGATTCTTAACTGGACTACCAGGGAAGCCCAAGCTGCACATTTCTAATCTGGCGGGCAAGCGGAAATGTCCACGCAGAGAATGCAAAGCCTGTTGCATGGCTTATGGGAAACTGAGACACACTTGTGATTATGCACTGCTATTATTGCCTGGAGAATCCCATAGACAGAGGAGCCTGGGGGGCTATAGTCCATGGGGTCGTAAAGAGTCAGACATGATGAAGCGACTTAGCACAGCACAGCACACGGCACCAACTGCCGAATGACTTGCTGTGGTTGGAGCAGAGCCAACGAAACCAACTTTAGAGACACGGGAAACCATCCATCCTGTCCCTTACCTCGAGGGAGCCGTAGATGTGCAAGCGTGGCTTTATAAGGACACACCTCTATTCCATCTTGCCAATCTGACTTGAAAGCTAGTTATGAAACTCTAACCAAGTTTGTGTTCGTTTGGGATCTGCCTGTGCTATGAGAAGACATTTTCTGATGAAAGTGGCTCTGGAATGTCCTTAAAAAAATTCCAGAAATTCACAGATACTTTAAAATGTCACATTTCATAATAAATCAGTCGTTCTAAACTAACTGTTCATGTTATTCAATCTCAAGCAAAGATTGCAAAACCAATGGCTCCAGCTGTTGGCAGGGCCAAGGACACTCAGAGATTAAATGGGGGCACGTGGAGACTAGCCCTGGAACTGGAGTGCATTGTGGGGAGCACCAGGACAGGGAGTCTGCTGCTCTGGTCCCCTCTCAGGACCCCACTTGGAAGGGGGATGGAAGAAACACGATCAGCAAAGCAGGCAGGACGTGCCTGGTATCCAGCGGGGAGAACCCGACAGGGCAGTGTTTCAGAGGAGTGAGGGATTGCTGGGATCTGGACTGTCACGTGGGAGGCAGAGGACTGGAGGAGCTAGGGTGAGAGTGGACAGGATCACAGTGGCCCTTGTGAGGCATACGGTGGGTAGACTGACTTGGATGCTGCAGCGTATTTGCCTGAAGAGCAAATCAGGTTGAGGATGGACATGTAGGTTGGGCTCAGGTTGTGCGGGATTTAAAAACAATTTTATTTACCAAATTAATTTTGTTTGCAGTGCTGGATCTTGGTTGCTGGGCATGGGCTTTCTCTAGTTGTGTCAAGCGAGGGTCACTCTCTAGTTGTGGAGCATGGGCTCAGCAGCTGCATGGCGCGTGGGCTTGCTTGCCCCTGGGGCACGTGGAATCTTCCTGGACCAGGGACTGAACCTGTGTCCTCTGCATTGGCAGCAGGATTCTTAACCACTGGACCACCAGAAAAGTCCCGCTTGTGGGGGATTTGGATTTTTGTTTGGGGTGCAGACAGAGCAGGGTTCTAGGAGCCACCCTGCCCCTACTTGCTCCTCTCCTTGGTTTTTTCTGTCCTGGTACTGCTATCTACCCAGTTGCTAAGGTCCCAAACCAAGAAGTAGCCTGAATTCCTCTCTCAGCCTCCCCAGCCCTGCCTTGCCTTCTGCAGTCCATCAGAAGTCCTGTCATCTCTGCTTTCAAAAGACGTTCCAAACCCAACCACCTGTCCTGCCCTCCCGGGTCTCACTCTGTTCCCAGCCTCCACTGTTTCTTGGCTGCAGGAATGCAACGGCTCCCTCACTGACTTCCACCTGCCCAGCTCCTCACCCAGCTCAGAGTCCTGTGGCCTGGCCAAGTCCTTTCTCCACATCTATCCCCACGCTGGCCTCCTCCAGCCTCACTTCAGCAGGCCCATCTCGGGCCTAACCTCGGGGCCTTTTCATTGGCAGTGACCTCCGCCCAGGTCATTCTTCCCACAGCTCTTTGCACTGCCCATAGTTTCGCTGAGGTCTCTGTTCAAATATCTTGCCCCCTCCCACCCCCAGGAGCCCTTCCTGTTTGGACCACCAACCCTCCTCCCCCACCCCAGGTACTTTCTTCATAGTAGTTGTCACGATGTGAAATTATACTGTGTATTCATTTGTGCACACGTTCCTTCTGTCTTGTTCCCAGGAGTGTAGCTCTGTGGGGTGTGTGTTTGGTCTTGTTCATTGTCAGACACCTATATCCTAGAGGTGGGCCAACCCCAGGGCCTCCTTGGGCCGTTCGGTGACCTTCTCAGAATGATGTTTTTAACTGCATAAAGAACCCCCACGGAAGATTACAAAGAAAACCAAGAATATTGGAAGTTCCCTGGCAAACCAGCGGTTTGGACTGGGCACTTTCACTGCCGTGGCCTCAGGTTCAGTCCCTGGTGGGGAACTAAGCTCCCACAAGCTATGTGGCCAAACGCACAACCAATAATAAGAATATTAAAATATAATTGGAATAGTGATTCCAATGTTAAAAGTGTATGTGCAAGCGCTCAGTCGTGTGTAACTCTTGGTGATCCCGTTAGTCTACTCTGTTCATATGATTTTCTGGGCAAAATTACTGGAATGGGTTGCCATTTCCTTCTGTAGGGTAACTTCCCAACCCAGGGACTGAACCCACGTCTCCTGCATTGGCAGGCAGATTCTTTACCACTGAGCCACCAGGGNCTTGGTGATCCCGTTAGTCTACTCTGTTCATATGATTTTCTGGGCAAAATTACTGGAATGGGTTGCCATTTCCTTCTGTAGGGTAACTTCCCAACCCAGGGACTGAACCCACGTCTCCTGCATTGGCAGGCAGATTCTTTACCACTGAGCCACCAGGGAAACCAAAAATGTATAGGATAGTAAAAATGTATACAAAGATGTATCACAGCAGTAAAAATGTGTATAACATACATGCTTCTTTATGAATATATTAAATAATGAAATTCAATATGAGTGTATTAACTACTGTAATAAATACATTTCAAGGTAATGATGAGGGTAAATGCTACTTTACAACATCTGCAACAATTATAATCTGATATGAAACTGAGATTTCTACTGGTGACAAATGTCTAATACTACTACTGTTTTCGTCATTCATCATTAACGGAAATGCTGACTATCACCTCTAGGTTGGTGAAATGAAAGATTTCATTTTTTCCAATCTAAGTTCACACGCTTTCTGAATTCAGAGACCCCAGGACTAGACACTCTGTAGTAGGTACTAAAGAATAATTTGTTGGAGAAACACATAGACAAGAAGATAAAGGTTTGGAGCAGATGAGCATGATGTCTATGCTTAACACACATCAGAAAAGATTTATATTGCTTTGGGGAGCCAGACTCTGGGCTAAGTACTGGGTACACCTATGTGGAAACTCCATCCGTGGAGACAGGGAAGACACAGCCCGCGCCCCCCCCTCCACCCCAAGCCCCTTGAGAAGTTCCCAGTCTAGTTGGACAAATAATCGTGCATAAGCAGGAAACTTCGATACCCCTTGGCCCATCCAACATCCTGCACCAAGGCACTGAGTCCATGCAGGGGCTGTGGAGACAGCAATTCCTGGGCTGGATGCTGTAGACAACGGAGGGGTTGGAAGTGTGTTCTGGCCCCAGGGAACAGCATGAGTGGAGTTCAGAGTTCTGAGGAGGTGGGGGGCGAGCGAGAGCAAGATGCATATGGAAAGAAGGGGGAAAGTCCTTCCTTCCTTCCACAGATATTTATTGAGCACCTGCTAAGCCCCAAGGCCTATGCCAGGAACTGGGAATTCTGTGCTCCATGAGACACATTCTCCATTTCCAGTGAGGTTGTATTCTGAGAGTCAGACAACAAATAAGTATTTACTGTAGAGTCCAACAGTGCCAGGTTCTGAGGAGAACAGAACAGGAGGTAAGGCTGCTGCTGCTACTGCTGCTAAGTCGCTTCAGTTTAGACACAGCCCGCGCCCCCCCCTCCACCCCAAGCCCCTTGAGAAGTTCCCAGTCTAGTTGGACAAATAATCGTGCATAAGCAGGAAACTTCGATACCCCTTGGCCCATCCAACATCCTGCACCAAGGCACTGAGTCCATGCAGGGGCTGTGGAGACAGCAATTCCTGGGCTGGATGCTGTAGACAACGGAGGGGTTGGAAGTGTGTTCTGGCCCCAGGGAACAGCATGAGTGGAGTTCAGAGTTCTGAGGAGGTGGGGGGCGAGCGAGAGCAAGATGCATATGGAAAGAAGGGGGAAAGTCCTTCCTTCCTTCCACAGATATTTATTGAGCACCTGCTAAGCCCCAAGGCCTATGCCAGGAACTGGGAATTCTGTGCTCCATGAGACACATTCTCCATTTCCAGTGAGGTTGTATTCTGAGAGTCAGACAACAAATAAGTATTTACTGTAGAGTCCAACAGTGCCAGGTTCTGAGGAGAACAGAACAGGAGGTAAGGCTGCTGCTGCTACTGCTGCTAAGTCGCTTCAGTTGTGTCTGACTCTGTGCGACCCCATGAACTGCAGCCTACCAGGCTCCTCCGTCCATGGGATTTTCCAGGCAAGAGTACTGGAGTGGGTTGCCATTGCCTTGGCTAAGGTGCCCATAAGTAGGGAACTCTGTAAGCTACACTCAGAAGCTTTGGGAGGTGATGGGAGACACCGGTGCTGCAGACAGATGTTGCTACAATCAAACTATTTCTCCCCCAAATCCCTCTGCTGAGGCCCTTACTCCCAGTGTGACTGTGTTTAAAGACGGGCCTTTAAAAATGTAAATACGGTTAAGTACTTGTGCTCAGACATGTCCGACTCTTCGGGACCCCACAGACTGTAGCCCACCAGGCTCCTCTGTCCGTAGGATTTTCCCTGTGAGAATACTGGAATGGGTTGCCTTTTCCTCTTCCAGGGGATCTTCCCGACCCACTGAAGGTAGATTCTTTACTGCTGAGCCACCGGTGGTAATAATTATGGGTAAGGGTGGGGCCCTAATCTGAGAGAACTGGTGTCCCTATGAGCAGAGGAAGGGACACCAAGGATGAGCTCAGAGAACACAGAGAGAAAGTGCCATCTGCAGCCCAGGGGAGACCAAACCTGCCGATGCCGGACCTTGGACTTTAGCCTCCAGAACAGTGAGACGGTACACGTGGCGATGAGGGGACTGTTATGGAGTACATCGGGCTGGGGAGTGGGCGCAGCTAAGGAGGTGGGCGGGCAGGCAGGTGTCAGAGGTGATGACTATGTACAGCAAGAACCTGGCCTGGCCCGGGCCACTAAGCCACTGAGAATGCACGACACTAGATTATTTCTACCCCCACATTTCCACGCAGACTAGGAAGTGGGGGAAGGGAGGTCATTGTCCCGAGACTTCCTCTCCCTGGCCGGAGGGGCCCTATTGTTCCCACACAAAGGGGCAGTGACCAGTCGGGGTTTTTTTTGCAGCGACTGGTGCCAGTGGGAGAGGCTGTCTCCTCACCCTGTATCCCGCCGCGTAGGGTACCAGCTAACGCGAGGCCTCTGAGCGCCCCAGTAGCAGCTGAGGAGGGGCCGGAGCTTGTACCTGAAACAGAGGAGGCATTGATGGGCTTTGGGGCGGGTGGGGAAGCCTAGGATAGAGCCGGCCTTCACCGGACTGGCACAGGCTGCTTCTCTGGGCTTTGGTCCCGTCATCATCCCAGTCCTTCCTGCCTCCCTTTCCCTTCTCCCTTTCTCTCCCACCGTCTCCTCCTGCTTGCCTTCCTCTTCCTGGTATCTGCCACCTTCCAGCCTGTACAGCAGACGCCTACTGCCCCGCGTCTCCCATCTGTCCCTGGCTCAAGAGCCCTGAGCCCTCACGTCGGCTCCTCTCTGGCTGGTGCTCACAGCCTAGCACCCTGCACTCCTTGTCCTCGGATGCATCCCTGCCTCCTCTGCTTTCCTTCCTGTACCTGTTCTGCGTCCCTGCACCCTTAGCATCCTGCTGAGGAGATGGATGGGCTTGGGGCTTGGCCCAAGAACTTGTTTACTGAGCCAGTTATCTGGTTGCGCTGAGCTCATCTGGGCCGATGCAGCCACTGGAGCTGGTGACTTCTTGTCTTCTCCCCCATGTCACGTTGGCATAATCAGGGGTCTTTATTGCCCTTATTCTTGCAGCTGGAGGAGGATGCCCCATGCTTTTCTGTCTACCCTGATCCTCTCCAGGCTGAGCATCCTGGGTTTCGTGGAGATCCAGCCATTGTGGATTGTTGAGCCCAGCTGGCCAGGAAGGGATGGACATTATACTCTGGCCCAGACCTCTTGTCCGGGGCCTTGCCTCTGCTTCACACCTGTGTGCGTCTCTTACCTACCAGCCCCTTTCCACTTTCCTGGGTTAATCAATAGTTTGACAAACAAGTTCACACCAAGGCTACGGCTCCTAGTTTCACGAAGTCTCTTCATTTTTAAAAACTTTTTACTGGAGTAGTTGCTCTACGCTGCTCTGCCGGTTTCCGCTGTACAGCAAAGTGAATCAGGCACACGGACCCCTACTGCCGCTGTCGTTCAGTTGCTAAGTCATGTCCAGCTCTTCGCAGCCCCATGGACTGCAGCGTGCCAGGCTTCCCTGTCCTCCACTATATTCTGGAGTTTGCTCAAGTTCCTGTCCATTGACTCAGTGATGCTAACTAGCCCAGCCTCTGCCACCCTCTCTTCTCCTCCCGCCTTCAATTTTTGCCAGCTTCGGGGTCTTTTCCAAAGAGCTAGCTCTTCATGTCAGGTGGCCAAAGGACTGGTGCTTCAGCTTTAGCATCAGTCCTTCCAATGAATACTCAGAGTTGATTTCCTTTAGGGTTGACTGGTTTGGTTTCCTTTAGGATTGACAGGTTTGATTTCCTTGCAGTCTAAGGGGCTCTCATGAGTCTTCTCCAGAAGCACAATACAGAAGCATCAGTTCTTCAGCACTCAGCCTTTTTTATGGTTCATATGGTTCAACTCTCACATCTGTACATGACTATTGAAAAAACCATAGCTTTGCCTATACAGACTTTTATTGGCAAAGTGATGTCTTTGCTTTTTAATACACTGTCTAGGTTTGTCATGGACGTATATATATATGCCCTCTCATTTTAAAATTTCCTTCCCGTTTAGGTCACCACAGAGCCCTGAGTAGAGTCCCCTGTGGTATAGGGGTTCTCATTAGTTATCGATAGGTTCTCATTGGTTATCAATTTTATACATGTACGTGCGGGCTTCCCAGGTGGCGCTAGTAGTAAAGAACCTGCCTGCTGATGCAAGAGGCATAAGAGACACAGGTTCGATCCCTGGGTCGGGAAGATCCGCTGGAGGAGGGCATGGCAACCCACTCCAGTATCAATCCCTGGAGAATCCCATGGACGGGGGAACCTGGCAGGCTACAGCCAATAGGGCTGTGAAGAGTAGGACCTGATAGAGGTGACTCGATATGCATGCAGTGTACTTACACCCCAGGGTTCACTACAACTGTCTACAACAGCCAGGACATGAAAGCAACCTAAGTGTCCATTGGCAGAGCCTCTACATTTTAAGTGACACCACCTGAGGGAATGATTCAAGTCTCAAAAGAGTGGCACTTCAGGGGCATGGGCAGGTGGGCTGAGTGGCTCCATGTGAACACCCTGGGCTGCCCCCAGTAGGGCCCTGTCTGCTTTAATTAGCATAGAGTGGTTTCTCCGGCTTGTTTGCCAGTGAAGATGTGAGTTGGGAAGCGCAGAGTGATGAAGCCACGTGTTCACACGTGTGTATCAGCTGCTCATCCCTGAGATCAGAAGGTAAGTTCCACCAGGGGAGAGATTTCTCTGCACTTTCTTCTGCATCTTCTGCGAGAGTCTGTGGCCCAGGACTGGCACCCCGGATGCTTTTTGAGTTAGTGAATGCATCAGAGTCCCAGAACCTGGCATGGGAGGCTGGGGGTTGGACCAAATGGCTTCTTAGGGTCCACCAAGGGCTGAGGTCCACTTGCGTAGGTTTTCTTCTACAGTCATTAATAGGATTGCTGTTGGTTCTCTGCTTTACGGCAAACCCACTGTTGTCATTACACAGAGTGTTCGGGTGCCTTACATAGTTCCTGTTGCATTTGATCCTTATAAACACCTGTGAAGGACATGGAACCAACGCTATTACCCTCACTCTATAGAGGGGGAAACTGAGGCTCAGGGACACGAGATGCCTTCTTAAGGTCACACTGGAAGCCCGAGGCCTTTCCTCCATCCTTCCTGCCTCAGGGGTGTCCGAACACAAGGTCGTGAATTACTAAGGAGGGTGCTGGTAAGGGGCTTAGGAGCCAAAGCCAGGAAGCCTTTTCATCCAAAAACACCCTTTTCAATTACAGTGCATGACCTCTGGCCCTTTTTTATTTCATTTTCTTTTTCTATTGATGAAAGTCACTAAAAATAACTGTTTTTGAAATGTATATTTCAGCAGCATTCAATACATTTGCAATGTTGTGCTATTTAAGTTCCAAGATATTTTCATCATCCCAAAAGAAAACCCTGCCCCCATGAGTGGTCAGTCCCCATTCCCCTCCCCGTCTCCCGACAACTGGTAACTGGCTTTCCATCTCTGTGGATTGACCTGTTCTGGGTGTTTGCATATTGTTTGTTGTTGTTATTATTTAGTTGCTAAGTGGTGTCTGACTCTTGTGGCCCCATGGACTGTAGCCGCTTGGCTCCTCTGTCCATGGGATTTCCCAGGCAGGAATACTGGAGAGGCCTGCCATTTCCTTCTGCAGGGGATCTGTTGTATAAATAGGATCATTCCAATTCCAAAGAAAGGCAATGCCAAAAAATGCTCCAACTACTGCACGATTGCACTCATCTCACATGCTAGTAAAGTAATGCTCAAAATTCTCCAAGCCAGGCTTCAGCAATATGTGAACCATGAACTCCCTGATGTTCAAGCTGGTTTTAGAACAGGCAGAGGAACCAGAGATCAAATTGCCAACATCCGCTGGATCATGGAAAAAGCAAGAGAGTTCCAGAAAAACATCGATTTCTGCTTTATTGACTATGCCAAAGCCTTTGACTGTGTGGATCACACTAAACTGTGGAGAATTCTTAAAGAGATGGGAATACCAGACCACCTAACCTGCCTCTTGAGAAATCTGTATGCAGATCAGGAAGCAACAGTTAGAACTGCACATGGAACAACAGACTGGTTCCAAATAGGAAAAGGAGTACGTCAAGGCTGTATATTGTCTCCCTGCTTATTTAACTTATATGCAGAGTACATCATGAGAAACGCTGGACTGGAAGAAACACAAGCTGGAATCAAGATTGCCGGGAGAAATATCAATAACCTCAGATATGCTGATGACACCACCCTTATGGCAGAAAGTGAGGAGGAGCTAAAAAGCCTCTTGATGAAAGTGAAGGAGGAGAGCGAAAAAGTTGGCTTAAAGCTCAACATTCAGAAAACGAAGATCATGGCATCCGGTCCCATCACTTCATGGGAAATAGATGGGGAAACAGTGGAAACAGTGTCAGACTTTATTTTTTTCGGCTCCAAAATCACTGCAGATGATGACTGCAGCCATGAAATTAGAAGACGCTTACTCCTTGGAAGAAAAGTTATGACCAACCTGGATAGTATATTCAAAAGCAGAGACATTACTTTGCCGACTAAGGTCCACCTAGTCAAGGCTATGGTTTTTCCTGTGGTCATGTATGGATGTGAAAGTTGGACTGTGAAGAAAGCTGAGCGCCAAAGAATTGATGCTTTTGAACTGTGGTGTTGGAGAAGACTCTTGAGAGTCCCTTGGACTGCAAGGAGACCCAACCAGTCCATTCTGAAGGAGCTCAGCCCTGGGATTTCTTTGGAAAGACTGATGCTAAAGCTGAAACTCCAGTACTTTGGCCACCTCATGCAAAGAGTTGACTCATTGGAAAAGACTCTGATGCTGGGAGGGATTGGGGGCAGGAGGAGAAGGGGATGACCGAGGATGAGATGGCTGGATGGCATCACGGACTCGATGGGCGTGAGTCTGAGTGAACTCCGGGAGATGGTGATGGACAGGGAGGCCTGGCATGCTGCGATTCATGGGGTCGCAAAGAGTCGGACACGACTGAGCGACTGAACTGAACTGAACTTTCAGTCTTTTGTGCCTGGCTTCTTTCACTTAGTATAATGTTTCCAAACCCTCAGAGCAGGTGTTGGGACTCCCTTCCTTTCTATGACTAATATTCCTCTGTATGGACCACCACATTCCGGTTATCCAGTCTAGCGGCATTTCAGAAAGGTTGTGTGAAGAAGTTTCACTTTCCTGGGACATCACATTCTGTGCAGGTGCCTTGAGATGTGGCTCTTGACCTTGGTCTGGTTGAAGCTCCTTTCCCTCTGCAGGGAGCCCAGTGAATGGTCACTTCCCTCAGGGCCACTGAAAAGCCCCCGAGGAGAAAAAGTGAGTGTCAGGAGTGGGTGAAGATCCCCTCTGACCACACGGCCAGTGAACCCAAATGAAACTGGACCTGAGAGGCCAGTGGGGGGGTCAGCCCCAGGGATGGAGGAGGAGACAGTTTTCTGCTTGGCCCGCCTACAGATTCAACCAGGGGAGACCTTTTCTCACAGGGCTTCACATGCCCCTCCCTTTGCAGAGGAAATGCGGCCTGGGTCTCTGCTGCCTTTCACATCCGAGGTTCTTATTTTTAATATTCATTTATTTATTTTGGCCCTGCCAAATCTCAGCTGTAGTATTGGGATCGTCTATCTTTGTAAAATGTAGGATCTTTTGTTGTGACGTGCAAGCTCTTAGTTGTGGCATCTGGGATCTGGTTCCCTGACCAGAGGTTGAGCCCAGCTCCCTCCCAGTTTGGGGTGTGGAGTCTTAGCCATTGGGCCACCTTCACTGGAAGTCCCTCATTCAAGGTTCTAATCTGTTCTCCATGGTTAGTGTCCAGCTTTGAGTCCCAGGTTGTTTTTCCCAGTGCCTGCCATGGGGAACTCTTCGGTGTTCATTAGAACCTTCCTTAGGTTCTATGCGTGAGCTTTCCAGGTGGAACTAGTACTAAAGAACTCACCTGCCAGTGCAGGAGATGTAAGAGACCTGGGTTTGATCCCTGGGTTGGGAAGATCCCCTGGAGGCGGGAATGGCAATCCACTCCAGTATTCTTGCCTGGAGAATCCCATGGACAGAGGAGCCTGGCAGACTGCAGTCCATAGGGTCGNTACTAAAGAACTCACCTGCCAGTGCAGGAGATGTAAGAGACCTGGGTTTGATCCCTGGGTTGGGAAGATCCCCTGGAGGCGGGAATGGCAATCCACTCCAGTATTCTTGCCTGGAGAATCCCATGGACAGAGGAGCCTGGCAGACTGCAGTCCATAGGGTCGCAAAGAGTCAGACACGACTGAAGCAACTTAGAACCCACGTTCTATGCACTGACTTCAGCACGAACCATCTTGGCGTCATGGGTTCACAAACGAGAGTTCCTGGGGCAATTCTGTGAGTTAATTGCATAAAGTTTCTGGTTAATGGTAAATTTTCAATAACTATAGCTGTGAAGATGTAGTTATAAAGACTATGATACTGATTTATATTATAATTTAGTGCTTTGGAAAAAGCAGTACAGAAATGTGACCAGCTTGTTTTGTCTGCTGGGTGGACTGTCCCAGTTTCCTTGCATGAGTTGAAGATGGGAACCAGGCACCTGTCTTGTAAGGAGTTAAGCATCACGACAGGCAGCTGCTTGGATGCAAATCACAGCGTTCACACCTCCTTGTCAGCCCCAGACACGAAGAGCAGCTGGGCTCTGCTCACCAGTTTGGGGTCCATATTTAACAAGATTCATACGAGAGACAGCGCTTCCTCTGCACCCCTCCCCCCACATCCTGTTCCCCAGTGGCTTTGAGGATGGAGCCAACTTCTCAAACGATATCACACCAGGAGCTGACTGTAACCTTGGATGGTTTGGCTGGAACCCAAAAAGTGTCATAAACTGGCGTTTCTTGAACTTTAATGTGCCCGCTAACCAACCTTGTGAGCTGTTAGAGGCCCATTTGGCAAATGTGGGTGGAGCCTGGGCTTCTGTGTTTCTAACAACCTCCCAGGTTGGGGTGCACCTTGGGCCACCCCTGGGGTGGTGAGGCCCGATGTGTTTAATTCCCTGCCTGGTCTGTGTGTGTGTGTGTGTGTGCTAGGCTAGGCATTCACGGGAGCTTCTAGAAAACTCCTAACAGGGTTTCTCCACCATTCCTTTGGTATGAAAGCCTTATTCCTTGATGACATTAGGAGAGGGAGCCTCGGCAGTAGAGACCAGCCTGGCTGACAAGAGGAAGGGCCGTGGCCTTGCTGTGCTAACGGCCAGCGACTCGGCGCGCAAAATGCTCTGTGGTCCATTCAGCCTGCTGGTCTCAGCCTGAGGCCACCTCTCTTGCCCACCCCGGGCACAGGCAGGCTGCTTGGGGTGCTCAGCCCCTTGGCACGGGGGTCAAGCCCAGAGCTCCAAGGGGGTGGGCTGGGACCGTGGGACTTCGAGGGTCTCTTACGCTGCCTTTGGTTTCAGCTCTCAGCCAGAGGTCAGCGGTCCGTGTGACTTTGGGTGTCACGTGACTGCCACACAGGCTGCACCGTGCTGCAGAGGGCAAGGACAGGGACCAGCTCCCGTGCCATCTGGTTCCCCAGCTGATGCTCCAGTGTCTCCTGGAGGGAAGATGCATTGCTGAGACCATGGCTGCGTTAAGGCATCTGGAATATTCTCAACACAGAAGAGAACGTGCACCCCAATCCTGAGAGAAGAAGGGCAGGAGCACTCTACCGCCCCTGGCCCAGCAGCGGTGACATTCTGTTCCCTGTCACCCCACCCTCGGCACCATTGGCAGCCACCAAGCCTTGGACCTCAGGGCTGTCTCGTAATTTATGGAGCACCCGTTTCCTCCAGGACACGGGGTAGAGAGCCAGAAATCATATATTTTGTTCTTTCCCTTTCTTTCAAGGGGAAGAGGAATGCTATTGGAAAAGGAATCAACGTGGGTCCCATGCGGGTTTCATAGATTTCAGACACACCTCATAGGGCGAGATGTGACCAGGCTGCAACTGGAAAGTTTAAAGTGTGAGTGGGAGGGCGGAATGGCTAGTGGTCAGCGGTGGAAAGAACCGCTTTGAAGCATTTTTCAAAGCTCCTGTTCTTCAAACTCAGGGCAGATGGGCCAGGGCCAGGGGCTGCCAGGCCATCGGGACAGTGTGCAGATTCCAGGACACGGCCAAGCGGACGTGCTGGGGGAAATGCTGGCCCCCACGGTGCCTCCTTGGTTGCCAGGGGAGAGAGAAGGAGGCACCCAAGGGAAGGCCGATGGGGAACAAAGTGAGGGGTTTCTTCTCAGAGCAAGAGAGGCAGGTGAGGAGTAGGAGGAATCGCCTCTGAGAAGATACTAGCTGTCACGAAGACTCCTCTCTGGAGTGAGGGCCTCACAGGCCTGCAGCCTCCGTTAGTCCTCAAAGGATCACGCAGTGGAGATGTTTTATGCCTGTTACAGATGCAGAAGCGGAGGCCCCTTTAACAGACGCAGACATTTAAAGCCATGGTGGGGCCTCCAGAAGACAGAGATGTGTGCCTGCCTCCCACTTACACATCTGTGAGTGGGCCACAGTGTACCAAGGCATCCAGCTGATTCAGGGGCACACTGGGTGAGAGCCATGTGGCCGGGGTTGTGTGGTGGTGACCGTTTCTCTAGAAAGGACCATATTGGCTTTCAGAGCAGTGACACAGCATCTGTGAATGTTTGGTAGAGAAAAATAGCACAAGGTGACCTTCTAGAAGCATCCTGTGGATTCTGCGGGCGCCCAATTTCTCAGCACGGAGTGAGGACCGGAAGAGTTTTACAACTACTTGGAATTAACACGTGGAGACAGTGCCTATTATCTTCTTGTTGACAGTGGATGATGTGTCAAGGTCCCCCTGCTTTTAAGCAGAATCAGGACAAGCTGACTGGCTAATATTCCCATGAAGACCTTTGTCTGTAAAAGATTTTATTGACTCAAGGCTTTCAGAGATGGCTCATCTGGATGTATTGCTATACAGAACTTGAGCTAGAACATAAATATTGAATCAATGTGGATTGTTTATTGAGTGCTTACTATGTTCCAGAGATTTTTTGAATGTGGTTTATGTGTTTTGCCTCCCAAGTCCTCACAACGAGCCTATAAGGCAGGAACTGTCTTTATTGTTACTTTATGAATGGGGACATTGAGGCCCAGAGAGGCTCAGAAACTTTCCTTTGCTCACACAGCCAGGAAGAGCTACAGTCAAGCTATGAACCTAGACAGATTGGTTGGTTTGCTTTTTGAAACTATTTCAGAAAATTTCAAACACAGAAAAGTAGAGAGAATTGCACAATGAACTCCTCTGTGTCGCTTACCCCCTTCGACCATGATCAACAGTCTGCCATCTTGTTTTATCTTTCTTCCCCACATTTGTTGTTGTTTTCTGGAATGTTTCATTCCTGGGTATCACATCATTTCACCTGTAAATACTTTAGTGGGTTTATGTAACAGGTAAGGACTTCTCATTTTTAATATGACAATAATACTATAACCTGCCCTTATAACTCCTTCGTATCCTCTAATACTCAGTCCAGTTTCAGTCTTCCCCAGTTCCCCCCGGGACGTCCTTGCAGTTGTGCGTATGCTCAGTTGCTTCAATCGTGTCCGACTCTTTGTGTCTCCTGTGGCTCCTGTATAGGCTGGTGGATGCTTTACCACTGAGCCACCCGGGAAGCCTCCTTTCGCAGTTAGTCTGAATCGCGGTGCAACCACCAAGCATGGCAATTTGGTTGATGTTTCTTGCCTTCTAACCTTTACCTGCTCCCCTTCTCATGTCATTTATTGGTAGAATATTCTGGATTTCGCTGTTTATATCTTGGTGGTGTCATGTAACATATTCTTCTGGCCCTTATGGTTGTGCTTTAGTCGCTAAGTCGTCCAAATCTTTGCAACCCCATGGACTGTAGGCCGCCAGGCTCTCAAACGTCTCTCCAAGAAAAGAAAGGGATTAGATGAAATTCAGCCTTTTTACTAATACTCTTAAATTTGGAGAGAAACAGGATCCCTAGCAGAGTAGACAAGAGTAAGTGTTATTCAGTCGCTCAGTCCTGTCTGACTGTCTGCAACCCCGTGGACCACAGCACAGCGGGCTCTGCTGTCCTCCACTATCTTTTGGAGTTTGTTCAAATCCGTGTCTATTGAGTTGGTGATGCTATCAGACCATCTTATCCTCTGCTACTCACCTCTCCTTTTGCCTTCAGTCTTTCCCAGCATCAGGATCTTTTCCAATGAGTCAGCTCTTGGCATCAAGCTGAAACTCCAATACTTGGTCAGCATCATCTCTTTCAGTGAATATTCATGGTTGACTTCCTTTAGGATTGACTAGCCCTGTGAAATGGAGAAGGCAATGGCACCCCACTCCAGTATTCTTGCCTGGAAAATCCCAAGGATGGGAGAGCCTGGTGGGCTGCTGTCTATGGGGTCGCACAGAGTTGGACACAACTGAGGTGACTTAGCAGCAGCAGTAGCAGCAGCCCTGTGAAAGGATCCCTTGAATTTAGAAGGCCCAAAAGTTATGACCAGCCTAGATAGCATATTCAAAAGCAGAGACATTACTTTGCCGACTAAGGTCCGCCTTGCTGTCCTCCACTATCTTTTGGAGTTTGTTCAAATCCGTGTCTATTGAGTTGGTGATGCTATCAGACCATCTTATCCTCTGCTACTCACCTCTCCTTTTGCCTTCAGTCTTTCCCAGCATCAGGATCTTTTCCAATGAGTCAGCTCTTGGCATCAAGCTGAAACTCCAATACTTGGTCAGCATCATCTCTTTCAGTGAATATTCATGGTTGACTTCCTTTAGGATTGACTAGCCCTGTGAAATGGAGAAGGCAATGGCACCCCACTCCAGTATTCTTGCCTGGAAAATCCCAAGGATGGGAGAGCCTGGTGGGCTGCTGTCTATGGGGTCGCACAGAGTTGGACACAACTGAGGTGACTTAGCAGCAGCAGTAGCAGCAGCCCTGTGAAAGGATCCCTTGAATTTAGAAGGCCCAAAAGTTATGACCAGCCTAGATAGCATATTCAAAAGCAGAGACATTACTTTGCCGACTAAGGTCCGCCTAGTCAAGGCTATGGTTTTTCCTGTGGTCATGTATGGATGTGAGTTGGATTGTGAAGAAGGCTGAGTGCCAAAGAATTGATGCTTTTGAACTGTGGTGTTGGAGAAGACTCTCGAGAGTCCCTTGGACTGCAAGGAGATCCAACCAGTCCATTATGAAGGAGCTCAGCCCTGGGATTTCTTTGGAAGGACTGATGCTAAAGCTGAAACTCCAGTACTCTGACCACCTCATGCGAAGAGTTGACTCATTGGAAAAGACTCTGATGCTGGGAGGGATTGGGGGCAGGAGGAGAAGGGGATGACCGAGGATGAGATGGCTGGATGGCATCACGGACTCGATGGATGTGAGTCTGAGTGAACTCTGGGAGATGGTGATGGACAGGGAGGTCTGGCGTGCTGCGATTCATGGGGTCGCAAAGAGTCGGACACGACTGAGTGACTGAACTGAATTGAACTGAACTGAAATGTTACCTTTAGAGCAGGAGTTGCCAAGGATCGCAGCCATGCAGGAAGCCAGTGAGCACAGAAGTGTGATACAGCCTTGGCTGGCTGGAGTGGACCTTGATTTGTGACATGGAGTGGCACCCCAGAAGAGGGAGCAGAGCCCCGGTTCCCAAGAGAAGGCTACTGGCCATGCTCCCTCCCCCACAACTCGGCTCCTTCCCCATATTTGTGTCGTCAGACTACAGAAGAGTGAAGCATTTAGTAAAATAAACCACAATACAGCTTACAGGATAGTGAGCCTCGGATAATGTGAAAAGGGGGTCAGGGAAAATTCCCCTGCTATTCAGAGGAAATACAGTGTTGTTCTCGTTAAACTTGAACAAGGTAAGACACAGTGTGGCCATCATGCAAGCTCATTATAGAAAACAACGACAGCAAGTGAAAGAAAAGGGACAGAGCTGGAAAAAAACAAAAACAAAAAAAACAAGGTGAAGGGCCTGTCTTGAGTGAAAGCCTATTCCTGGAACTATTTATGAACATTCCAGATAATAGGACTTAATAAGACTATAAATGCAGTAAGACAAGACCTTAAAAGTAAGATGATATGCAATAACAGAATGAGATTTTTTAAAATTTCAGAGCACAGGAAACACACTAAATTTAAAAAGACAGTGTTGATGACTTTAATAGATTAGAAGTAAGGAATAATAAAGGCACCACTGGAAATCAAATTACTGAGAAGGAAGAATTACTGAAATTATTCATGATAAATACACAGGAAAAAAGGCAAAAGATTAAAGTAGGTTGGAGGAGATATGGTAATAAAGGACAAAGATGATCCAATATAATGATGAATAATGTCTCTGAATTAGGGACCCAACAAATGAAACAGGAAAAACACCACTCAGGGAGAGAAATCATCAGAAATAAAGTCAAACCTGCAGATCAAAAGGGCATAGGAAAAAAAATACGTTAGTACTGACATTAAGCTGCATCCTGGTTAAGATATTGAACTTGGAGGGTAAACAAAGACTTCTCAGACGTTCAGGCAGAAGAAGCCTACAAGGGGAAAAAAGTCAAGCGTCCCATACTTATTAAGACAATGGAGCAATGTCTAGAGTGTTCTGAAGGAAAGAAAGCAAAATCCAAACATATTAAAACAACATAAGTTGTTGTTTAAGCAGAAAAGCAGCAGGCAAACACTGGAAAGAGTCTTTGCTGCAGATATTTTTGCCCAGTCTTGTTTGTGTATGTTTTTATCATCAAAATAATCTTTTTTCTTTATAAAAGCACGATTACTGCAGAAAATCAGATAATGTAGAGAAAAAGAAAAAAAATGTACAATTCCACCTATTCCAAACCAACTTCTATTAACACCTTGGAGTACACATTTGCAGATGATTTTCTATATAGATACCAGTTGGGATTTTTTTTTTTTAAACACAAATGTCACAGTACCATACTGTTTTGCAATACTGTATGTTTTTCTTCACCTAATTTACTGTGAACATCTTTTCATGTCATTAAGGTTTTTCCTAAAGTGTAATGATTATGTACTGTTTTATGATTTGGCTCTTTATTTTTTAGTTGATTCACTCTTGGCCCTTTAGATGGTTTCCTTTCACTATTATAATCCATAATGCAGTGAATGTGCTTTATAAATACATTTTTGTGCACACCCATACTTCTTTCCATGTAAAGTTGCTGGGACCAAAGCTAACAATATTTTAAAAAGACATTTGACATATATCAAAATCTGCCATCTAGGAAGCTTGACCAAATTTCAGTCCCACCAGAATATTGGACTGTTAAAAAGGCATCTTGTGGGTTTCTTAAACCTTCTGATGGGTGAAAAATTGTGTCTGAAAATTGATTAGTTTTCACATCCTTTGATTACTAGGGAGGTTGATTTTTTTTAAATTATGTATGAGTCATTTATATTTCTTCTAGAAGAACTTCATTTTCATGCTTTTTTTGCCATTAAAAAAAAAAAGTGGGCATCTGTTTCTTCTTGTCCTGGAAGAACTGATTATGTCATAAAGATAGTAGCCCTCTATTACAGATTTTCTAAATCACTTTCCTGATGTGACATTTAATTTTTTAAATTATCCTCTCATCTGTTTTTTTCCTTCCTTTTTTTTACGTTATGAAAATATGATAACACATTTACAGGAGACTTGAAAAATATAGAATGAAATTACATATAGTTTCACTACATATGCGACATTTAATGTGATTATGGTCTTCTCTATACAGAAATTTAATTTTTTTTCCTACCACCAAATCTGTCAAAATTCTCCTTAGGAAACAACGGGGAAGTATACAGTATAATATATACATTTCTGTTTAATCACCAAGGAAACGGAAAAGCTCAAGCACTTGACCTTGCAGATTTGACCCTCCAGCTCTGTTCTGTGCACTGAGGTTTTAGATCATCTGGTTCCACGGCAGTTTGCCTTCATCTCTCCCAGCGCCAGGTTGTTGACGACCTGCCCTGATCCATTTCTCTTTTCTGGGGTGCCCGCGGCTCACCAAGACCCTGTGGATGGAGAGATCAGAGAGGAGCCCTGTGCTTTGGGCACCAGAGCTCTATGCCAGTCCAGTGGAGCTGCCAGCAGGTACCAACCTGAGTGCTGCAGAGGCAGCCCTGCCCCACGGGGGTGCCTGTCGACATTCCCACAGATGGGAGGTGTAGCCTTGGGCTGCTGAGGGATGTGACTCTGGATCCAGATTCCCTGGGAGAGCCGATGGGGGGCAAGGTGACACTCGGGTGTCACCTTGAAACCTTGGGGGAGAGCAGGAGTTGCCGAGGATCGCAGCCATGCAGGAAGCCAGCAAGCACAGAGGTGTGACACAGCCTTGGCTGGTTGGAGCGGACCTTGATTTATGACCTGGAGTGGCACCCCAGAAGAGGGAGCTGAGTTTCCAACATGAGTGCTGGAGAACTCTGGGGAATCTGCTGAGAGCCCTGGACCAAAAGAATGACTTGAGTCTCGGCGTGGACAGGGAGGTGTGAAGAAGCTTGGTCACGAGGAAATAAGCGACATCCTCGATCCAGAAACCAGGGGCGGTTAAGCTGTGGCATGTGGGCTCAGCAGTTGCTGTGTACAGGCTTGTCACCTCATGGCATGTGAGATCTTAGTTCCCAGACCAGGGATCGAACCCGATTCTTAACCACTGGGCCCCCAGGTAGTCCCTCCTGACATGCACATCTTATAACTACCAGGTCAGCAGCTGCTGCACCTGTTTCTCCTTCTTCTCTTCATTTGGATGATAAAGACGACTTCATCGATCATGTAGTTCATTCAAGTTGGAAGTTACAATGAACTGGAATCACTGAAGAAATGGGGTTTCCCTAGCCCTTCATTTTTGTCCCCAAATGAAGTCTGTTGTAAATAAGGACTCTCGGTTACAAATTAAGAAAACTTGATCCAAAGTTATATTTATCTGTAGGCTTTCCTGAGGCGCAAGCTCCAGGCAGGAGCTTACACTAGTACTTCCTTATCAGTTTCCATAGGACCAGCCAGGACTGTCAGTCAAACGTGATGCAATAGTTAAATGAAAATGGAAAGCTTGTGTTTTGCTTGAGCAGAGGCCCCGGGGGACACTTTGCTCTAGGGATCCACTTTATAATGTCACAGAGGGAAGCTTACTCCCTCCAAACTGTGGAGGCTGAGCCAAGACCCCAGGAACAAGCACCCTCCAGTTAGGGACTTGCCATCTCGACTCCTGGGGTGGGCGGTTGTGAAAAGGAACGAGTCTGGAAGACACGGCAAAAGACAGACATGCCTCAGCCCCTGCCCTGGGGTCTCTGTTTCCAGCTTTTGAAAATGAACCCCAACTATTTATTTTCGCGCATAAGAGCTCCTCCTGCCCTTCTCGCCGGCACTGACCTAGAAGAATGGGCTGTCCGACTACATTCACACTTCAGCTCGGAGTCAGCGTGCTCTGGTCACTGCACAGGCATGCGTGAGACCGACCCCCACCCTCCAAGTGGGCTCCTCCCCAACAGCATCCTGCCAGCAGGGGCAACCCGAAGGAAAGCCCACGACCTGGGTGAGTTCTGGAGAGAAGAAAGACAGGGGAAAGGCGGGGTTTGCTGAGAGGCCAGTGCTGTAAACCCGAGATCCCCTCAGCCCCCAGAAAGGAACAGAAGAGCATTTGTTATTCTTTTAAACGTGTCTTTTAAGCATCTGGCAAGTCACTGTATATAAAAGTAATGCATGTTCCGATGAAAAGAGGGCTTGAGTGAATAAAGCTGCCTATTCACTGTCTGGCCCGGTGTGTTTGACTTGAACGACAGTCAGAAGGACGAGTGCGTACTTGACATTTCTTCTCAAGCCCGCGCGTCTAATGCGTCTCCAGGACGGGCCTCTGGGAAAGACCTCCCCACCATGCGCTTCCCAGCAGCAAAGTAACTTCTACTGACTCACTCCCCATGGAACCACTTTGGGGGGAAAATCTCAGGGATCTGAGCTTTACTTCTCTGTTCTGGCGACCAAGCTGGGGGGTGCGGATTCCCAGCTGCCGGTTTAAGTCAGGCCACTTGCTGTGTTACCATGGGCAGGTTGCTAGGCCTCTCTGTGCCTTAGTTTAAGGACTGGCAAAGAACAGGTGGTCAGACCTGCATTTGTGAAAACCTCCTTTAGATCAGGGGTTGGCAAACTATGGCCCACAGGTCAAATCTAGCTTCTGTGTGGCAGGTGAGGTAGGAAAGAGTTTACATTGTTAGATCATTGAAAAAGTGCAGGGCTTCCCTAGTGGCTCAGTGGTAAAGAGCTCGCCTGCCAAGGCAGGAGACACAGGTTCGATCCCTGATCTGGGAAGATCCCACGTGCCACAGAGCAACCAAGCCCGTATGCCACGACTGTTGAGCCTTGCTCTAGAGCCTGGGAGCCACAGCTATACAGCCACATGCCGCAGCTGCAGAGGCCTTCATGCCCTAGAACGCGAGCTCTGCAAGAGAAGCCACCGCGATGAGAAGCCTGCAGCAGCTAGGGAGGAGCCCCTGCGCCCCTCGCCGCGACACAGCCAAAACTCAGCCGGTCAATAAAATAAAGTCCAAAGACGAATAATGTTTTGTGATATGCAAAAACTGTGTGATACTCACATCACACTTAGTGAAAGAAGCCAGACACAAAGGGATGAACGTTATATGATTCCACTTATCCGAGGCACCTTGAGTTGTCAGACTTACGGAGACAGAGAGGTGCAGGGCCATGGCCAGGGGCTGGGGGAGGGGAGTGGTGAGTTACTGTCGAGTTTGGGTGGAGTTTCAGTTCGGGATGATGGAAAAGTTCTGGAGCTGGACGGTGGTATGGTTGCCCAACAGTGGGAATGTACTCCAGGCCACTGAACTGTGCACTTAAAAATGATAAAAACAAGAACTTCTCTGGCGGTCCAGTGATTAAGACTCTGCACGTCTGAGGCAGGGGGTATAGGTTCGATTCCCTGGTCAAGGAACTAAGATCCCACATACCATGCAGCTCGGCCACAAAATAAAAGAAAAAGAAAAAACTGATGAAAATGGTCAATTCGTGTCGCATCTATTTTACCACCACAGAACAGTTATGTAGGATTCAAATTTCAGTGTCTATAAATCCAAGTTCTGTAGGAACACAGCCACACGCAGCCACTTTTGGGTCTCTCACAGCTCTTTTTGCTGCGACTGCACAGTTGAAAAGCGGCGCCAGAGATCAGATGGCTCACAAAACCTAAATCATTTCTGTCTGGGCTCTTGCAGAAAAATTTTGCCTAGCCCTGGTTTAGAGACATAAAATCTGCTGCTCTTTATCGAGGGCGTGGGGCACAGCTCTGTATCAGAGCACTAATTCACAAGCTGTATCTCCCCCTATTCAGACGTCTCTGAATTCAGAGTGTCATTCATGGAGGCAGAATGCTGAGACCGAAAGACATGCTGACACTGGGGGCCTAGCTCTGCCATGAATGGTCTGGGTGACTTGGGACAAGCCCTTCTTCTCTCAGGACCACAGTCTATGTAGAGGGGTGGGTGTGCGTGTGCGCCCTGGGTTTGTCCCTAGCTGGAGCCACTTCAGAGCTGTTTTATAGTGGATTAGTTACGGCACTAACTAACTAGAAAGCTGAGCACCGAAGAATTGATGCTTTTGAACTGTGGTGCTGGAGAAGACTCTTGAGAGTCCCTTGGACTGCAAGGAGATCCAACCAGTCCATCCTAAAGGAAATCAACCTGAATATTCATTGGAAGGACTGATGCTGAAGTTGAAACTCCAATACTTTGGCCACCTGATGCAAAGAACTGACTCATCTGAAAAGACCCTGATGCTGGGGACGATTGAAAGTGGGAGGAGAAAGGGACGACAGAGGATGAGATGGTTGGGTGGCATCACCGACTCAATGGACATGAGTTTGAGTGAACTCTGAGAGTTGGTAATGGACAGGGAGGCCTGGCATGCTGCAGTCCATGGGGTCGCAAAAAGTTGGACACGACGGAGCAATTGAACTGAACTGAACTGAGTTACGGCACTACCCTGTGCCTCAGTTTCCCTTCTGTAAGTGGGGTAATAGTAACCTACCTCTAGGATTTTTTTGAATTCATTGATTTTTTATTGGCATGTAATTGCTTTACAATGAAGTGAATCAGCTATATGTAGTCATATATCCCCTCCCTCTCGGACCTCCCTCCCATGTCCTCTCTTCCCCCTCCCGGCCCACCCCTCTAGATCCTCACAGAGCGCCGAACTGAGCTCCCTGTGCTTTATAGCAGGTTCCCACTAGCTACCTAGTTTACACATGGTAGAGTATATATGTCCTTCATAATCTCCCAGTTTAACCCAGCCTCCCCTCCCCCTCTGTGTCCACATATGCATTCTCTATGTCTTTGTCTACATCTAGAATTTAAAAAATAGTTGTGTGTTGTTTGGGATAATAAGTTCTGAAGATAGGTGAGTGTGCTTGGATTCTTTTTCCGGGATAACACCCAAGTGGCCCAAATACAGTTTCTGCCTCCCATAGTCCTACCCAGGTCTTCTTCTGAAAGACTCAGAAAACAGTCAGGCCCAAATGACCCGGCAAAATGAGCTTAGAATGCAGAGCTAAAGCAAGATCCTTGTTTGATTTCTTTTAGTACCATGAACAAATAGTTTCCTTTAGAGACGGTTAAGAACATTACTGCTGCATAATAGATTGTCTTAAAGCCAGCTCTTGCAAAGCAGTGACTTACTATTTTTAGTGAACTTTCCTTCTCTTCATTTTGTTTCCAAAATAACTGAGTTACAGATAAGTTATAAGGAACGACTGGTTCATAGCTTGAAGAGGCTTGCATTGTCTTATGGAAACCTATGCAAGGCCCCAAACTGTCATTTCTAACAGAGTCAGAACAGCAGGAAGGTGGTCGAGTTTCATAAGATTTCTTGTCCAGGTCAGCTTTATCTCTGGTTTTTAAAACTGCTGTAGAAAAATGTTTAGAGAGAAGGGCAGTTGCAGCCTAGCCTTGATGTACTGTTGCCCGGAACCCTCGTGCGTGGACACTGACCAAAATGCACGGTAGTGCTGAGAGGCAGGGTGGACGATGGAATAGGCTCGCTAGAAATTGCACTGCATGTGCAAAACGGCAGCTCACATTTTAGCCTCAGAGGTTTGCCCCAGTCTGGGACCATCCACTCAAACAGTCAGGCTGTAACTTAATTCTGTAAATGAATGTTCTGTGGAAAGAACGGTTTTCAGCTGGGGGGTTTCTGTACATCCGTCACTCCGCAGCCCTGCTTTGTCAGATCCTTAAAGACAGAATTGAGAGCTGGGAAACTTTAGCCTGTTTAAAAGAAACTCAGTCCATATGTGGACCCCTGACAAGACCCAGGGTGTGCTGGAGATTCAAAAATATGTGATGATCACACTTTGTGTGGGACTTGGGAGGGAGGAGTGGAGGAAAACTGGATAACTTTCTTTAGCAAGTGAAGGCATGTGTCGAGCATGGATCTGAAAGAGATTCTGTAAACGCAGCTTTACAAGCATGGACTAAACAGACTCATTTGTGTGTGGGGGGTGGAAAACGTGGTTGTAAAAGATTCTGTTCTAGATGATACTTGTATCTTTTGTAACAGTGGTGTTTTGACTGCCCACAATCACCAGGCAGGAGCAGAGGAACTAGGGAAAGTGGTAGGAATTTGGGAGGACTGAGTTCATAAAAAGCATGTGACATAAGCAGCCAGGCAGGGTTTGGGTTTGGTGCCATATATGCAGTGGTGAGCTATAAACGTTAAACCACTGGTTCTCCAAGAAAAAAAAAAAAAAAGGAAGCCCTGATTTATAGTCTGCTGATTTCTCTGGTGCAAATATTCCCCCCATGGCCAAGGCCAAGTCCAAGCCATCCAAGTGAATTCCCTGGACGTGGCCTTGGCAACAGGAGCATGGAGTTGACTCCTGTGAGCTAGGCAGAGCCGGCTCCCTCACATGTGTGAGATAAATTGTTATTCTCCAGGATTTAAGAGAGAAATGCAAGCCTGGACGAGGAAGAAAGACCGGGAGGAGGAAACCAATTAGGTGTAAACTAGGCTCCGTTATTTAGGAGGAAATGTCACCCATCACTTTGCACTGGAGGTAGGTCGTTTCAGCAGGGATGTGTGGAACACTTTCTGAGAATTTTTTTTTCTTAAAATTAAAAAAAAAATTATTTATGTATTTGGCTGTGGCAGGTCTTAGTTGCAGCACTTAGGATCTTCGTCTTCATTGTGGCAGGTGGGCTCTGGTTCTCTGACCAAGGATCGAACCCTGGTCCCCTGCATTGGGAGCACAGACTCTTTGCCATTGGACCATCAGAGAAGTCCCTGAGAATTTTCATGTCTTGAAAATTGGGAAAGATGGGTCCCTGGTGGTTCCTGTTGGATTGTCAGCAATGTGATGGATGCTGAGAATGATAACCTTCAGCACACTTCTGTGTGAGAGGCAACATAATACTGTTGTGCTCTCTACAGAGCCCAGTCTTTAGAAACAGGAACAGGTAATTATATGACGACAGAGATGGATGTGGGAGCGTGGGGAAAGAGTAGTGAATTGTAACCAGAATGTCTGTGTCAGGCACTGATAATCAGGATGATCACTGAGCTCTGAAACACACCCAAAGAAGATGGGTGAACTAAAAACATAAGTTGTTGATTTCACAAATGACATCAGCGTGCAAACCAGCACTCGTGCTGTGACAGACCACGCTGTTACTTACACTTCAGTGGAAGAGAGTCTGGGAGATCCCCGCAATCCCTGCATCTGAACATACTGCTGCGTGGCCTTGGGCAAGGTTCTTAACTTCTCTGAGGTTCACTGTTGTCCTTTGCAAAATGAGATCTTGCTGAAAGACAGTGACAGAGACCAGCACCTCCCAGCCTCTCTCAGCCTTGCTGTTGTTCTTGAGGAAAAGGAAATAGCCCCTGCAGTGTGACCCTGAACCTGGGGTCTGCTATGAGGCCATGTCACTTCAGGTCACTCTTAACTTCCCCAGGGCTCCCTAGCTCACTAGCTTCATGTGTCAAGGAAGTAGGTTGGATTTGATGATCTGCAAAGACCTCACGTATTAGATAGGAACAGCCAGGGTGACCAGATGCCTTCGCTTGCCTGGACAGTCCTGGTTGATGCCTGCTTATTATAGCTCCATATTCACTGCTAACCATGTCCCTGTTTGGGCAATATGGTCACCTTTTAATAGCTAACATTTTTCAAATACCTATGACTTACCAAATAGTGAGTTATGTAAATGTGATTTAATCATTTTACTTGCATTTAATCAGTTAAGCTGATGAAGACACAAACGTAGAGAACTTAAGGTCGCACGAAAAATGACAAACAGAACTGAGACCCAGACCCAGATCCTAGATCTTCCTGAAGCCAGTGTCTCCAGCCTTCTTAGCCAGCATGCTTGACTGCACCCACGTTGCTTAGTCACTCAACAAATATTTACAGAGTGCCCGTTATGCTATTCTAGTCTTGTGGTTCAGAAGAGGGTTCCAGAAACTAGTTCAAAAAGCCGTGCATGTGAAGTTGGCTATTGCTAATAAGTAAAAGCATCATTAATCAGGCCCATGCCCAGCATGCACTGGAAGCGTTTGTGCACGTGTGGTACATACGAGGCCCATCTAGACTTCAGGGAAGCTTTCACTAAATGAGCTTTGCCTTTTCAACTTGATGCTTTGGGGAGGCCCAAATAATGTGAAAAGTTAGCTTAAGTAAAGCAACAATTAAGTAGGTGTGTTTGGTGCAGGGCACGTTCCAGCTTGATAACTGTTCTTTATCGTACCCAGATGTGGGTCAGATTCCCAGAGATGCCCAACCCAGATGCCAAAGAAAATCAGGGAGACCTACAAGGGGCTTAAAGAAATAGCACCGCTTTTCAGGTACTGGATGGCTCAGCCAGGGCCACGGGGACTTAGAGAGAAAGGGAAAAAACAAAGGGTTCTGTAAAATCGGTAGGAGGGTGGAGATGAGAGGTGGGGAGATTAGTTCTGTGCTCACGCATAGCTTGTGTATCAAGCACTGTTCTAGACATCGGTTTTGTACGATGTTTATACAAGCCTTCTCTAGGACTCTCTGTCGCTGTTTTTGCAACGGCTGCAGATTTATTTCTGCTGCACTGTTCCTTAGAACTATATGCCATGGCTGACTCTCAACCACCTTCGTTCACATTCCCAGCAAAGGGTTCTGGTCTATTTCAAGGCTGGGTAAACCATCTAGGCTTCTAGATCTGACTGCCCCTTATGTTAATGATGTCCATTTCCTCTAAGGGGAAAGCAAAGTAGGTGATGTTGGCTTCTGTACAGTTGGGCCACCAGGACCAATAGGCTGGATGCTCGTCAGTGATGTGGCTAGGGCTTGAGTGCCATGGAGTCCAAATTAGTGCTCTCTACACAGCAACCTGGGGGGCCCGGGGACTGAGTACAGGTCTCAGAGTCTCAGGAATAAAAAGGGACAGATCCAAGGAGAATAAAATGGCTGGTGCGGAGATGTGTCTTGTGGCTTCAGTCCACACAAACCAGTCCATCACATATCTTCCTTCTATGGTTCAGCTACACCACACACCTAGCTGGAACAGAACATTTTTCAGAGAAAGGTAAATTTATTTGCTTAAGTCTCATGGTGGTCCTGGCAGTTGATGGAGGCCCCTCTGAGCTCTCCTATAGGACCTGTGCTGGACAAAGACAAGTCACTTAGTCAGGGAGTGCTCTGTGTTCTGGGGTCCCTGGACCAGCTGTACCAGCATCATTTGGAAGCCAGGCAGAAATGTGGCATCTCAGGCCCCAGAACAGCTGAATCAACTTTCCACGTGGACAGGTCAGTTTCAGAGGCTCTGCTGGGTGAGTGGAGACCAGCTCAGACTGTGGCTGCCCACTTAGATGACTGGGGCTCAGAGGATGACAAGGACAAGGCCTCTCAGGCACTCTTAACTTTCCTCACTTTATTTTCCCCCTAGTTCCAATCTGTAATTGTGGTGTTTATTTATTTACTTGCTTATTGCTTTGTCTCCTCCAGAATGTGAGTTTTATGGGGCAGCAAAGATACTGCGCTATTTAATGCTGGATCCTTAGTGCCCTTGGACTCATTGGAAAAGACCCTGATGCTGGGAGGGATTGAGGGCAAGAGGAGAAGGGGACGACAGAGGATGANTTGCTTATTGCTTTGTCTCCTCCAGAATGTGAGTTTTATGGGGCAGCAAAGATACTGCGCTATTTAATGCTGGATCCTTAGTGCCCTTGGACTCATTGGAAAAGACCCTGATGCTGGGAGGGATTGAGGGCAAGAGGAGAAGGGGACGACAGAGGATGAGATGGTTGATGACATCACCGACTCGATGGACATGAGTCTGAGCAAGCTCCGGGTGTTGGCGATGGATGGGGAAGCCTGGCGTGCTGCAGTCCATGGCGTCGCAAAGCGGTGGACAGGACTGAGCGACTGAACTGAACTGAACTAGCGCCCTTGGGAGAGCCCTGCGCAGGGCAGATGCACAAAAATTATTAGTGGGTTGGCTACTTGGTTGGTTGAATGAATGATTATGGAGAGTGAGGACTAAAGAAGAAAGAGAAGGTGGACTGGCTGATGTTCCCTAAAGCACGTCTTGTTGACTACACTCACCTGTGAACTGCTTGTCACTGTTTGCAAAGTTCCATTAGTAGAAATGTGTGATTTAACAGGTCGATTGTAAGGGATGTAGACCTGTCAGAGGGATCCTTCAATCACCCAGTGCTGCGTGCTTGTCATGTTGGTTTTAGCAGGGAAACCCTTGGTAAGTGAAGTCTGATATAGAAACCCAACCTTGATGACCCATGTAACTGCGTGTTCAGTGCCCTGGGGTTCCAGATCAGGGGACGTGGGCAAACCCAGCTGCCACCTGGCCCCCAGCAGGTGCCCTGCATGGCTGCAGGGTCCTGCTTCTCAGGCTCTGCTTGGGGCTGGCCTGGACACACCCTTGCCTCAAGCCTTGTTCTGATCCTTGCCTTCTTTGGGACACAGCCCAAAGTTCTCCTGCTCCTCCCTTCATCTTTTAAAAATATATTTTAAAAATATTTATTTGACTTTGCTGGGTCTTAGCTGTGGCCCTTGGGATCTTCTCTCTTTGTTGTGGGACCTTTTCAGTTGCGACACGTGGGATCTTTAGCTGTGGTGTGCGAACTCTTAGTTGCGGCATGTAGGATCTAGTTTCCTGACCAGGGATGGAACGCAGGCCCCCTGAATTGAGAGTGTGGAGTCTTAGCCTCTAGACCATCAGAGAAGTCCCACCCCTCCCGTTTCATGATGGGGCTCCATGGTCAGGGATCTGCCAAAACCAATCCCACTCTCCCAATGGCGGGGGCCACAGAGTAAAACAGGGAGAGGAGCCTGCCCCATTCACACAGGGTGAGCTTGGGGCTTCCCGGGTTGCTCAGTTGGTCAAGAATCTGCCTGAGACCTGAGTTCCATCCCTGGGTTGAGAAGACCTCCTGAAGGAGGGAATGGCAACCCACTCTAGTATTCTTGCTGGAAGAATCCCACGGACAGAGGAGCCTGGAGAGCTACAGTCCATGGGGTCGCACAGAGTTGGATGCAACTGAGGGACTAACAAATATGTAAACAGGTGACAGCAGAAGGGTCCCTAGGTCAGCAGTGAGGCTGGGAGACCAGCACTTGCTCCCCAGGAGGAACCTTCCTTGCCTGATGCTGCTCCTTGTTGCTTCTGGAAAGAACTGCTGAGTGAGAGAATGTGGTCAGCCAGTTGGCGCTTTCCCCACCCAATCTCAGATGAGAAAACTGCAACCAGAGAAGGGCCGTGATCTGCCTTTAGCCCCCAGTGGCTGAGCTGGGCCAGCTCTTCCTTCACCTCCCTGGGCTGGCCCTGTCTTTCAGCAAAAGAAAAATATGAAGCATGGATGAGTGGTATACAGACTGGGGGCTTGGGTCCCCTCCACCTCAAATTCATATGTGGAAACTTAATCCCCAGGTGATGTTAGGAGGTGGAGCCTTTGGGAGGTGACCAGGTCATGAGGGTGGAGTCCCCATAAATGAGATTAGTGCCCTTATGAAAGAGGCCCCAGGGGGTCTCTTGTCCCTTGAGTTTGAGGAGCCAGGGGCAGGGGCGTGGTGTGGGTGTGGATGATGAGAGGCAGCAGGTCCAGATGTCCTTCTGCGAGCAGGACCCTGGTGGCCTCTGCTGCCTGGGTGTGAGGAGTGGGAGAGGTTAGGTAGGGCCTAAGTTTAGCACTGAAGGGGACAATTCAGGTGAATCAGCCCTTGGAGACCCCTGGAGAAGGGTTTGGAGGCTGCCCCGCTCTGTAAGTCCTCCACCACCAGGCTGTCCTCAGAGGCTGGAGCTGATCTCAACTGCTTTCAGCACCAGACGAAGTGGTTGGTTTGCGTTTCTGAGCCGAGTTGCCAGAAGGAGAAGGGGTTCACTGACACTGTGATGCTCCTCAGGATGGTGATGGTGGGAGTGGTATTACCTGCCTGTGGCCTCAGGCCTGAAGTGGAGGGGGGTGTAGCCTGAGCCACTGAAACTGTCTCCCCTTCCTTCTTTCTCCTCTTCTCACTTTTTCTCTCTTTTCTGACCCTGCTCCCCACTCCCCCCAACCCCGTTCCCTAACTAGAAACCCTGAACCCTAAGTTAATGTGAGGATAGGACGCAGCTCCCCTGAACGGTAGGAAGAGCCTCCATCTGGGAATCGGACCCAGACACTGGGTCTCTGTCTGTCGCCTACTAGGTGAGACCTTGGAGAAGACACTGGCACCCCTCCCCAGTACTCTTGCCTGGAAAATCCCACGGACGGAGGAGCCTGGTGGGCTGCAGTCCATGGGGTCGTGAAGAGTCAGACGTGACTGAGCGACTTCACTTTGACTTTTCACTTTCATGCATTGGAGAAGGAAGTGGCAACCCACTCCAGTACTCTTGCCTGGAGAATCCCAGGGACGGGGGAGCCTGGTGGGCTGCCGTCTACGGGGGCGCACAGAGTCAGACACAACTGAAGCAACTTAGCAGCAGCAGCAGCAGGTGAGACCTTGGCCAAGTTGCCCGACACACCTCTGGGTTCCTGTTTCCTGAAACCTGGCCTCTGTGGGCCCCGGACTCTATGCCCCTTGAAGGCAGCTGCTGTCATGCTTGGAGTCAGGACCAGGACTAGGTCCGGAGTGAACCGTCAATTTCCTGATCCACCAATGAGTGAATAAATGAATGAAAGAGCGGCTGCCTTATGGGTCTCCTGGGGGACCACTGCGGGAACAGGCTTTGTGAACTGGCACCGTGAGATAAGCGTACTGTCTTTGTGATGGCTGAGATCAAGGGAGGAGGCAAGGACATCTCCAGGTACCTTTTGGAAGGACAAGGGGTGGAGCCCACAGTCAAATCTTCTCCCTCCTTCTCCTGTGCAAATGTCCCACGGGGGGATGGAGGCAGGGGAAATAGGCAGATGCCGTCTAAGGTGCCTCAGAGTCATAAGAAAGCAGGAGTGGGTAGATGGGGGATGGTCCTGGCTTAAAAGACATGGCTGGCTTCTCACCTGGCCTACCTAACCTCCCTGCATTAGGCTGAGCTGAGGCTCGGGGTAGCGGATGCCAGTGGCCACCTCCTGGGTCATCCAAGAGTCACCTAGCTTGTGCCAGGGCCCGCCTGGACCCACCAGAAGAGATACTAGAAGGATCTGCTGCTCACAGCCCCCCTCCCCCACGTCCTAACAGGGAGCATTTCCTCTGAGCGGAACTTTTACATGCAGGCCCCTGGGAGGGATCCATAAACTGGGTTTATTAACCAGCTGAAAGGCGAGTAGCTTGGGACCCAGGGCCCTGACGCTAGGGAGATTCAAACATCACCACGTCTGTTTATTTTTTTTTAGGTTTCTGAGCGAATGTATATTCCTGCATGTTTAGAGATTGGCAGCCCTGGAAAATGAAGTTTATTTATCTACCTGATACACATCACATAAACAGCTGCAAACGGTTTCCCCACCCCAAGCGGCCGTGGCACTAGGCTCTGACCTGCGGGCCTGCAGCTTAAAAGCTGGCTGCATTTCTTGAGCGTTCTGCCCCAGGCCCGGTTGGAGGTGATGCCCATGGGAGACAGAGGCCTGAATCCTGGGACTCAGGTGGGGCTGAGACCCAGCTTCGACTGCCTGCAGGGACAGCTGCCACAGTCCTGGTCTGGCCACCTCGAGTCCGCCATATTCACTCATTTTTTCCTTCTGCCAGCCCATGCTGGTCTCTCCCAGGCCCTGGGCTAGATCCTGGTGATGCCGAGCTGATTCTCTGCCTGGCCCTTGGGAGCCCCTCCCCTGTAGGTGAGAGCCTCCAGGGACTGTGTCTGGAGGGAGACAGTGACTTCCCTCTGGGGCATCCTTCAGCCCCAAGCGAGGCCGCCTATCTCTTCCATTCCTCCGACAGTGACAGCTGTCCCTCGTTCGTCCAGCTCTGTTCCCATCTGTGCTGGGGGAAACGAGCTTAAGGACGTTTCCGGAAATGAGGCGAGGTCAGGATGCTCAAGTGTTTGGAAGTCATCCTAGAGAGTGAGTGCTGAGGTCAGTTCTCTCGGCAGACGCGGCTGCATCTGGGGACTGCTCTGGGTGTGCACGTGTTCTAATTGATTAAACGTGGAGGTACTAAAAAAATGGTGTGAGATTCCTGGACTGCTGATGGAATGTATCAGCCCTTTCCTACTCTGCATTTTAGTTCAGGCCAACGTGATAGTAACAAATGTGCAAGGGGAGGGTAATGACAATACTCTCTGTGTCCTGTAGATGCCCACCCCCCGCCAAAGACTTATGGCCCCTGGAAGGCTAATTTGACCAGGGTGTATGGATGTTATTGTTTTCCTTTCTAGGAAGAACAGTTCATGTTTACAAGATGGATTATTATCAGACTGCATAGAGAGACGGTGCAATTTCTTGCTTGAAAATTTCACTTCTTCTGAACCTTCTGAGCCACTGAATCAGCATCTTGCTTTATCTTCATTTCTCCCTTGAGTTTTTGACCCACATCTCCTAATAGGAAGGCTCGTTTTCCAGCCGGATGAGCAGTAGGACTTCCAGGGTGGAATTAGCCTCTCCAGTTTCTGTCTTTAATTGGCCCAGCCTTCGGATGGGTGCAGCCACCTGAGAGATGGCCCTTCAGAAAAGGTGGGGCTTGAAGAGCGATCAGGATTTGGAGAAGGGGGAGGACACCACAGGCAAGGGGGCAGCCTGAGGAGAGGGCGGAGGTGAAGCTGACCACAGGATGGGGGAGGGATGGTCAGGAAGGCAGGACGGAAGGAGGCGCGGTTTCCAGGCTCCTGCCGCACACGCACCAGCTGGCCACGTCCATGGCCACAGTCGCCCAGAGTGTCTGAGACGTCACTCGTGCATGCCAACTGCTACAGTTTTCTTTGGTTTGTGTCTTTGTTTACTTATTTTATTTTTGGCTGCATTGGGTCTTAGTTGAGGCACGCAGGATCTTCGCTGTGGCATGTGAGCTTGTCTCTAGTTGAGGTGCGTGGGCTTAGTTTGTCCCACGGCTTGTGGGATCTGAGTTCTTTGACCAGGGATCAAACCTGTGTCCCCTGCACAGGCAGACAGATTCTTAACCACTGGACCAGCAGGGAAGTCCCCCAACTGTTACTGTTGATTAAGCAGAGACCAGAGGGCAGGCTCTGTGCCTGGTACCTTTTTGGCATTACCTTGTGTTTGGGGTTGAACTATGTCCCCTGCAACATACTTGTGGAAATCCTAGCCCCAGTATTTAATGGAACCTATGAATGGTATGGGACCTAATTTCAAAATAATGATCTTTACAGATGGGATTGGGTTGAGGTCATTTGGGTAAGACCCTCATTCAGGATGACCGGTGTCCCTATCAAAAGAAGGAAATCTTGACACAGACACACAGGGAGAGGCCACGTGATGACAGAGGCAGAGACTAGAGCAATGCAGCTGCAACCCAAGGAAGCCGAGGACTGCTGGTCACCACTGGAAGCTAGGACAAGAGAGAAAGGACCCTCCCCTAAGGTTTCAGAGGGAGCATGGCTCACTGAAATGGTTGGTTGGCATCACCGACTCAATGGACATGAGTTTGAGCAAACTCTGAGAGATAGTAAAGGATAGAGGAGCCCAGCATGCTGCAGTCCATGGGGTCCAAAAGGGTCGGACATGACTTAGTGACTGACCACCAACCAAAACAATGGCTCACTGACACCTTGATTTGGGACTTCTAGATGCCAGAACTGGGAGACAACAGATTCCTATTGTTTTAAGCCACTTCATTTGTGACACACTTTAACAGCAGCCCTAGGAAATGAATATGCCTTGTTTTACACTGCATTGGAAGGACTGATGCTGAAGCTGAAGCTCCAATACTTTGGCCACCTGATGTGAAAAGATGACTCATTGGAAAAGACCATGATGCTGGCAAAGATTGAGGGCAGGAGGAGTGGGTGACAGAGGATGAGATGGTTGGATGGCATCACCGATTCAATGGATGTGAGTTTGAGCAAACTCCAGGAGACAGTGAAGGACAGGGAAGCCTGGCGTGCTGCAGTCCATGGGGTCACAAAGAGTCGGACATGACTTNTGAGGGCAGGAGGAGTGGGTGACAGAGGATGAGATGGTTGGATGGCATCACCGATTCAATGGATGTGAGTTTGAGCAAACTCCAGGAGACAGTGAAGGACAGGGAAGCCTGGCGTGCTGCAGTCCATGGGGTCACAAAGAGTCGGACATGACTTAGCAACTGAACAACAACTAGGAAATGAATGTGCCTGTTTTCCCCTAAAGCATCACTACCCCGTCTGTGGTAGGCAGAACATGCCTCCCTCCTCCCCGCCCCAAAGACATTTGTTCTCTAATCCCTAGAACCTGGTAATAGGACTTTTCAGATGGAATTAAAATTTTGGACATAAAAATAGGAAGGTGACCCGGGTAGACCCAGTTTAATTACATGAGCCTTTAACAGCAGAGACTTTTTCTCTGGCTTGAATAGAAGAGACACAGGAGGGGGAGAAGTCAGAGGTTTACTTGGTGTGTTGTTGCTGACGTTGCCAATGGAAGAAGGATGAGGAGAGAGACTCCTGGTGATTGGCCAGCCAGGAAACAGGACCTGGAGCCACGAGGAACCAAATCTGCCAACAACCTAGATGAACGTGCAAGCAGATTCTCCCACACAGAGTCCCCAGAAAGGAACAAAACTCTGCCAACACCTTGAGTCCAGCTGAGCCCACTGGACTCCCGAGCCACAGAACCGTGGCATGCTAAACTTGCTTTGTTTCAAGCCTCTAGGTTTGTGGCAATTTGCTATAGCAGCATGCGTGCATGCGTGTGGGCTAAGTCTCTTCGGTCGTAACTGACTCTTTTCGACTCTGTAGACTGTAGCCCGCCAGGATCTTGTGTCCATGGGATTCTCCAGGCGAGAATACTGGAGAGAATTGCCATTTCCTCATCCAGGGGAACTTCCTGACCCAGGGACTGAACCTGCAGTTCCCATGTCTCCTGCATTCACAGGTGGATTCTTTACCCCATGGTCTCTGGGGCTTATGTGGGGATGGTACCCACAGCAGATGGCTGACACTGATGGGGTCATAATGGTGAAGGTGAAAGTGAAGGTGAAGGTGAAGTCGCTCAGTCGTGTCCGACTCTTTGCGACCCCGTGGACTATAACCTATTAGGCTTCTCCGTCCATGGGATTCTCCAGGCAAGAATACTGGAGTGGATTGCCATTTCCTTCTCCAGGGGATCTTCCCGACCCAGGGATCGAACCCGGGTCTCCCACATTGGAGGCAGACGCTTTAACCTCTGAGCCACCAGGTCACTGGAAATTCAGCAGGCTTGAGCAGGAAAATCAGCTCTGAGAAACAGAGCCAGGTAAAGTAGCAGGGGCCAGCCCGAAACAGCAGCCAGAAAAATGGCCCAGGTGTGTGGGGATATATTCTTGGCAGAGGGTCTGTGCGCTTCCATCTTGGACAGAATTACATTTTGCCCATCAGCTAATCCCCGTAGGATGGCACAGATCAGGTGAGGAAGCGCAGGGGCTCAGAGGCCTGTTCTGTCATCACAGGCCTTGTGACCTGTGCACCATGGCAAGCCTCTGCCCCTGGCACTGACGGTAGCCACGCATTTTACATACACGCTTGATGACAAAGCATCATGTCTTTTCCAACAGTGCAGTCAACACCATAGTTACGGTTTCATTCAAGAGGAGGCGTGCTTGTTTTAAAATATTTATTTATTTATCTGGATACACCGGGTCTAAGCTGTGGCGTGTGGGGTCTAGTTCCCTGACCAGAGGTCGAACCTGGACCCCCTGCCCTGGGAGCTTGGAGTCTCCGTCACGGGACTGTCCGGGTAGTCCCGGAAGCAAGGGTTTAAAATAGATTATCTTTCTCACTGAATATTCAAATAGCACTGTCAATACACAGATTTGGCAATTAGTTCCCAATGACCTCTGGAAATAAGGTCCACCTCTCTTGGACTTGCCCTAGCCAGGCAACCTGTGGGAGTGCCTTCTCCCCAGTGTAGGGTTGCCGTATAAAATATAAACCATTCACCTCAATCTGAATTTCAGATAAACAATGAATACTTTTTTCATGTAAATATATTCCATGCGATATTTGTTCATGCAATATTAGGGAGTACAAAGAAGTATTCATTGTTTATTTGAAATCCTAATTTAACTGAGTGTCTTGTCATTTATTAAATAGCTAAATCTGGCACCCCTAACCCAGTGGTGTTCTGAAGTGACGCCTTGTCTTATTTGGAGGAGGCCAACAAATGTCTTGATTCCTGTTTTGGAGCACACAGAGGACTTTTTACAACGGCTCTTTTCCTTGTCCCGAGAGGATGGGACAAAATGATGCCTCAGTTGGATAAAATGAAGAATCTGCTGGTCGTCATGATGAGCCCACACTGGAATGAATTTCTGTGTGATACTGAGGAAGATCTTTAGACGAAAGGGAGCGATACTCTGCCCTAGACAGCTTGAGCTGCTGTTGGAGTCAAGACTATTAGAGGTGAAACTTGAACTTGGTGACAGTCAGTGTTCATTACCTATAAATAAGGACACAAGAGGCTCAGGGAGGTGGAGTAACTTGCCCATTGTTTCACAGCAAAGACAAAGAGCAGGAAACAAAGCCAGGATTAGGGCTTCAAAGAAGTAGGTCTTAATGTCTCTTCATTCAGGCTGGAAATAATAATACTAGCTAACATGGACTGATCATTTGCCATGAACCAAGCACGTTACCTGAAGCCTCCCATTCAATCTGTACAAAAACTCTTCTAAGCAGGTGTTAGTATTATCTCTGTCTACAGAGGAGGATGTAGAAAGAGGATGCAGATGATAAGCCCATGGCTGGCAGAGCTGGACTCCAGGGCCCATGCCCCCAGCACTCCAGGACAGCAGAGGGTACAACCTGCAGGCCCACTGGCTAACTGAAAGAGGGGCTGGCCCCCAAACAGAGACAGCTGTCATCATCTGAACGGGATGGCCAACTTCTCTGGGAGGTTCCGAAGAATTGGCCCCACTGGCTTACATTTCCATCCATTGGCTAAAACTGCTGCCCCTCCCCTGGACCTTACATGGACCCCTGGATCTTACGTGGCCCGCACCACCTACTCAGGGTGCCGGCAGCATAAGGCACAAGCGCTTGCTCCAAACCCAGGCTCCCTCCCTCATGACTGTATGACATGGCATGCTCTTCATGTTTCCACAGATCTGTAACGTGAGGGTCAGAGTGGTACCTGACCTGTATGGGGTAACCTAAAAGGCCATGATCACTTGCTTGGAACAGAGTAAGTGCCCGGTAAATGTCAGCCACCAAGTACCCAGTCTGTGCTAAGAGTGCAGGGCCATGGTTTTTTCAAATAGGGAGCCACCAAGCCTCTGAGTGATGAAAGAGCAGGGCGGTGGTCCCCACCTCCTGGGAAAAACAGCCTAGAGGCTGAAGCTGCCCCAGAATCCTAAGGGACTGGGGGGCCAGGGCAGCCGTCCTGATGCGGGAGAAAAACAAACCCCAAAGGAGGGGTGTGTTGTAAGGTTTTCCAAAGACAGTTCAGATCTGGGACAGACTCGCTTTGTTGGGAGGGCAGCTGGAAACTCCCACACTTTAGGGTGGCAGTCCAGGTAGGCGGTGTGGCTGGAAACCCAAACAGCCGGGCGGGAGCGTGAAGCTGAGCTGTAAGGATCAGGGTGCAGAGGCGCTTCTCAGGCTTGATTCAGGTGGAGAGATGCAGCCACAAGCTGGAAATGTGGGGCCAGGCCCCGCTGGGGACAGAGGAAGCCGGATGGAGGGGACACGCCAGGCCAGACCCCAGGGGAGGCCGCCCGCTGCCCTTGCAGGATGCCGGACCCACAGGTGTCAGGGTAAGACATTCCGTCCCAGCGGGATTCCTGCTGCAGACACAGCTCGACATGAATCGCTCGTCAACTGCACAGCCGGAAGGACTTCAGGGTGAGGCCGGGCGCAGGCCGGGTTGCCATGCTCCCGGCGCACCCCCTCGTTCGTCCCGGGCGCTGCCCGCCCACCCATGCACCCTGCCAGTGCGCGCCCGCGACGCGCGTGGCCACACGGGGGCGCCGGCGGCCGCCGCGCGCCTCACAGCGCAGAGCCCGGAGAACAAAGGAGCCCCGGGGACCTCGGCCTCCCGCACCTGGACCCACCTGCTCCCAGGGCCCGCGGACCCCGCGCCGCGCTGGCCTCCGGCTCCCTCGAGGGAGTTAATTTTTGCTCAGCTCTGCTCTTAGAAACCTGTTAAAGAAATCCCTCGCCCCTTGATGGACTTTCTCCCCAGCGTGGGGACAAAATACGAGCGCGCTGGGACGCTGAAAGTGTTACTGGGTTTGTGGTTTTACGACGAGTCTGCTCTGGATTCCCCCGCCCGTCTCCTTCCCTAGGTCACCAGGATCCGGGCCGCATCACTCTTCTCCACTTGGGTTTATTAAAGTGAACTTTCCACGTTTGGACAAAGTAGACACACCCTCGGGAAATAGGGTAAGAAAAGGAAGGCAAAAATCAAGGGGAAAGAGGAAGGCAGTATGGAAATCGGGTCTTGCCAGTAAAGGTAACTTCCACTGCAATAACTTCTAAATATACTTCAGGAACTAGGTGCAAACTCTGTGTAAATGTTCCCAGATGCTCTAATTAGGAAGCTCCCGAAAGAGGCTGTCACAATCACCATCAGTTACCTAGTATCTACTGAGGACATGTGGCACAAAGCGGCTCATGAGCTGTCCACGACCAGCCAGCAAGTGTGCCCTGCCCTGGACCACGAGAGGGGAGAGGCAGGCTGGGTTTTTCTGGGCGATATGATCTGTGTATGTGTGTGCTTGCTGAGTCACTCAGTCATGTCCAGCTCTTGGTGACCCTATGGATTGTAGCCTACAGAGCTCCTCTGTCCATGGGATTTTCCATGGAGGGGGTTGCCATTTCCTCCTCCAGAGGATCTTCTCCACTCAGGGTTCATACACTGGTCTCCTTCCTCTTCTGCGTTGGCCGGCAGATTCTTCACCACTGAGCCGTGTGGGAAGCCCTGTTATGATTTAGGGGTCCCCAGTGAACTCTCCTATTTCTGCATTGTTGTCCAAGGTCAAATTCCACAGGGCTTTCTCCTCGGGCACTGCCCGAGGTTCAGCTGGCCTTTCTCCCTCTGGTTCCCGGCTCTGGGCACACAGCTGTGAATTCCTGGGGGTTTGGGGGAGCTTCAGTCCTCACAGGGAGGGACTTAGGGCTTACAGAAACCCGCACTGGGACTGCTTCAAGTGGGTCCTGGAATGAGGTGGTGATGCTGCAGGCCCTCTTCATTCAGCCAACAGTAATATTGTATCCGTCCATCAAAGACCATCCTGGCTATCTCTGACAACTCTTCCCATTCTGAAGAGGACCTGTCCCTAAACCCTGCTGGCAACACAAGATGAGGGAACACATGTGGGAGTTGGGGGGAGACGGGCAAAAGCAGCCCCTGGGGATGCCCCTGGTTGAGGAGATCTTCTTGGAGGAGGAAGGGGAAGGCTGGGGGCCTCTCCAGTGAAGTCCATCCTGTACAGCATTCTGCCATGGTGACAATGTCCTCTAAAATCTCCACTGTCCAATGTGACGGCCCTAGCCATGTACTTGAAACAGGGCTGGTGCTATCAAAGAGCTGAACCTGAAGTCTTATTCAATTTTAACTTGAAATGATCACATTGGCTAGGAGCTACCATATGGAACAGCACAGCTCTAGGCAGTGATGGGGAGGGGTCTGAAAGAGGCAGGAGGACCTCATGGTTGATCTCATCCTTATTTGCCCTACACCAGCTAAAACCACCTGTATGCTTTCTCTCCAGTCCGCTGGGAGGCATTGTTGTGGTGGAGGTGGCGGCTGAATGCTGGGTGGGAGTGAAGGGAAAGAAAGGGGTCTTGCAGCCAAGCAATGGTGGTGGTGGTTTACCAGCCAGCTAAGTCGTGTCTGACGCTGTGCAACCCCATGGGCTATAGCCCGCCAGGCTCCTCTATCCATGGGCTTACAGAAACCCGCACTGGGACTGCTTCAAGTGGGTCCTGGAATGAGGTGGTGATGCTGCAGGCCCTCTTCATTCAGCCAACAGTAATATTGTATCCGTCCATCAAAGACCATCCTGGCTATCTCTGACAACTCTTCCCATTCTGAAGAGGACCTGTCCCTAAACCCTGCTGGCAACACAAGATGAGGGAACACATGTGGGAGTTGGGGGGAGACGGGCAAAAGCAGCCCCTGGGGATGCCCCTGGTTGAGGAGATCTTCTTGGAGGAGGAAGGGGAAGGCTGGGGGCCTCTCCAGTGAAGTCCATCCTGTACAGCATTCTGCCATGGTGACAATGTCCTCTAAAATCTCCACTGTCCAATGTGACGGCCCTAGCCATGTACTTGAAACAGGGCTGGTGCTATCAAAGAGCTGAACCTGAAGTCTTATTCAATTTTAACTTGAAATGATCACATTGGCTAGGAGCTACCATATGGAACAGCACAGCTCTAGGCAGTGATGGGGAGGGGTCTGAAAGAGGCAGGAGGACCTCATGGTTGATCTCATCCTTATTTGCCCTACACCAGCTAAAACCACCTGTATGCTTTCTCTCCAGTCCGCTGGGAGGCATTGTTGTGGTGGAGGTGGCGGCTGAATGCTGGGTGGGAGTGAAGGGAAAGAAAGGGGTCTTGCAGCCAAGCAATGGTGGTGGTGGTTTACCAGCCAGCTAAGTCGTGTCTGACGCTGTGCAACCCCATGGGCTATAGCCCGCCAGGCTCCTCTATCCATGGGATTTCCCGGGCAAGAATACTGGAGTGGGTTGCCATTTCCTCCTCCAGGGGATCTTCCTGACCCAGAGATCCAACCTGTATCTCTTGTGTTGCAGGTGGATTCTTTACCGACTGAGCCAAATGCAGCCAAGCAATGGTGTGTGCTTTGTGGTATGTTGCCCTTAAGCAGCTATGGACCAGGGCCTAGAGGACTTTTCTGGGAGATACCATCACTAGTAGATAGGGGTGAAAAGCAGGGTTCCTAGACTAGGGTTCAAAATACTTCAGAGTGGATATAGGCTTTCTGTAACCAGTTTGCTCTTCAGTGATGAGTAAATGACAATTTCTCTGTTTCTCTAGAGGCAAGGAATGTTCAGAGCTGGGAGGAGGTGGAGACCATGAACGAATCTGTCTTTTCAGCTTCAAAGGTGAAACCTCGATTATGCAGAAGTGGGTGATGCCAAGGATAGTGGGGGCACAGAGGGGGAGGCAAGGTGCACATTCAATGACTTTGCCAGAATCACACAGTTAGTCCTTGACAATGTCAGGATAAAAACCCATGTCTTGCTCTGGTGGCCACTGAAATGAATCCTAGACTGATGGAGAGACCAGATTTCTGGGTTTCTCAGCCATCAGCCAGCATGGTGGCCCTGAGTCCATCACTTCCCCTTTTGGCATCCTGATTTCCTCCCCTGTAAAATTCAGGAGTTGGCATGATGGTAATTTTTTCTTTTTCTTTTGGCTGCACCAAAAAGGCAGCATGCAGGATCCTAATTCTTTGACCAGAGATCAGACACGTGCCCCCTGCATTGGAAGGCAGATTCTTAACCACTGGACCACCAGGGTTAAATATATACTGCCTCATCTTTGGACACTGTCTCCCTAGAAAGACCTATCCATGTCCCTCAAGCCATTTGGCAATCTAGTAAACCATCAGAGCAAGGCATAGTGCCAGTTTTTATTCAGACTCTTCTCACATTTTCAAAGATGCTCTTTTTAAAGCCGTTCTCTGGTGTTAAAAGTGTTTTCTGCTCAGCACCATCCCCTGACCTCCCTGCCACTCCCAGGAACTGCTTCTGGGCCTTGGGTACCAATGAGTCTTGTGATGCTTTCCAGTTGGATGGCCATTTGTATGACTCAGCCATTTCATCTTGGGGTGGGCCTTGGGCAGACACCACCAGGCCTTTCAGCTGGGGCAGAGATGGTTGCTGTTGTTCAGTCACTCAGTTGTGTCTGACTCTTTGCAACCCCACAGACTACAGTACGCCAGGCTTCCTTGTCCTTTACTGTCTCCTGGAGCTTGCTCAAACTCATGTCCATTGAGTCTGTGATGCCATCCAACCATCTCATTCTCTGTGGTCCCCTTCTCCTCCTGCCTTCACTGTTTCTCAGCATCAGGGTCTTTTCCAGTGAGTCGGCCCTTTGCAAAAATATTGGAGCCACCTGATGCAAAGAGCTGACTCACTGGAAAAGACCCTGATGCTGGGAAAGAGTGAAGGCAGGAGGAGAAGGGGACCACAGAAGATGAGATGATTGGAGCTTCAGCATCAGTCCTTCTAAGTGTGGCAGAGGTGGGTTGGGGAATCCAGCAATGGTGGCTCCAGACTCTTTGAAAACCAGATTTTCATATTATTATTTCATATTAATATCCATGTAGTGCTAGTGGGTTCTCAGCTCTTCACTTAATCACTTAGCTTTTCCAGTAGTCTCAGGAGGTAGGAATAATAATTAACAGCTAATGATAATCATTGCAAACACATTGCATTTCTCATGTACCAAAGTTTCTCCAGAACCACAGGCATCTGGATAAAAAGGTCTCAATGCTTGTCACATTAATTCAGTGAATGCTTTGCATGACCCTAGTAAATTACTACAAGATAGGGCTGCCAGTGCAGGAGACATGGAAGACACGGGTTCAATCCCTGGGTTGGGAGGATCCCCTGGAAGAGGGTAAGGCAACCCACTTCAGTATTCTTGCCTGGAAAATCCCATGCACAGAGGAGCCTAGTGGGCTACAGTTCTTAGGGCGGCAAAGAGTCGGACATGACTGAAGCAACTTATCACACACAGACACAGACACAGACACACACACACACACACCATTGTTTTCCAAACTTTATAGTGGAGGACCTGAAAGACTCAGATAACTTAAGTGTTTCTCCAGGGAAGTCTTGGCTTGGAAATTCAGGCCCCGTTGTAAGTTTAGAATCATTGATGATGATCAGTACCAGGACTCATGATTCTGTTTAAATGTCATAAGCTCCCTGAAGACGGGTCCTGTCTCTCCGATTCCCCCCAGCCATTCTGATCAGCACATCCTAGGATTAACAACTGTTAACCATAGTCTTTGGACTATTGTAGATTTCTCCTTTCGAAAGCTCCTTTTATGCTATGGACATTCCTGAGATGTAGCTTAAAGAATGAAATTCAAAGTTTTGCAGGGTGCTCAGAATCACATTAAAAGGGCTCATTAGCCCTTAAATGTCAGTAGCCTTTTTATTCCTCCAGCTTTTCCATCGGGTGAAGGACCAGCCACCCATTAGAAAACAAATTATTAAAAGAGAAATTATAAATCTTTAAAAGAGAGAGGCCCGTGGCAGCCGGGGTCCCCGCTGTCTTCTTCCCGGAACCAATGGATGAGCATCAGTTTGTTCCTTGAAACTTCTGGGGCATCAGAGTCCTGGTGTCCTCATTTTGCTTCCTTCCATTGATGCATCATTACTAGAGTGAAAAAAGAAGGACGTCTTGAGGGCTTTTGAAAAAAAAAATGGGTGACTACTCAAGACATTTTGTAAAGGGGGGACAATTGCTAGGAAAAGGGACCTCGGTGGGGGGTGAAGGGGCTGTGAATGTGCCCTTGTCTGGAGGCTCTTTCAGCTGAAACCTGGTGCAGGCGTTCGTGGTTCAGTTCAAACTGTCAACTTTAGTTCTTGCTGGCTTTTCTGCCCTCGGCCCTGAACCTCAACAGATTGGGGCTTATTTACCTATTCACACTCGGCCGTGGAAGCCCATTAATAAGCTTATTAGCTACACCATTCACGAGAGGCCATTGACAAAAGGGGTTCCAGCCACTTGAAGAGGGAAGAGAAAAAAACTCTAGAGAGATTATTTTCTCATTCAGAAGCCTCACTGGTGTGAAAGCTTTCCTAGACTCTCTGAGGTCACTTGAAGCCTAAATATGATGACAGGATTGGTTTTTTTTTTATTTTTAAATTCCAAACATGGTTTTGCTTTTCTCTAAACCAAAGAGTTTGCTGTTGTGGGCTTGCGGGCCTCGCTCACTTAAAAACGGACACTCTTAAGGGAATAAGGGGCTTTTGATGGATGGGTGTCTTTTTATTCCTATAAAGAATACATTCTACAGACTGCATCTGGATACTGAAGTAGGTGTTCTTATTTGTCATTTTCAGCGGAAGGCTTCCTTTTCATTCAGGGTACACAGAGCCACTGATGAACGATGGGTAGGGATGGCAGCTTCCTGCACCAGTAATTTATGTGAGAACGTGTTAACAGCATTTTCAATGGCTATGGATTTTTTGCAGGATGGGAAAGGAATCTGTCCTGAGAGACTTGAGTTTCCCATTGGTGGGGAATATAAAGTTGTAAGTGCCAGCCTCCAAGCAGGCAGACACTCAGCCTGGTCTGAGACATTGAAAAGCATTGACGTGGTCAGAACAACTCGGGTGTGGTAGATGGTTGAGGTCACCCGGCAAAGGTGTCTCCGTGAATTAAATGATGATGGGACTGATCCAGGTTTAAAGACTTGACCAAAACCCATAGCCTGCCCCTAAGCATGCTGCTGCTAAGTCGCTTCAGTCATGTCCGACTCTGTGCGACCCCATAGACGGAAGCCCACCAGGCTCCCCCATCCCTGGGATTCTCCAGGCAAGAGTACTGGAGTGGGGTGCCATTGCCTTCTCCGGCCCCTAAGCACAGGAACTGATTATTTTATTTTGCTTGAGACTCAGACTATTACTTTTGCTGTCACACTTCCAGAACAGAATTTTCAGAGCCATTCGCCTGAAGCATTTCAATGGATCTGTACTCTTGGTGTTTCGGTGATTTTACATAAAAGTTCTCTGAGAGGTTATTGTGAAGAAGAATGATTTTCTAATGATGTGGCACCCTGAAAAAATATTTTCGTAAATGTTGTGAGGTGTGCAGTGTCAATGACCCATAAGCAACTGCCTTTCTAAATGCAGGAAAAGCCGATTTCCCAGGTCAATTTGGTACTGCTGCTCCATCCATCTTTAGGACTCCAAAGCACTTCTGGGTTTGATGACCTTTTCTAAAGAAAAATAATTAAGTTTTTTATCTATATTGTCTTGGACTTAAGGCACCACTGCTTGGGAGCTGGATGAGTGGGGAAGGAGAGCAAGTATGTTAAAGAATAAATTATCCCGTAGACACAGCCTAGTGGAAAAGGTAAATGGAAGATATGAACTTTCACCAGTTACAGCTTGGCATTTAGTTGAAGAATCTTAAGATTCAGAGAGAGGAATTGATTTGCTCAAGGTCATACAGCTATTTATAGCAGAGTTGAGTCCTTAGAATCTTCCGAATTTATTGATCCAAATATATAGTACCAAACACTATTTTTCCCCCTCAGTTTTGAACTTTTCCCTAAGAGAGCCAGATTCAAAGTCAGGCTCAGCTGCTGTCATTAACCAGCTGGTTAACCCTGGACAAATAATATCTTTCACCCTGTTTCCTTAGCAGAAACTGGGAATATTACTCTGCAGGGTGGCTGTGCGGTTGAAAAAGACTATTCCGCGTGCCCTGCCTATAACAGAACCTCCGTAAACGCTCGCTTCTCTGCTCATCGCTAGCGTTTTGATGGGCAGGCAGGCATGCCCCAGGTTACTTTCTCTCGTCTCAAAGTTTCAGTTGCATTTTATTTCTCCCCCACGCGCCCCAATACCACGCAGATGCAGTTTAAAGTCTCGTGGCCGGGGGTGGGGGTGGGTAGAAAGCAAGCTTTCTGTCATTTGTTTTGACTTGAAACGAGACAACGTAACGTAACCACCCGGCAAACCGTGGATCAGGCGAACTGCCCAGGGAAGGAAGGGGGCGCGGGCTCCGGCCGCATCCACGGAGGATGCTGCCTGCTGCCCATCTGCGTCCCGGTGCGGCCCGGGCCCCCTGGGGGGCCCTCCCCGCCGGGGTCTCGGGGCTGCTCGCAGGCGTCGGGAGCCGCGCCGAGTCGGGGCGGCGGGGCGCGCGGCGCTGATTGGCAGAGCGGGCGCCGCCGTCCAGGAAACGGCTCGGGTTTCAGCGGGGGCGTGACCCGCCGGGAGGGGGCGGCTGCGGCTGCGGCGGCCGCGGAGAACGCCGCGGAGAGCCGAGCCGGCGGGCGGGCGAGCAAGGGAGCGAGCGCGGCCGCCACAAAGCTCGGGCGCCGCGGGGTCTGCGCGCGGCGTAGCTGGCCCGGCGCGGCGACTCCTTTCCAGGCTGGCGGGGCCCGGGCGCCCCGAGGCCGCGGCTTTCCTCCGCGCTCCAGTCGTTCGCAAGTTGCGAGCGAAGTTTGGTGGAGGAAACGCCAAGCCCGACTCCTTTCTTCCTCCCGCTCCCCAAATCCGAGAGCAGCCCGCGGGCGTCATGCCCGCGCGCCTCCGCAGCCTGGGGTGCGCGTGAAGCCTCGGAACTTTGGCGCCGGCGAGGTCCCCGCCCCCGCCCGCCTGCCTGTCAAACTCCGGCCGGCGCACTCCCGCTGGCCGGGCGCGATCCTTCGACCCCGGAGCTGGCGGGCGAGCGGCGGGGCAGCCTCGCTGGTGGCATAGCCCGGTAGGTCCCGGACTCGGAGGGGGCATCATCGAAGGTGCCTCGTTCCGAGGCCCGGGGAGCCCCCGCTCCGTCCCATCCAGGCCCGGGCCGGGGGCCGTTCCCCGGGAGGGGTCCGCTGAGGTGGGGCTGGCAACACCTCTGTAGGGTAGGCGAGGGCCCGGGGCGGGGAGTGGCGCTCTGGGAAGGGGGCTGCTCCGGTTCCCCGATTGCAGTGCCCTTCGGCCTCCCTGGCCCGCAGCCGCCGTCTCGGCTGGAGGGAGCGCGGCTCGCCTGGGGCTAGGGGGCGAACTGGACCGACTTTTTCTAGTTCGCTGCCTGCTCTACCGGCAGCAGCTCGGAGATGTCGAAAGCGCAGGCGAGTTCTAACTTGCGCGCCCATTCTTTCAGCGCCGGGGCCGCGCCGGGGAGTCGGCCGAGGGCCGGGCCAGGCGCTGGCTCCGACCCTCGCGGCCACCGGGCCAGGCGCGGGGGTCCGGCCCGAGGCCGTGAAGCCTCAGCCGCTCCCCTCGTCTCCCGCTCCTTTGCAAACTCTCCTCCGGACCTTCCTTCTTCTCGACCAATTCAATAAAACCACCCTTAAAGGCAAACCTTCTTTCACCCATTATGTGTTTGGTGTGAAGCGCTATCAACATTTAAAACCCCATTGTCCCCTGGGTCCCAAATCCCTGTAAATCTTCCACCGGCCTCGACTCATTTTCATCTGAAAAGCCTGTTTAGTTTGAATAGAAAAGCAATCGGGCGCCCCTCTCTCTCGCCCTGGAATGTCAATTAAAATGCAGATTTCTCTGAGCTCTTTAGCGCCCCGAGAAGGGGGAGAAAATCACTATATTCCTAGCACACAAATGAAACAACTGCTACAATCGAAACCGAATTGGGGGTGTTGAACTCTCCCGGAGCTGCTGCAAGTTCTTGGCCTGCCGGGGGTTAACGGGGAAGAGAAGGTGGTCCTGGGTCTGCCTGTATTTTGTCTTGAGATTTCAGTGTGTTGAGGAATTCCCACCCCCACCACATCTGACCCCTTGAGAGCCCCTTGCTCTGTTCAGGCATGGGGGGCCTAGGGAGGCTTGGCGCCTAGAAGGTGGGTCTGCCCCCTGGGGGCCTGGGCACCCCCCACCTTGCCTGGCACTTTTGACTGATGGGAAATCTGCTGGGAACAAAGCTCCCAAGTGCTCTGGTAGAGACTCAGCTAAGGTGGGTGCTATATTGGCTTGTCTTCTTGAAGGGTGGAGGGTTTGGGAATGTTCTATAAATTGCATAGATCTGGTATAGGGACCACTCCCCAGCCAAGCCCTCTCGCTTGTCACTTTGCCTGTCTTTGGGGGCAGGCTTGTGCCGAGGTGAAAATGGACAGGGGGGTTGGGGAACTGGTGGCCAGGAAGAGCCATCCATCACTGGGAGGGTGACAACTCCTCCTGCGCCCAAGCGGAGAAGAGAGTTCCCTTTCAAGGGGAAAAATAAACACGCTGGGGCTTTCACTGAGGCTCAGACTCCAGGAAGGATTACGGTATTGAAGGCAGGAAGCTGGGATTGTGGCCGCCAGCAGCACGCTGGGCCTGTGTTCCCAACACTGAGCCTGGGGACCTCATTATCCCGCCCAGGAGGTCCCTCCGTACCTTTGTCCACTCGGGTGAGGATTTGTGCAGACCTGCCACCCTCCACCTCCACTTTCCAGAGATTTGGGAAGGAAAGGGGGTGGCCGCGGAGCCTGGATCTGGAAATGGCCACATAAGTCAGTTGCTGGTGCAAGCTGATGGGGTGAAGGGATGGCTTGAGATTTCGCTGAGGTCACTCACTGTCCGCCTCTCCCTGCAAAGGAAGCTCCTTAAGGCTAGGACAGGTAGGTGAGGGGGCTGGGGAAGCAGTCTGGGGCCCACTCTCTTGCTGGGATTTTCCTGGAGTTGTGTTAGAGGCAAAAAAATTCCCAAGCATTCTGGAAATGCTTCGTAAATCAGTGAGAATGTTTGTGTGTTCTCCTCCCACGTGTATGTAGAAATAGATATGGAGTTATCTTTTGAGGCTCTTACCTCAAAGAGGAAAGAAAAACTGGCCAAAGAAATCCTTCAAGCAATCTGAAAGCACGGGGTGGACGCACCCTGTGCGTCTTCTTTTGCTGTGAATCACATCGTTTCACGTGTGCTTTCTTTTGAAGAAGAGGTTTTTTTTTTTCCTCCTCTGAAAGTGGAGCAGTGTTCTCTTTTCCCCTTACCCACTCTAATCCTTAGTCAAGGCTGAAAGTTTTTTCTGATGTCGCTTTGGGGATGCTCAAGCAGTATTGAAATCCCAAGTCATAATCTGAAACATGAAGTCCGCAAGCAGAAAGCGTGGGGTTTCGAGATTTGTATATTAAAGGTCTCACCTCCACCCTCAATCCTATAAAATGTGGTTCTTTCATATATAATTCACAGAATCTGTGATTGGATCAAACTCTCTGAAGCTTGTGCATTTTGGTTCTTATTCTTAGTAATTGATACCGAACAAATGTAAAGTCTTGGATTATCTTAAGCTTGGAAATTTCTCTTTGCTTTTGAATTAAATGGGTGAGCAGACTAGTACATTGAACACCCCCTGGTAACTTCTGTTCTGAAATTTTAGCCAGTAAGTTAGCATATTGAAAGTTATTGGCCCAGTCACCTACCCCAAGAGTAATTTACATATCATCGTCACCATCATCATCATTAATGAACACCCGTGGTCTTCAAAGGAGTTTGCATCTGCTCCGTTTCTTAACGCACTCTGTCTAGTTTGAAGACATCCACTAGGCCTGGGCTGCCATTCGTCACAGTGGAATGGGATTCAAGCTTTGAATCTCTTTTTGGATCAGCTGCTTTGAATGTATTGCAGTCTCGTTCATTCTTTGTAAGTGGCTGCTTGGCGAAAAGATTGAAATACATTTCTGCATTTGAAAATGAATCTTGACAAGTGTAAACTAGTGGGAATTTTTGGTCGCCTTCCTGGGGTTCGTTTTATTTTGCTGGTCTCCCTTCCTCCCGAGGGCTCCAGGGAGGGTGGAGCAAGCCACTTAGCTCCAGCCCCCAGAAGCAGACGCCTCTGAAGCCCAGTTGGCGTGAAAGAAGTTAACGAGAGGCTGGCACAGCCGGAGCATCGTTAACTTTGCTTTTGTAGTTGCCCTTGAAACTAAGGTCACGTAGCTTTGGCTTTTGGAGGGCGGGAGAGGTGACACTGGGTGGGAGGAGAGAGTCCACTTGCCTAGCTGAAGTGGCTGCACGTATCTGGGTCCTGTAGCTACTCTTTTTATCTCTGTTTCCTAAGAGTAGGCTTTCTCAACCATCAGCCTAACACGTTTTTGTGGACCGGTCTGGTGGAAACCCCTGGGACTCAGGTGCGGATGGAAGGTATTTGCAGATGATGAAAGAGAACTGGGTTGCACTAAATTGGTATTGGGGAAGATTTCACTGACTCGCAGTGTTTCTCTCCTCTAGAGGCTGCAGCAGCAGCAGCGGCAGCGGCAAGGCCAGCGAGCGGCTGCCGCAGCACCTTGATTCCTGAGCCCACCGCCGGCTGAAGGCATTGCTGCAGGCAGTCCATGCTCGTAGAGGAAGGGTGCAGATGGGATTAACGTCCACATGGAGATATGGAAGAGGACAGGGGATCGGCACTGTAACCATGGTCAGCTGGGGTCGCTTCCTCTGCCTGGTTGTGGTCACCATGGCAACCTTGTCCCTGGCCCGGCCCTCCTTCAATTTAGTTGACGATACCACGGTTGAGCCGGAAGGTAAGTTATCTCATTTCGCTCTCGGGGTGCCAAGTTTGTTTGGGGATTTGTCTGGGGGAAGTGGCAGTGAGGTCAAGGCCTGTTTGAGAATCAGCTGCCCCTTGCGTTGTAAAGGAGACCTCCAAGAGCGGAGCTTGTGGCTCTCTGCCCCCTGCAAGCCAGGGATTACAAGAGAAGGTTCTCAGCTGTCACGCTGCGGGCAGGGTGGTGTAGTTCGGTGGTTTCTTGGCGTGTGCGTTTTTCTCTGTGCTGGGTGAGGGAGGCGGCTGGCAGTTCATCCAGTGCCGGGAGAGCCGTGGCAGGCAGCTCGGAGTTGAATGCCATCTACCACTCCCTGCTTACCCGAGAGAGTCTCGCTCACAATGCAAAGGGTTGCAGTTTGCCGGCAAAAGGAGTCATGCAGGGAAATTGCCAACCTCTGAAATGCTGACATTTTATTTTCATTGTCTAAGGAGAGAAAGCTTCTGAACTTCAGCGTGGAGAGGGTTGAGACATTACATTCTTTTTAGCCCTTGTAATTCATAATACTTAAGCCACACGTCACAGAGCGGCAGATTCTATTTTAGGTCAATTTGAAATGTACCTGGGCCTTTCCCGAATCTCTGAGAACTTCCAGATCTAACAGGGCGTGCGTTGGTGTTTCAGCTGTGGAAATTGCATGCAGGCAACACATTATGCATTTTGGAACATGCAGAAAGGCATGAGGCCAGTTGTGAGCACAAAACTCACAAGGGCTGAATTTTCCCGCCAGGCAGACTTGGAACCTCTTCTCCCGGGTCCTTCCGCGACGTCGGTAGCCCAGCCTCGACTTGGTGCCGCACGAGATCTGTCATCAGTAGGGAATATTGGTAGCTGAGTTATTTTTCGAGTGGTAATCCGAGAATAAAACGGCAGATCCTAGCACTCATCGCCACTTAATGAACCTGTTTGCTGAGAGCCCACCTGGTGCCTGCTGAGCTCGGGGGGCCTGCGTGGGCTGGGGTCGGTCAGCTGTTCTGGAAAAGACCCTGCTTGGAAGAAGACCGCAAGCCCGTCCAAGACCAGACAGGGAAGGGAGGGCTGTGTCCCCATCCGAGGGGGGCTCCCACTGAGACCTCGAGTCATGCAAGGATGAAGGCATATCTTTTTTTTCTAAAACGGAGGCACATCTTACCAAAAGCAGCTCAGCAGTCGCAAGTGGAGGCTTGTGCCTTTTTCTTACCCAGAGGTTTGGAGGTTTGTAGTAAACAGGTGTAGGGACGCTGCAGTGGTTTCCAGGTCTCCAATAGCGAACCCGGTAGGAGTTTGTGTCTGAAGCATTCACAGGCTCCAGCTCCAGGGATTATAGAACTGCCTCCTGGTGACATGAGCGCCAATGTCACTTGCAATGGGGATGCATGTTTAAAGGGCTTAACTTGAGGGAAAAGGTTCCCGGTTTCTGAAAGTCATGCCTGTACGTCTTTAATTTTGCTAATAATTAAAATGGATGTTTCTCTAATTGCTGGTTTTCCCTGGGGTACATGGCTCAGTACACACACTGAGGCTGCTGAACAGGGAGGGGGGAGGGTTTCCTGCAGTGTGAGCCCAGGAATGGCCCAGGTTAGGAAGAAAATGTCATTTTTCATTTCGACTTGCAGGGCAGCGTGATTGGGAGTTTATTTCAACATAAAGTGTAAAATGGTCCTGGAGGACTTCTTTTTATCATCTTTAATTATTGAAGGGAGTTTAAAAATATATGTGCACATACTGGTAGGAAGAGGTGAGGCAGAGACGGGGAGGGGGGTGGAGACGGACAAGGATGCGGTACCCCCGGCAGTTCTTTGTGTAGAAATGTGCATTCAACAATGTGAGTATTGTTGGAGGCTGGTCTTCCCAGCCTGGCATTTGTGAATGCACTTGGGGCTTGAGGGGAGGTGCCTGAATTCCCTGAAAGGGGAGGTCATATTTTGGGGTTCACAGCTCCTATGAGGTTTGCGTCCAGAGTTGTGAGAGGTTTTTTTCAAACAAAGGTTTAGTGGAAGCTGTGCAAAACCCTGGAAAGAGGTGGATTTGGAAAAAGCCCACAACCCCCTGGACCTCAGTTTCCTTTTCTGTCATCTGAGGGCTGGATTAGGCAATATTCAGGGTCTTTTCATTAATGTTAAGTAAGTAAGTTAAGTCACTCAGTCGTGTCCGACTCTTCGTGACCCTGTGGACTGCAGCCCACCAGGCTCCTCAGTCCATGGGATTCTCCAAGCAAGAATACTGGAGTGGGTTGCCATATGTTAAATGAATATTANGGTCTTTTCATTAATGTTAAGTAAGTAAGTTAAGTCACTCAGTCGTGTCCGACTCTTCGTGACCCTGTGGACTGCAGCCCACCAGGCTCCTCAGTCCATGGGATTCTCCAAGCAAGAATACTGGAGTGGGTTGCCATATGTTAAATGAATATTAATATCTTCAGAAGCCTTCTGATGACCCGCCTCAAAAAGGTTGCTGGGAGATTTAAGTGGGTCTGGACATAAAACGCAGCACAGGTCCTGGTGTCTAATGAGTGCCTGGGACTGGTTGTTGTCCTTGTTCCTGGTGAGTTGGGCACGCCCATCTTCCCAGTCCCATGGGCTGGCTGTGTCAGTTGCCACAACATCAGGAGACATCTAGGCTTTTGGAGACAGTTGAGAAGAAAGTTGCTCGCTGATGGAGGAGCAGCTGTGTTGGCTTTCTGTAGGGTCTGCACTTCCCCTGTCGACTGATTGGAGCGCTAAGATGAGTTCTTCCAGCGCAGGAGTTGCGCTTTGGTGTCAGAGGCTATTAGGAAGGTAATCTAATTATAGATGATAAAGAAAAATTTTTAGCATCTGGAAGCAGACTGAGTTGGGCAGCTCCAGTTTAGGCTGTGGTCCTGGCGAATCGGAGAGAGACCGACAGAGTCCCCCATCCATGTGTGTCCATCAGTCGCTATCTGTCCTCCATGGTGTGTTTTAACTATAGCTTTGGATAAAGTAAGTTCAGCCTTGACCTTCTATCCTACAGGGCCTTATCTTGGAAGACTTTTTGGCTTGCTAATGTGGAAGCTCAGTTTAGATAAATGTGGCCAGAGAAAAATGTGACTTAAGTTCCAGGAAGGGGCCTGAGCCCTCCCTCTAGAGGATCCTTTTCCAATTGTCTCAGCTTTGTACAGTATCATCTCATTGATCATCATCCCATCCCATCCATCATCTGTCATCCTGTCATGTATCAACATCATCTCATCTACCATGTATCATGATCATATATCCCGTCACCTGTCATGTACCATTTGTCTTCTGGACACGTTCTGAAGTGGTAGCTCTAGGTTTGGGTCTACTCAACTGACTTAAGAAAATAATCTCTAGAAGAAGATTTTAGTTGTTAATATTCCAGACTAAAAAAATGAGTATTTTTGGTTGGTCAGTCATTCTTGTTGGGGACCAGCTGTGCTGGGTTTAAACTCAGTTACTGACTCAAGGCGGCCAGTCCTCAATGCCAAGTACTGTTCTGTTGATTAAGGTTCTAATTATTTATAGTCAAGCTTGATTACCCTGTAGCAGAGAGGACTCTTGCTTTCAAATTCTTCCTGACATTGTCACCTACTCTGGTTAATTAAGTCGTTGTTGACTTTAACGACATCTTTGTTTACACCAGCCCAGTAGGAGTTAAAATAAAAGGTCTTTTCCAACCCAAAACCTTTAATTACTTTCCCACCCTCCAGAAAGTGTGATGCTGAGAAGTAACAACTTGGGAAGAAAGTAGTTTGCTTTTTTTTTTTTTTTAGCAGTCAGTTTTGGGGCAACCCTCTGAGGTCATGCTGTCCTGAACTGCTGTGAATTGGTCCAAAGTTCAATAGCAGAAACATGGAGCAGGGGGTCTACATGGAGACCTCTCCACTGTCAGAGTTTTCCAGTGTGGGTTAGATCTTTCGTTAGAAGTACTGTAAATGCCATAATATCAGCCATACGCATTTAATTGCAAGTTAAAAGGAAAGGAAAAAAAAGAATATATCCGCATACCAAGAATGAATGATTTAAAATAATCTTCTGTTTTGTATTATCTGCATCTTTGTTCCTCAATATGAGTGTTAATATTTAAGAGTTGACTGTAACTTGATAGTTAGCTTAGGAACAAGGACTTATTCTTAGTAAATTAAACCAAATGCAGGCTTGTGCAGTTAAGTACACAATGAAGTATACATTCTTTATTAGTATATAAAGTATTTCACAATTCATAGACAAAGAGCTGTGTTTAATATTACTTCTAGAGCAAAAATTTAGCAAGCCCAGAGAATTGGTATTTGTATACTTTCTCTACTGGTCTGCTCTCATGCAGATTTGAAGTGTGTGTGTGTTTTGCTTTTTATTTTAACCAATTAAAGCATTGAGTGGCGCTAGTGGTAAAGAACCCTCCTCCAATGCAGGAAACATAATGAAACTCCAGTTCGATCCCTCGGTTGGGAAGATCCCCAAGAGCAGGGCCTGGCAACCCACTTTAGTATTCTTGCCTGGAGAATCCCATGAACAGGGGAGCCTGGCGGGCTACAGTCCACGGGGCTGCAAAGAGTCATACACAACTGAAGCGATTTAGCAGGCACACACCTACTAGGTGACTAGCTCCCACTAGACCATCAGTGAAGACTTGTTGCTTTCAAGTCTTTCCCATTAAGTTGAGGGTGAGAATTCATATAACTAGAGCAATCCCTATGAGATGTTTTCAATATCAAGCTTAATGAATAATTACATGGTTATGAAATAACTGGGGTAGTGTTTAAACAGGAAGAGTTTTGTTTAATGTTTACATTCTCAATAAAATGTGCCCAGGAGCCTTCCCATTTGCAGTCTCTTTTTTTGCATGTTTACTTATCCAGAATAATTGTTAAAAGGCTATCTCCCCCCTCCGGCACACCCGCGCCCCCCCACAATCCCAACAAATTAGAGTTTGGCTTAATTGTACATTTCCATTAAAAAGTCCTGTCTTATTTTAGTCTTTAAAGGGAAACATGGGAAATGGAGTTTCGGATTTTAGGTTCCATAGGAAATACAATTTGTGTGTTACTTTCTGCTGTGCTGGTTAAGATTTGTAGCAGGGTGACTTGCCTAGGTAGGCAATTCAGAAGTGATTGGAAGTTTTTCAGGCTGTGCCACAAATGGTTTTCTGATCCAGTGCGTTTTATGAGGCTGTGCAAAAGACGCATGGTCTTTAGTGGTATTTCGTTTTTCTAGAGAGATGACTTTAGCCTTCGGTTTTGCAACCTTTTTGTGCTTTTTCTGTATCCAAGCGAGGTTTAGAAGCGGCTCCTTGTCCAGCTTCCTTGGCATTGCGGGGCCTGGTGTGGTTAACCGAGTCACACCCTCTCCGTGTCCCGACTCTGCTGTCTTATTAGGAGTTTCTTTAAACTGACGGTGACCGTGTTGAAGGCCGTATGTGCCAAACCGTGGACCTAAAGCAAGGGTTGAATGTTTGACCTTAAGCCGAAGAGGAGAGGGGTTTCTGAACATTAAATCCACGATGAACAAATCAGCTCTGACTGAAGAATTCAGCTCTGACTTGCTAGAGGCTCTTGAACTTGAGTTTATAAAGCTCTGCGCAGCTCGTATTCCATTTTGGGGACAGTGTTTATCTTCGTGGGAAGCCTTAAGGCTTTCTGGCAGCCTGAGAATCTGTACACACTGGCCATTTCCTCCTGATCACTCAGGTAGACCTGGAGTGACCCCACTAGGTTCATTTCTGGTTTTCCTGGATCAGGGAATGCGAGGAGGTGGGAAAGGGAGGGAAGGCCGGTTCTATAAAGAAGTCTGGTTGAACAAGCTGCTTGCCTTTCACCATGATGGTCCCCCAGGTCCTGGAGATATTTCTTTCTGAAACTAATAGAGGTCACGCTTTTCCCAAGTTTTTTTTTTCTCTCCCTCCTTCTGATTGTTACCATCCCATTTTAGGGGATGATAGGAAATCCAAGATGGTAGCCACATCCGTGGTAGGTGGTGGTTGCAGGCTTTCACTGGCCTCTGTTTGTATAACTTCAAGCTTTTACCATTTATAGATTCATGCAAAAGGATATGTAATGACCAGTTTAGACCACGGTCATCCTTATAGAGTACAGGTCAAGCGAAATAGGCACGCTTTAGAGCTTCAATAATTTGTGTTTTAGGAACTTTGTGCACTGATGGAGCTTTAAGATGTCGGGTGTGAGCTGTTGTCACTTAATCCACTTCAGAACACCACAAGTAGTTACGTCCCATTCTGGACTTTTGCCATTTTCATGTGGATATTAAAAATTTCAGCTTCTTCTTGACTGTACTGAGTCAGGGAGCTAAGGTGTGGCCTACTCTTTCCTTTAACCCCTTTCCAACTAAAGCATGGTAAATTCCAAGTCGTGTCTGAATGGAATGCGCGTATATAGAATGTCGAGTCGTGGTGAACATGTTTTATGAGGAGGTAAAAAAAATAGCTTATAAGGAAAATACCGATAGATTCAGAATTGAGGACAAGGGACGTATATATTTTGTGATTTATATGCAGCACTTTGCTCGAAAGAAAGAGCCCAGTCCTGAGCTCTGACATTAGTACAATAAACTCTGTATAAACTGTGATGATTATTTTCTACGCGAGAACTCCTTCTAAGTTACTATGTGTGACCTCTTTTTAAAGGCCAGTTTATTCTTAAGTTTTTCCATACGTGACCAGTTGTAATGTTTTAAAGATATCAAGACATTGAAAAAGCCAGCGTTGTGTGTTGAGGGGAGTGAGGCAGTGCTGTAAGCTGAATAGGCAGATCTTTGCAGGGGTGAGTTGAGGGTTTAAACTCTTTGAGAATCCTTAAACTTCAGATCATGAATAGATGATGAGATTGCCTCAAAGGAGTGTGACTGCTTTCAAGGCGCTGCCTTCCCTTGGGAACTCCCTGGTAGTCCAGTGGTTAGGACACAGCCCTTTCATTGCCAAAGGTCCGGGTTCAATCCCTGGTCAGAGAACTAAGATCCTGCCTGCCACATGGGTAGCCCCTCACCCTCCAAAGAAGCCACCTCCCTCCCATCCCTCTAAGCCTCCTGACCTTGACCGAAACATGTTGCCTTCTTAGCTGACCCAGGTGGGCACACAATTAATTATAGATCCTAATTGGAAGGAATGATGCTAAAGCTGAAACTCCAGTACTTTGGCCACCTCATGCAAAGAGTTGACTCATTGGAAAAGACTCTGATGCTGGGAGGGATTGGGGGCAGGAGGAGAAGGGGACGACCGAGGATGAGATGGCTGGATGGTATCACTGACTCGATGGACGTGAGTTTCAGTGAACTCCGAGAGATGGTGATGAACAGGGAGACCTGGCATGCTGCGATTCATGGGGTCGCAAAGAGTCGGACACAACTGAGCGACTGAACTGAACTGAACTGAACTGAACTGAAATATTATAAAGGTTTCCAATTGAAAATCACTCACTCACACCTGTGAAAGACCAGGAATGCTCTATATAATTAGCCTAAATTCTGCATTTGCTTTTTTTTTCCATAGAAATGAATAAAATCATTTTAAATGGTACGTGATGTGCTTTCTGGGGACAGAAACTCTCCAAAAGAACTTGGCCTTGAGAGCTAGACAAGGCAGGTTTGACTCTCTCTATGATCTACTGGTGCTGTGACCTTGGATTTGTTGGATAACCTCTCTGAGCCTCCCTTTCTTTATCTAAAAGTCTATCTGATAATAAATATCTTGTAAGGGGGACCTTAAGGATTAAATGCAAATGGATGTGAAGCCATCACTGTATTTCCTAGCAGATACTAGGTGCTCAGTAAGTGCTTGTTTCCTCCCCGCCCCACCCAACTTCCTCCTTTAGGTAAAAACCTGAGATAGGATGTCTAGTCAATATTTCAGGGATGTTTACCCTACCATGTAGGATGACAAGTCTTCTGATGAGAGGTATTTACATTAATTAAAATAGAAAGGGTGCTCTTGGCCCTGGTTTTATCCAACCCTTTTTATTATCTGGGGCATTTACAAATCTGGACTTTAGAAATGCTCCTTGTGGTCCAAATAGTTCAGGGTTGACTTTTTTTTCCCTGTCAAAAGAAGTCATTTGCAGCTATGTAATAATAGCGGGACGTGCGCTTCACAAAGAGCAATGTATTTTCTCAGGGAGTTCTGTGTTTGGGGGCTTCTAGAAGAAGGATTGTCAAAGGCCCTGTGAAGAAGGATGGGGGGAGACCTCCCTGGCAGTCCAGCAGCTAGGACTTCATCCTTCCACTGCAAGGGGCACGGGTTCGATCCCTGGTTGGGGAACTAAGGTCCTGCCTGCTGTGTGGTTTGGCCAAAGAGAAAGAAAGAAGGATGGAGAGAGGGTTATGAGATTGGCTGGTGGGAAGGAAGGGTGTTGCATTCTCTGCCTGGGTCCTGGCCCTTGAAGGGTGTCCATAGCACGTTAAGACGGGCTTGCCAGGTTGGTATATGGTGACTTCCTCCAGGCAGCCTGCTGGGCCTTCCTCAGTGCACAGGTGTCTAGACTTCCAGTCTTCATGGCAGGGAGCTGGTTATGGTACGCATGGTACTGGGGGTGGAGGGGAGCTGAGTAGTTATTTGTATGTTACCCACCTTGGGGGTTACTTGACAGGACAGGTGGGGCGGGGGTACGAAGGATGAGGATGTGAGTAGGGGTAGGCAGTGTGGGTGGGGTCATAGTCTTTTTAGCCCATTCATTCCTTGAGAGGATGAGAATGCAGATGATAACAATAATTCTTATTGTTATCACATCTATTAAGTGCCTGCTGTGTGCTGGACCTTGTTCCACCTTGACATATTATCTCTAATCTTTTTTCCCTAGTTTTATTGAGATATAATAGACAGCACTGTTTAAGACGTACAGTGTTGTGATTTGACTTATATGTATTGTGAAATGATGACCACAGTAAGTTTAGCAAACATCCAGCATGTCATATAGACACACACAAAAAAAGAAAGTTTTTTTCCCCTGTAATGAAAACACTCAGGATTTACTCTCAACAACATTCATGTATAACAACTATATGGCAGTGTTAACCGAGGTCATCATGTTTATGTTTTATCCCTGGGACTTCTTTATCTTGTAACTGGAAATCTGTACCTTTTGACCCACTTTCCTGTAGATCCTCCTCCCCGCACTGTCTCTAATCTTAATAATGCAGTGGACCCCAGCTATTCACATTCCCGTTTATACAGATGAGACTCTTGACCTAGACTCTTGGAGATGAAATGATTCCTCCAAGACCCCATAGTTAGTGAGCGTGGGTCCAGGCCTTGGGGTCAGTTTATTGGTGCAGCAAAGATTCCCCAACGCATGCTTCTTTCCTGAGCAGTAGGGTCTTTTGTGGGATCTTTTGGGGGCCCGGTTATTCCTAAATCTGTCATCTGACTCTCAAACGTGTAAGGACACTGCTGGTTAATGCTGTTTCTTCTCATCTGTCCACATCTATTCCCCTAAAGCTATTTGAAGAAAAGTCATGGCAGTAAAACCATTCCAGTAATTACTGCCTTGGGATTCTTCTGGAACGGCCTCTGGTGGTATGTCGCTTATCGGTGAGAAGCCAACCCTTTCTGCTGCCCAGGAGATCAGGGGGTGGCTGCTCTGAGCCCCGGTTAGTGTCCCAGGCTGAGTCACGTGGCAGGGAGTCAGGACGGGAAGGACTCGCCCCCACGCAGCAGCTCCAGGCTGTCCTGTTCTTCTTGTCCCGAGTGCGTTGGGTGGTCTGCCCTGGGACCTGCTCAATGTTCAGTTTTGGTTCTCCGTTTGATGTTGTGTTAAGCTTTTCTTGAGCATTTTCTGATTTGAGATTGGGTCAAGGCCTACCTATGAGACTGCTGGTATACCCAGGGCTCTTGCAACCTGAGGTCATGGACATGATGCATGGTGGGCCTGTTAATGTCAGAGACTAGGAAAGCAAAAAAGAAAAAAAAAAGTACAAAATAAAAATAAAAGGGGGGAAAAATTCCAAGAATGAAAGGGCAGAAGCTCCAACACCTACACTTCCTGCGGCCTTGGCCAGGAAGGATGTCCTAGGAGAAAAAAAGAAGCCGAGGAACAGAGCCCGTTTTTAAAGCAAATAGAGTTCAGTTTGATGATTTTTTTTTTTTAATAGTGCTCTCTGAGTGGTTCCAGCTAGACGTGGGGGTGAATCAGGGTTGGTTCAGTTAGCCGTATGTTGCACCGATCACCTGCTCGGTGGATTCAGAGGACGCCGGCGTTCAGCAGGGGTCTCTGTGTCGGGGAGAAGTTGTATGATGCATGGCGGGGGGGCAGCACCGCAGCGTGTCCCCTCTGAGCCTCGAAGCCCTGATGTAGCCGCAGCTTCCAGGCCCGAGTGCTGTGGCGTGACTGTGGCACATTGTAACTGCTGTGGGTGCATAGTTGTCCCTCAATTAAGCTGAGGGACAACTACGTCTTCCTACTGCTTCCTACTCTGTGCCAGGCTCAGTGGGGACAAGCTGCTGCAGTGGCTGCTAAGTCGCTTTAGTCGTGTCTGACTCTGTGAGACCCCATACAGGCTCCCCCATCCCTGGGGTTCTGCAGGCAAGAACACTGGAGTGGGTTGCCATTTTCTCCTCCAGGGGATCTTCCTGACCCAGGGATCAAACCTGCGTCTCTCAGGCCAGATTCTTGACCACTGAGCCACCTGTGCCCACAGTTTAAGTTATGGCGAGTGAGGAGGTCAGGGGCAGCCTGCAGTTGGCACTTGTGTAGGTTGTTTCTTCTTTTCCCTTGTCTATCTGGAGCTGCAGTTTCTTGCTTGACCCACGTGGAAGCAGGGAGACGGCCCAGGAAGCCAGGGGGCCTGGACTGGGCAATGAACATGATTCTGCTCCCATCTTGGGGGCCTTGCCTGGGGACTCAGAGGTTTGAATAAGGCTTCCTCCTCATGCCCTGGAGAGCGGTGAATAGTCTCCACTTAAGAAAGGACCTGGTATGCCCTTGTCCACATCTCAGGAAGCTAAGATACTGGGGAGCCTTGCACAGCCCTTCCCAGATCGGATGCTCTTGAGGATTTTGAAAGGGGCTCTGTTGGGAGGTGGATTTCCCCAGTGGCTCAGTGGTCAAGAATCTGCCTGCAGTGTAGGGGACGCTGGAGACTCGGGTTCAATCCCTGGGTTGGGAAGATTCCCCTGGAGGAGGAAATGGTAACCCACTTACAGTATTCTTGCTGGGAAGTCCCATGGACAGAGGAACCTTGTGGGCTACAGTCTGTGGGGTCCCAAAGAGTTAGACGCAACTGAGCAACTTAGCACTCGCTCATGGTGGGGAGGCAGAGACTCTTCAAAGTTTGTTTGTTTTCTTGAAGCCTTCACCGCCATGCAAATAGACGGCTCAGAGCTGGGGAGAAAGGTTGACCACGGTGGCGCCTATCTTAATTTGGAATTTCCTGAATGAATGTGGTTTCCGTCCTCCAGCCCAGGGTCCCCCTAGAGAGACTTTTCTCCGCAAATCACTGGAGAAAAGTGATCCCTGTGGCTTGTCCGGCCTCCCTGAGTCTTGCAGGGGCCCAGCCAGCTGGGGATGGGCCCCGCCCACTGCAGAGGCTCCCTGCCCCCTCTGACTTTAGGGGTACCTCTCCCAGGGGTCCTTCGGATCCAGCTGCTCGCTGGAGACCCCACGGGCTGGGAATCTGTGCCTTTGCCCAAACGCAGTTGCTTCTCTGGCTGGGCCTGAACTTGCGGGGCCAGGGCTGCCAGATCAAACCCATGCAAATGAGGAGGCCCATCTGTTTCCCAGTATCCAGCTGCTGTCCCTTCATTTGCAAATGGCTGGGATGCTGCTGGGGGAGGGCACGTTTCTGGGGACGCCTCTGCAGGCTCCGAACCGGTGTTGGAGCTGGGGTCCCGCTGAGAGAAGAAAGGACGAGCCCTTTAAGTAAACTTGCTGAACAATACCCCCCAAAGGTCCCGAGTTACAGATGCAGGAGGCAGTCTTGCCCTCTGGGAAGAAAGAACTCTTCACCTTCTCTTCCCCCTTGCCTCCCCCCACCCCGCCCTCATTTGTCACTGGGGTCACTTTCAAAGTATTCCTGTATTCAGAATATACTCACTGAGGGAGGGGCTGGGGAAAATGTCACGTTTGGACAGTGATCTGACCATTAAGGGCCTTCCTGGTGGCTCAGATGGTAAAGAATCTGCCCGCAATGCAGGAGACTGGAGTTCAATCCCTAGGTCAGCAAGATTCCCCTGGAGAAGGGAATGGGAACCCACTCCAGTATTCTTGCCTGGGAAATTCCATGGACAGAAGAGCCTGGCGGGCTACAGTCCATGGGGTCGCAAAGAATCAGACGTGACTGAAGCAACTAACACTTACACTTTAAGGGACTTAGAGGGCAANAGTTCAATCCCTAGGTCAGCAAGATTCCCCTGGAGAAGGGAATGGGAACCCACTCCAGTATTCTTGCCTGGGAAATTCCATGGACAGAAGAGCCTGGCGGGCTACAGTCCATGGGGTCGCAAAGAATCAGACGTGACTGAAGCAACTAACACTTACACTTTAAGGGACTTAGAGGGCAAATGTATCCACTTGAATTGGCACTGGTTATCTACTTTAAGTTAGTAACGGGCTCTGTGAGCCACAGGTAATGCAAAGGTGGAAAGCTGACCGACAGCCCCTGAAAACTTGTTTCTGGAATGTAGTCAGATTGCTGGCTTTGGAGCTTGCTCTCTGGAATGCTGGCCAATTACCCTACTTGCTGGAACCCAGGGCCTCAGGCATTCAGCATTTTTTTGTGGCCCGCCATGGGGTTGCCATTATTCATCCTTGAGTCGAGCTGGGATCCTCTTTCTTAGGGTGTTCTGTGGGGGTTACTGTGGCACCCCCCCACCCCATACAAGTATCTCAGATTTGTTGGATGAATGAATAGTAAAATGGTATTTTCATAAGCCACAGGCCTCTTCCTTTACGAAAGGAATCAAACGGGTGTTGTACATGGCTGTTGATAATGGTGACTCTTACAAGATCCTTGAATGTTTAGAAACATTCCAGAAATCCCTGCTCCAGTAACTTATATACATATGATGTGGTAGATTTGTTCTTTGGAAAGAAGACTGTTTTAAAGTCAGACAAATGCAAATTGAGGTTCCTTCGTGATTTTTGTTGCTGTTCAGTCGCTCCCAACTCTTTGCGACCCTATGGAGTGCAGCACGCCAGGCCTCCCTGTCCTTCACCATCTTCCAGAGCTTGCTCAAACTCATGTCCATTGAGTCAGTGATGCCATCCAACCGTCTCATCTNGCAAATTGAGGTTCCTTCGTGATTTTTGTTGCTGTTCAGTCGCTCCCAACTCTTTGCGACCCTATGGAGTGCAGCACGCCAGGCCTCCCTGTCCTTCACCATCTTCCAGAGCTTGCTCAAACTCATGTCCATTGAGTCAGTGATGCCATCCAACCGTCTCATCTTCTGTTGTCCCCTTCTCCTCCTGCCTTCAATCCCACATGATTGGAAAAATACTAATAGAATCTGCTGATCAGTCATATCAAGCTATAGGCCACAAGCAGAAGCCTGGCCGGTGCTTGAGGGTGGGCAGGGAACCTCTGCTGGGATGGGTGACTTCTCTCAGATGTACCTCCACTTGCCAGAGGCCTTCCCAGGCAGCCTCTGGTTTTGTCCCCACGGTGACCTTGACCCAGCCCAGAGGTAGCCAGTTCTACTAAGCAGAACTCTGAGGCTGAGCGATGTGAAGGGGCTGCCCAAGTGGACTGGGTTCATCACTGCTACAGCAGGCCTCCAGCTTGTCCTGGAATCCTGGAGCTGGGCTTCTCATGAGATGGCCCTTGGACCAGAAGCATCAGCATTACCTGGGAACTTGGAAGAAATCCAGAATCTCAGACCCTACCTCAGGTCTCCTGGCCTAGGGACTTTGGAAGTGGGGCCTTGGAAGCCATGTCTGGTGTTTATGCAAAGTCTTTATGCAGAGTGCCCACCCCAAACTCTCACTTGGAATGGGTGGGTGGGTGGAGACAGACTGTATTCTGTAGGAATATACTAGATGGAGAAACAAAGACCCGATGAATTGGAGATGGGAGCCATGCAGTCCCTCTTAATGGGAATCAGAAGAGTTTTCACAGATGTGATATTTGAGCTGGGTTTTGAAGGCTGAATAGGAGTTTGCCATTCAGGGTACTGGGACTGGGGTTGTAGGTAGATGGAACAGTGCCCCTATGAACAGACAAGCCTAAGCTGTGAGGGGGCGGGTGGAGAGGCATCTAGGGCCAGGAGCACCCAAGGCCTTAGCCTAGGTGATGTTCTTTGGGTTTTATCTTGTCAAAGTGTGGAGTGGTCTGTGCCCTCTGCCCTTTTTTTTTTTTTTTTTAAAGTAGAGGTAAGATTTGTTTTTCAAAAGATTACTCTTGTGGCTCATGATGAACATGGGGCTGCCCACAGATGATGAGAACTGCAGAGTTCTTTCAGAGAGATGGCAGAGGCACTACAGAGATCTTTCAGAGATAGGGCAGAGGACTGCAGCAGTGGGCCCGTGGGAGTGATATTCGTCCTTGCTTTCTTTCCAGAGCTCTGCAGAGGCAGAGTGAATAGGGGGAGGAGCTTTGGGGATGGGAGGTGAGAGGGAGCATAGGGGCTTTAGGGCAGACATGGGGCTTGAGTTGAGGTCACGTGGAGACTCTATTCAGCAAGAAGCCAGCGGAGGAGGACAAGGTGGAAGGTCACCTGCCTGTTTTGGAGAGGACCTCGGTTGGCATCCAGGTATTGTGTTCCCTCCGGCAGGTGGGAATATAAACCTGCAAGCAGGGACTTGAGGGGCACTGGCGTGTGGGGGTGGGAAGAGCTGCAGAGATGGGGATCAGAAAGTAGGCAAAAGGACCGGAGGAGCCAGGGATGGAGTTCAGAGCGCATCCACGGCTGTGAGGGTAGAGAAGGGGCTTCCAGAAGGGCAGGGAGGCCTCAGTGCACACACACACACAGGCCAATGGAAAACAGGATGCAGCTATAGATAAATGTGCTCTAAATCGTGCATTAGGGGCTCTCTGTCATCCCCACCCTTCCAAGTTGGGACGATCTGCTTTAGGGGGTGTTTCCTCCTTTCAGGGTTAGCCAGCTGCAGCCAAAGAATAAGGATTTCAACGGCAAGGTCTTCCCCACAGCTGGTACCTCTGAGTTCTCGCTAAGTGCTGGCCATTGTGTGCAGAGCTTTCCGCACTGGCTCATGGTCGTTCCTGGCCTGCAGGGACAGAACCCTGAGTGATGAGGAAGCCAAGGGCCCTGTCTCGGGTCCCATGCTCCCTAAGTGGCAGAGCTGAGAGTCAGGCCTGTTCTAAGTCTGGTCTTTTTAACATCCCAGCTCATTCTCGCCTTTTCTGAAGAGTCACCAGGGAGGGAACAGAAGTGAGACCTAATGCTTGGGCTCAGGGAACAGCCCTGGGAGCCGGAGGAGCACCGGATGAGGAAGGTGGCCCCCCCACTTTGTACAGGGAAAAGGGCTGCCTGGGGCCAAGGGCTGTCACCAGGACTCGGGGAGGAACGTGTTTTTTTGGGGGTGCAGAGGGTTCTGTTTTTAGGACCAGAGATGATGTGTGTTCATTTTACAGGTGAAGCGTCAGCAAGGCCACCCTTGACCTTCAAGAGGGGGCCGACAAGGCTCAGGCCAAGCCCCCTCTTTCCTTTATCCCTATACCTCCTCATCAGTTCCCCTCCTGCGCCCCTCGTCCCCTTCCTGCTTGCGGTGACACAAGTACAGAACCTTCCACTGAGAAAAAGAGGGAGATTTTCCAGTGGTCTTGGTCAGTTGGCAGGGCCAGCTTTTTGATGATGTGGTTTTCCCTGGAACAGCGTGCCCGAGGAAGCCCAGGCTTTGAGAAGGGCCAGCCTCCCCGCTGTGTCTGGCAGGTGTGTCTCCAGAAGGCAGGAGGCTTGGGGCCTGGACGGCCAGGTGGCCGAACGCATAGGCTCCCCGTCCATCCGACCTGGGCCGGGGGAGCCCCTCCAACATGACATAGGACCCGTTTTGACCTCCTGGGCACTAGATCATCTAATGGCTTATCTCTCTGGGAAATGGTTTTTGAAGAGAGGGCTCAAGTTTGAAGTTCTTGCTCAACCAAAGCTGTCAATATCTGGGGACCTTCTGCAGATGGTTCTGTTTTGATACTCACCTCTTGGTGGTCCAGTGGGGACCTCCGGAATGTTTTTTTTGCTCTAATGTTTGATGCACATATTGTGTCCAGGAGCAAAAACATCTTTTTGTGTCGCTCTTTCTCCCTATTGGAGAGCACTATAATGAATAGTGTAAAAATTAGGGAGTGGATATTTCTACATCTTGGGTCCAAATATTAGGTGATAATGGTGACTCTTAATTGGTGCTTTTTTATGGCACTTGGACTATTTATGCATTTATTTTCTCATAGGCAGCAACAAATATCCTTTCTTTTCAGACTCAGAGAGCTGTTTGCCCTGTTTCTCAAAGAGACCTAAATTATAGGAGGGGTGTGCCTAAATATATAATTTTTAATGGTTACCATATTGGAAGCATTAGCCATCATCCCGCCTGATCAGGGGGAATGTGAGCCAGGCTAGAGTTTCTGGAACAGTCAAGCTTCTGTGGCAGAGGCAGCTATTTATTAGTGGTCGTCCTGGCCCCCATGATACCCACAGGGAGAGTGTTAAGTCCTGACATGAGTCTAGAAGACACCCTGACCACGGGCTGGAAAGAGGAGACTGCAGCCTGTTTACTTCTCCCATGTTCCAGGGCTTTGAATTCCTTGAGGCCCCCATTTTTATGCTGGCAGTATTTCTTGAGGTAGAGAACTTTCATCTTTATATTGTGCAGAGTATTTGTGTCTCCCTTCCCACCTCGAAGGAACAAGTAGTACCCAGGCCTTATAAGGCCTCCGTTTGATGTCCGGATTTTGTCTTCTGCAAGCCCGTTCTTGTAAAGGCGAAGCTTTGAGGCTGTCTGAGCTGAAAACAGCCAGCTCTGCTGCTGCTTTCTGGCCGTCTGCAGGGCCCCCGTGCTGGGGAACACAAGGGTGGTCATTTCTGACTCCATGAGGGGGATCCTGGGACCTTTAGATCTTTCTGAAACTAACTTTGGATGCCACCTAGATGGAAAAGTGGGGGCTATGCTTTAGAAGTGCTTTAGAAAAGTGGGGGCTATGCTCTTCCAAAGTCCCTGTGCTCTAAGACACCACGGGTCACTGAAAAGTAATGCCGGGTGTCTGTCTGTCTGGACCCCATCCAGCTGGTGAAAAGCACTTTGGCAGTGCCGTGTATGTGAGGCAGTTCTGTGTTCCGTTCCTATGGACAGAAAGTGGGGTATTGGCCAGTTCAAACTTCTTGCCAGGACTGGGGTGTGGCCGCTGTAGGCCATCGTGAAGACCAGAGGGTGAGTCTGGAACAGACACTTGCCTGCTGTGTGCCCGTGGACTGCCACGTTCGGGGGCACGTGCAGCTCCATCCTGGGCATCTCTTCTGGCAACAGTGGCAGCCCCACTGCACGGATGTTTGCTCCTGTCATGCAAGGTGGCAGAAGGGACCAAGGCTGGGTTACTATTCTCGTCCCAAACGCTGGTGTGGTAGTTCCCAAGGGAGCCCCCACACCCCCTTGTAGGACATCCCTTCCTCTCTCTCCCTTCCCTCCTTGTCTCACAGAGGGATGTGTTTAGTTTCTGTTTCTTTCTGTTTCTTTCTCCCTTTCATCCGCTTTTTGTCGAGGAATGTGTTAAAGGTTTGGATGCCTCAGACTTTCTGAGATGGAGAGACCTCTTGGGGGACCCCTCTGCCTGCCCCACATCCTTGAAGCTGGAGTTTCCCTTCTTAGCTGTGAGGATCCTGACCTTTGAAAAGACACCGGTCCCAAGGAAACCCCCCAAAAAGGGTGCATTTGTGAAGTGCCGCGGTTTGTTGTCCCTGTGGCATACGCCGCTCTTTTCTTCCTTAACAGTTAAACCTGTCATCCGTTCCGCACGATCCGATTGGACAGGGCAAGACTCGGGTTTCCCATCTGTTCCCTGTTTGCATTTGGGCGCCATTTCAAAAACCACACGGGAAAAGTTTATAGGCAAACATTATAAAAAGTGACAGTCTGAAGTGCTGCTATGGCTGGTTTGGCAGCGTCAAGTGTTACCTGAAATAGCTCCCCATTCCAAACGTGCTCGCTGCTTCAGTTGTCTCAAGACGGCCGCCTGATGACACCGCGGAAGAATTCAGCCGGGCGAAGAATTCAGCAGTGAAGTCCCAGAAACCACAGCCTGTTCTGCCTTTTGCAAGACTTCCCCGCCCCTCCCTGGACTCTGGTCGCCTCCAGCAAGGACTCCTGTCCCCGTGTGGATTTCCTGAGAGGTAGAGCTGGTGACGTCAGCATGACGTCAGACCTCTGCCCTGTTTGACGTCACACCTCTTCCCTTTGCAGTCAGCCGCCCCTCAGTTCTAAATTCCGGTAGCTCCTGTAGATCAGGGCTCTGGAGTTTCTTAGGGGCGGGAAGGAGATGGAGCTCCAGCAGGAATCACACGCTGACCATAAGCCGAGGCAGCTGTTATTCACTCTGTTCACTTTTTGCCAAGCTGTACGGGTGCCCGTCTCTCTCATTTTTTCATATCAGATTACTCCATTTATTGGAAAGCAGCTGCCTGATAAGATGCCGCTGGCGCTTCTCAAGTGTTTGAAACTCACGGGGAGAAAGTTCAGATGATGCAACCTAAGATGCGCACAGCTGAGCTGTCCCCGCTGGTCGTGTGCTCAGCAAGTAGGAACAAGCGCCTCTTCATCCTCCCAGAAAGTAGGCTCGGCGCCTTGCCTGTCGGGCGCTTTTAGCTGCGGTGACGAAGAACGTCCGGCACTGGTGCGCGTGTGCCAGCCTTGTCGCTTCGTTGTGGATTGTCGTTTACATTCCGAAAGGTGTGAAGAGACATTTTCTGTCTATGGAAGCTTCTGAAAGAGCACTTGCTGTGTAGCAAAGTGGCTTCTGGAACCTTCTCCCGTTGTGTTTTGGCGAGAACAGAGGAGGGACGTTTTGGACTGTGTGCTCCCTGTGATTTCTCCCCTCCTCTGTGTAAAAGAGTAAAAAGGATGCTCCATCACCAGAAAAAAGCAAATGTAGGAACTGGTAATATTGCCATAAAAGGCATCGTTTAAATCTCCCAGGGAACACTCTGCCCGTGTCAACCGTCCTATTGTAGAGAGCAGGCGGCGCGGCTTGGTGATGTGACGTTGGCAGGCGGTCGCATCCAAAGGTAGAGGGGTTGGTCGGGTCCCGCAGATGCAGCGCTGCTGCCCGGGGGGCTGTGGTCCATTGTCCCCCCTGAGCGAGAGGAGGGCGGCCCCACTGTGGCGGTGTCCGCGAAGCACCAGGGAGCACCTGGTGGGGAGTAGCCCTGAGGTGGCAGCCGCAGAAGGGAAGCCAAGCCCCGGGAGCCACGTGGGAGGGGCAGGCAGAGAACTGCCTCCACTGAGCCAGTCTGGGTCCCTGCTAATAAGTATCGGTGTTCTTGGCATCTTGGCCTGAGATGGCTTTGACGCAGGACCGTGCAAACTAGGCCGCGGGAGCTATTGGGTGGCCTGGGAGGGGCTGGGTGTCTCATTCCACCCCTTCCTACCATAGACCCCACTCGCCCGCCCTCCCTGACTCTTCAACCCCTTCTTCCCTCTTCCCCTCTTTCTAATCATCCAACCACCCTCCCTAAAAAATGTCCTCCTAGATTACGCGGGCATATCACAGGATTCTGCTGGGGTTCCCCAAAGATGCCCCAGACCCTCAGATGAGCCTGTGGTGAAATAATCAGCTGGGGAGGGAAGAGCACACACTTTCTGAATTCCCCATGGGAGCAGTTAATGGTTTCAGAGCTTGAAGGTGGATGGTCTTGTTTTATAAATGAACATCCTCACCCTATTGATGTATTTTGGGGAATTATTTTACTATCCTTGAAGCTAATCATTTCATTGGAAAGCTGGGTGATAGTTTTCACCTGGTTTTCTTGGAAAGTAAAAACACTTTTAGTATCTCAAGTCCCCTTATCAGTCCTTTTGAGCTGGAGCCCGTCATTAGTAACATCATTTTATATCTATGGGATATAGCTCAGTGGGTAAAAAATCCACCTGCAGTGCAGGAGACCTTGGTTCAGTTCCTAGATTGGGAAGATCTGCTGGAGAAGGGAAAGGCTACCCACTCCACTATTCTGGCCTGGAGAATTCCATGGACTACAGTCCATGGGGTCGCAAAGAGTTGGACACGACTGAGCGACTTTCACTTTCATAAATCCAGGTAGTCTCTTGGTTATCCTCTGAAAAGAGTGGTGCTGGTGATCTTGGTAGTGTCTTCAGCCTTGAAGAGTGACGGTGATGGTGACTGGCCCCGTAAGTTATAGTGGGAAGGTCAGGTTCATATTGGATGGCTTACTGGATTCTCAAAATAGTATTCTGTTTAGGGGCATTCACGAGCTTAAGCAGGAGCAGACTGCCCCTGGAACCCAGGGTGTCGTCTTTTTCTCATGCAGGTTGTTGTTCAGCCTCTAAGTCATGTCCACTCTTTGCAACCCCATGGGCTGTAACATGCCAGACGACTCTGTCCTCCACCAGCACCCCTTCCACTAGCATCTCCTGTGTGTCCAGCCTGAATAGGATGTGGCCCTCCTCCTGCAGCAGCTAGTGATGTCTTTTTGGTGATATTGGTCCAACATCTTAGATACCCTGGGTTTCAGCAAGACTTTGTGGTTTTGCCTGTTTCAGATGAAGGAGAGGATTCTTAGTGAAAATGCTTTTCCTTGAGACATCATAATTCTCCCTTTTGTCTGGGGGAGAGAGTTTTCTGCATCATAACTACAAGTGTCTTGCCTTTTTTTTTTTTTCGTTTTCTTAAAAACAAAAACAAAAAACTGTCTCAGAGTCTTTCTGTGCCTCCATGAAGTAGCTACATGGCTTTCCCTTTTCTAACGGCCAGGGGGGCAGAACAGAGCAGAATGGGCCACATGGGTCCCGGGCTCTCCCTTAAGGGAGGGAAGTGTTGCTGCTCTGTCCAGCTGTTTTCTTGCTCAGTCATCTCTTGATGACCAGTTCTGGCTCAGAGGAAAACAAATTCCACAACACTCTTGGTGACATGCTGATCATGCAATGTTGGTCCTAATAAATAGCGATTATTTTATAACTCAGGCTGAGGCAGTGTCAATTCATTCTAACATTGTGGGTGCTGTTTATGTAATCAGTTGTGGGAGACCCAGGACTCAAATGACGTCTGATCCTGGCTTTGACCAGCTGTAAAAGGGGGTGGGCCACGTGCCCTTGAGAGGCTTGCCAATTGCAGTGTTGTGTGGCCCTGACTTTAGGATGCAGGAAGTGAGAGAGAGTCTGAGATTTGGGGCCAAACTGACTTCTTTGTTCTCCTCCTCTTCTCTTCTACCCTGCATTTCTCTTCCCATACCTTTTTCTGCTCAGGATCCAGAGTTCAGTACATTCTATTAGTCATTGAATTTAGCAGCCTTATGACTTAAACAGCCTTGGAAGGCCCCATCTGAGGACCTTCCAACTAAGTTAGCAGTATCTTTTCAGCATCATTTTGCCCTTCCCTTCTCTCTAAAGAAGCCTTCTCTGATGATCCTACACAACAGAAGCTGGCGAATTTTCTGTAAAGGGCAAGACTGTTAATATTTTAGGGTGTGCAGGTCACCAGGTCTCTGTTTCAATCGCAGGTCTGTCAACTGTCATATCATAGCAGCCCTGGACATTATGTAAGCGATGAGCACAGCTGTGCACCTGTACGACTTTGTTTACAAAAACAGGCCATGGGCTGGGTTTGGCCACAGAGGCTGTGTGGTTTGCCAACTCCTGTTCTGGAGTCCAGAGCCTGCCTCTCTGGATGTGCCCCTAACATACTGTATTTCTTCCTCCTAACACTCGGGACCACTCCACAGACTTTATGGTTTGGTAGATTTTATATTTGTTATTTGTCACCCCTCTGTAATTAATCACCGACAAGTGCAGGGAGTATTTTTGTTTCTGTTTGCTTCTTGAGCATCCAGGATAAAAGCATGTGGCCCATAGTAAGTGTTCAGTAAAATAATTGTTGACTGAAAAAACAAGCATTTGAAATGTAACCTGCTTGTCAGTTGGGGCTTTCTGCCCTTGTTTTGGGGTGTAAGTTTTTCCAGGTTAAATATGACTTCTGTTTTCTTCCTTTTGATGTGATTACCCCTTTATGTTCCCATCTTGTTCAGTGTCTGGGCCCTTGCTGGTATGGTTGCCTTGGGGGGTGCCCCTCTGGGGAGCCCTGGCCCTCCACAGTGGGTGGTGGTCGGGGGAGGGGGGGCACGGATTTCTAGAACCTGATGTGTGTGGCCCTTGCTTGTTCTTGGACCCTGGCACATGAAGTAACTGTATTTCAGTCTTATGTGGGACCCTTGTCCAGACCACACTTAAGGACAAAACAATTGCCTTGTGATGCTGACCAGATTCGGAGCCATCCCAGAGCTGGGAAGCTTTGTGCTTTCTGGGCCTGGGACTCCGGGTACCATTCATAGTGCTCTCTGTGAAGGCTGAAAGCCAGTTCATGGACTCCCAGCCAGCGGCTCTGGCTGTTCTCCTTAAAGACGCGTGGTTCCTTCTCACTCTGTTAGCAGAGGCTCGGTCCTCCCGGGCCTGTTTTGCCCTGCGTGTTTGTGGACCATGTGCATGCTCAGTCATGTCTGACTCTTTGCGGCCCCGTGGACTGTAGCCCAGCAGGCTCCTCTGTCCGTGGGATTCTCCAGGCAAGAATACTGGAGTGAGTTGCCATGCCCTCCTCCAGGGCATCTTCNCCCGGGCCTGTTTTGCCCTGCGTGTTTGTGGACCATGTGCATGCTCAGTCATGTCTGACTCTTTGCGGCCCCGTGGACTGTAGCCCAGCAGGCTCCTCTGTCCGTGGGATTCTCCAGGCAAGAATACTGGAGTGAGTTGCCATGCCCTCCTCCAGGGCATCTTCCCAACCCAGATGCACATCTCCTGTGTGTCCAGCACTGCTGGTGGATTCTTTACCTCTTGAGTCACTGGGACCGTTATCCAAGATTTGTAACAGTCACCTTCCATGTGCCTGCCTGGGGCAGGGGAGGGGCTCTAAAAGAACCAGAGACATCAGCCCTCCCTCTAGCATCTTGGGTATCTCCTCGGGGGATGGGACAAGTCCATCAGGAATGTGGCCCATCCCCAGGAACTGGTGAAGAGGAGAGACCCACTTGGCTCTGGGCTGGGGTGGCTGGTGGCAGGCCCTCATCCAGGAGAGCGTGCATGATCGGGGGTTGGGTGGGGTTCAGTGGGGAGGCGAGGGAGAAAGGGAAAGCTCTAGAGGAGACAAGGCAGAAGAAGGCTGAGGAACCTGGGTCCCGGGCTGTGTGGTGGGGGCCGGGGAGCAGGGAGGCACCCAGCTCTCCAGGCCTGCAGGCCTCCGCACCTTCCTTTGGATCCATTTAAGTGCGGAAGGAGAGAAGGTTAGCACTCCCCTTGACAAGGATGGAAGAGGCTCTCGGGCCTGACAACATGCATACGGTTAAGGCATTGCCACCTACTTAGTGGCATCTAACCATTGTTGGACTTCCCTGGTGGCTCAGATAGTAAAGCGTCTGTCTACAATGCAGGAGACCCGGGTTCCATCCCTGGGTTGGGAAGATCCCCTGGAGAAGGAAATGGCAATCCACTCCAGGGCTATTGCCTGGAAAATCCCATGGACGGAAGAGCCTAGTAGGCTACAGTCCATGGGGTTACAAAGAGTCGGACACGAATGAGCAACTTCACTTCACTTCACTTCAAGATCCATTTAAGTGGGCTTCCCTGGTGGCTCAAATGGTAAAGAGTCTGCCCACAATGCGGGAGACCTGGGTTTGATTCCTGGGTTGGGAAGATCCCTTGGAGAAGGAAATGGCAGCTCACTCCAGTATTCTTGCCTGGAGAATCCCATGGACAGAGGAGCCTGGCGGGCTACAGTCCATGGGGTCACAAAGAGTCAGACTTGACTGGGAGACTACCACACCCAGATGTGATGGGGACCGACTCTCAGCTCCCTGGGGTGTGTTTTCTCCTTTGGGCTTTGACGTGAAGGCCTCCAGGCTTTTATTATTTTAAGGAAAACAGCACAGACGTCAGTCTCCCAAACCAGCAGCTTTCTGATCTGAGCCTGAGAAACGGAGGCATTTCTTTTTAAGAAGCTCAGATTTGTGATAACAGGGGAAGTCAACACACACAAATAGGGAGAGGTGTGTGTTTGTGTAAGTGTGTGTACACAGTGCAGTCATGTGGAATGAAGCCATTTGTGAAAACACACATTTTTACAAATTAAAAACGCCCCAATGCTAGACTTCTTTGGGTGTTGGTGGTAAGCAGGCTTTGGATCAACAATCGACTGTAAACTTGGACAGTGTCCTTGCCAGTCGGGTTTTGGGTTTGTGTTGAATGCTGTAAGGGTTGTTGGATTCTAGGTGGGGCAGCTTTCGCTGGGTGCTTCCTCTGGTTGGTTTCAGACACTCCTCTCCTCCTTGGTGAGGGCAGCTTCCTGGGGTATAAGGAGAGGCAGACAGACACCCCTGGGGCCATTTGTGGAAAAAAAAGAAAAAAGAAAAGAACCTTCCTGGGAGTCCAGGGGCCTCCACTGACCTTTGTTGGACGTTCTCTCCTTTTCCTCTTTTCCCATCTGTCTCCATCTTCTCTCTCCCGCCTTTCTGCAGAGCCACCAACCAAATACCAAATCTCCCAACCAGAAGTTTACGTGGCTGCGCCCCGGGAGTCGCTAGAGTTGCGCTGCCTGTTGCGAGATGCCGCCATGATCAGTTGGACTAAGGATGGGGTACACTTGGGGCCCAACAATAGGACAGTGCTTATTGGGGAGTATTTGCAGATAAAAGGTGCCACGCCTAGAGACTCCGGCCTCTATGCTTGTACAGCTGCTAGGAACGTAGACAGTGAGACTGTCTACTTCATGGTCAATGTCACAGGTGAGTCAGCCTGCCAGTCCTCCACTTTCTCTTCCCCGTAGTCGTTTTTCTGGGTAAAGTGTTATCAGACCGGTGAAATCCATGGTGGGGTCTGCTAACTGGATACTGAGCACAGAGCTTCACAGTTGGTGATTGATCTGTTTTTGAAGTTCTTCTACGGGACCTGGTATATGAGAGAGGCTGGTCGTTAAAAATGACAGGGTTCTCACGTGCAATGTTACATTTTTAAGACTGCACACTTTCCTATAGTAAAAAAAAACCCCACTTTTTTTTTTTAACTCCTGTACCACCGGCATCCTTGGCATTTAGAACATAGGAATGAAATTTGGATGCCAAAGATTTCTGCTTCCTTTTGTTAAAATTTGACTTTTCAAAATTTTCCTTGACTTTTCTTCTATATGGCAACCAGGTCCCCTTTTGTGGCTGAGTTTAAAATTCTTTTTTCAGATTATTCGGCAACAGTCAGAAGACCACAGGGTTAAGTTTTTTCTAGGGACTAATTCCTTTCTTGAAGGAGACCCCGAGTGCTGAAAGATTGCATTGGAAAGAATCTTCAGCTATTATATAATCAGTAAATTTGTTGGGGACTTGAATACCATTTGAAGCTTAAAGTCCCGTTCCAGTATATCCCATTTTATAGCATGTTTAAATAATGTGAAAGCAGAACACGAGAAGAATCGTAATAGAGACCAACTGTCATCACGGAGAGGAAATTTAAGCCATTGAAACCATCTTAACTAAACACGATCTCAGACTTCTTTTTGCCTGGGTTCCTGGGTTGTTGAATTCCCTTTCCAGGAGGACTGAGTTGTAGACGATTGCAACCTTTGGCTTTGCAAAAACACAACCATGGCTGTGTTCTTTTGAATACAGATGCCATCTCATCCGGAGATGATGAGGACGACGCAGATGCCTCGGAGGATTTTGTCAGTGAGAACAGTAACAGCAAGAGTAAGTAACTGCCGCCTCCGAACGTCCCCGAGAGAGGAGAGCTCGGTGGGAAGTCCTGGCTCGTAGCTGTCTCGCTGGCGACTCCTTGGGACGCTGTTGACGGCAGTCCCCGCTTCTCCGCTGCGTCTTCTCTTCCCGACTTTCAAATCTGAGAATAAAGCAGTGTTGCTGTACACCCTTCTGTACTGTTTGTCCTTTCTTATTGTGTCAGTAGCCACTCTCTTTTGAAAGCACTCACGACTTTTCTTTCCTTGGCTTGCTTTTCCCCTCTTGTTCCTTGCTATCTGGAGATGTAAAGCCAGCAGAATCGTATGACATCCTGTCGTCTTCCTGTCGATGTTGCTTGGCCTGACCCAGTGGTTCTCCGCCTGGGGGGATTCTCCTCCTTCCCCCTCCCCTGGGAAACGCGGGGCAATGTTTGGTTGTTTCTCCAAAGGAATGGGGTGACGCTAGTGGCATCAAAGAGGCCAGGGATGCTGCTCATAAACATCTTTTCAATACACAGGACAGCCCCGTAACAAAGAATTTCTTCTCCAGAATGTCGATAGTGCAGAGGTTGCGAAATCTTGGCCTGCTAAGATATTATTGCTTGCTGAGCAGAAATAAGGGAGGCGTGCCTTATGTTGCCCATAGAAAAGGGGGGACACCAAATGCTGTTTGCATGTTTAAGGACAGGTCAGAGCACTGCTTTAACTGACACTAGGAGGCCTTTACTTGGTGAGTGAGAATATGGGCCTCTCAGAGCTGGGCAGCCTCGGTTCAAATCTTGCTCCAACACTGCTGAATTGGGCAAGTAATTTAACTTCCGTGCCTTAGTTTCTTCATCTGTAAAATGGGAATAATAACAATATCTTTGGGGGCCGTTATGAAGATTAGTGAGTGCATATTTAGAAAAACATTTGTGAGTGTTTATTCAGTAAAAGATTAAATACAGCAAGTTGTATTTTCCAATAATATGGCTGGAATATTTCCAAAGTGACCTTACGTCGGTCGTTGGCATTCTTGGATGTTATAGTCTTAGATGTTAGTCTTCCTTTTCTCAAAAGGATATTAGTCAGTTTAATAAATTTAAACAAGACCTAAATAATAGGACAATTAGTTATTAAAATAGATCTAGGGCTTTTTCAAGGAAGGAGAGACAATCAATGTTGTTCAGCACCTGGGATAATGTTTTTCTTCAGTGGGGAACTGAATTTGTCTTTGAGTCTCCTAGAAGCATAGGCAAAAAGGGAAATATTTTGGCTTATATTAGTTTTCACTTTCTGACAAGAGAAAGCTTGCAGTCTGGACCGCTAGCATCATCATTACTTAAGAACTTACTAAAAGTGAAGATTCTCAGGGCCCACCCGGGACCTTCTGAATTAGAAATTTTGGAAGTCACTCTGATGCACAGTAAGTGTGAGAACCACTGGCTTAGGGATTCACACACACACAGGTCTGCCTCCAATAGGAGTTTACTATTAAAAGACTGGTTGGTAAAACAGAGGGTGACAGGGTGAGTGAAAGTGTCTTCCACTGTCATTTGTACCAGCCTTTTAACGAGGTTGATGTTCTTATTATTGTGATTTAGTAATAAAACACTGGTAGATTAGAACATGTCACTCACTTCTTACTAGTGGCTCTGGCATGAGAGGCTGTGAGCTTGACGGTGATGAACAGGGTCTGCTCGGGGCAGGCTCTGCTCCTACTGCTGGTTCAGTCAGTGCCTCCAGCAAGCTCTTACGGTGAAGAGAGGAGTTGTTTGTGTTTCATTGATTGCAAATCTGTGACTCAGTGAACACAAAGCGGAGCTACAGTTTCAGTCCTAGGCTTGTTGCCTGTCTAAGCGCCACGCCCCTCTGCAGTTCCCAGGGTGATCATGCAGGTGGGAGGAGGATGCTCGCATAGTTGTGGGCAGCTCCAATGCGGTACCCATGTGTGGTAGCCATCGCATTGTCTGGGGCATCAGACTCAGTGAGTTTCTGTTGGCGTGCCGGAGAACTTTGTCCTAGTGATCAGCCCCCTGCCTGACAGCATGTTACCCAGAATACGCAGGAAGTAATAAAGTGTAACAGGAGGTATAGGTGATGTAACAAGTAGGCTGAATGAACTACTTCTCTGTCTGATCTCCCTCTCTGATGACTCCCTTTGCATCCCGAACACTAGTGCTGACTGCCCAGTGCCCAGGTAGTAGGCTGTTCCATTTAATGAATGCCAGCCCACGTTGAGTGAATCGCCGCGCCTTCACCTTGCAACCAGGGTTCTTTGTAATTAGCTCTCGAATGACACCAGCTTTGCCCTGAAGTGGGTGTTCTGGGGTGATTAAGGACTGGTGTTAGCTGTACCAGGGAGATACTGCTGTTGGGAACTGCCTCTGTTTGGGGCCCGTGAAACATTAGACGCGATTTAAAGTGATAGCAGTTCTTAGCTGGCTGCGTGGCCTCTGCCATCTGTTACTGTGATTAGGCTGGTGTGATTCACAGGTGTGGCCTGGGGCGGCTGAGATTAAGCAGCTGTGGCTGGCGTGGACAGAGGAATGCCACGGCCAGGGTAATTGGCAAAGCGGGGAAGGGGATGTTGCCATTAAAACAGTTTTTTGCCACCTCGAGTGTCAAATGCCTGACCTGATTAATAGGGAAAACTGTAGAAGCACCAAATTCTTCGCATTTTCAGCCACCTGGAAACCACTCATGCGTCCAAATGGATTCCTTTGGTGTCTTCTGATTGTCTGGAAATGCCCCTGGGGTGTGTTTGAAAGTTCCCCTTTAGTGAAGTTAACAAAGGATGCTTCAGTGACCCTGTGCTGACAGTGTGAGCTTCTCCAAGAAGAGTTTTTCTGGGCTTGGTCCACATTAGTTGTCCATTGTCTGACTTGAAAAATAGATGGCACGTTACTCCGGTTGCTGATATTCTCATTTATCTAATTCTGGCGGTGCACCCTAAGAAGACAAGCTTATCTTATAGAAGGCAAGCTTATCTGGTAGAGTTCTTTTTAGATTCTGTACAGAGTACAGAAAACATGGTAGCCAAATATAATGGTAAAAATAACAGTCAAAAATTAAAGCAGGTTTGTTGCATTTTGGCCATGAACCTGCCATCCTTTAAGCTCCAGGTCTGATTTGATTTTTATGGGAATGTTCTGCAGTGTTCAGGTATATCTGAACTTCTACTTCATCCTACAAGACCAAACTCAAAAGTGAGCTCCTCTGTAGATTTCCATGATTATACTGGCCGATTGAGTGGCTTTGAGTGTTTGCATGTTCCATTGTACAACGTATGGTATCACGTTCAGTATCAGGTAGCCTCTCGGACCTGCCTTTCCCCTTAGATTGCTTCTGAAGGGCAACGACTAGCCTAGATGTTGAGTGAATATTTTGTGGTATCACTGTCCTCCCAGAATCTCTTTTACGGATCCCATTAAAAACAGAGCAGCGTTCAGGTTTGGTCTGTACATGAAGAGAATAAGTCGGTGTTTCTCAAAGAGTATCCTTGGGAACCCTGGTTCCGAATAATCCTCTGCCAAAAATCAGCTGTATTTTAAAAAGAATTTGGAGAATATCTCATACTGTAACCCTTTCTCAAAGACTTATAGTGTCTATCAGCCTAATACAAGCTCTGAAAAGTTCTGTAGTAAAACATCTGTTTCTTTTTGTCCATTCCCAGAATTTTCCAAACTGATTGCCCTTTTTTAAAATATAGCATGTATTAACATCCTGCTGCACGTGCTTTGAAAATCCCTCCAGTGAGCTGATTTGATTGAACTAACCCCCCCGCCCCCCTCTTTTAAGTCAGGTCCTTCCATCTCAGATGTGAAGGGCATTCTCCGGTCATATTTTAGCAGCTGACTTGCTGATGACGTCACACTTTACCAGTGCTGGATGGTTCCCTGAGCAGAGCAATCTTGTGATGTCATTACAAGCCTGGCTGCCAGGAAATAATGCTGTTACATATGCCCTTTGGTGAAAGAGACTTTCTCTGGACAGAAAGTTGCGATTTCAAATGCTAATTTTTGAAATGCATCCAGGTTGAGGATTTTGAAAGGTTCAAGCTTTATCTTTTAGCTTAGAAAAGCATAACTTAACTAGTCCTTACCTTCCCTAGGTGCTCGGTATCTTAATGGATTATCTGGCAGCAAATAAGTAGACACGTCTGTCTGTTTTTTCAAGGTACTTTTATTACCACCAGCTTGTGTTTAAGTGATTATTGTCTCTGAAGAGCTTGAGACTGACTTGGGAAGAACATGATTGACAGAAGGTTCAGGCTGGCTGCTTAACTAGACGGAGTTGATAGTAAGACAGCTGTATCAAGTGGAGTGTGGTTCTTATTGTTGAGTGAAGAGAGAGAAGATAGCTTTCTATTTTGGTTTTATTCTCCTTGAGACCTGAAGCTGCCCATCTTCCATACTAGGGAGAAAGGGGATTTTTTTTTTTTTGTGGCAGTAACAGGAAAATGAAGGTTCTTGGCCTAAGATTCTGAGCTTGCATTGGCAGACCTACTGATGGTAGCAGATCACAGTCACATTTGCTCTAATTCAGATTGTTCCTTGGTAGAGATTGTCTCTAAGTTGGTAATGCTAGTTTCTTAGTTGTGTTGAAGTTTCCAGGAGTTGAAGAAAATGCATTTTTGAAAAAAATACATAAGCTGCGTAAAGGTTTTGAAATGCCTTTTTGGTGAAACCTCATCTCGTGGTTTGGCTGTTTCATCATAGAAGCCAGTGATGATGTTCCATCTACTCAGCCGGGTTGAATATCTTTTCTTTCTCAGCCTTCCTCTGGTCCAACCGTGGTCCCCTTTTAAGGCAGAGCCTGGGAACCTCCGTGGGCAACTGGTCTCCCCGTAGGGGCTCACTTTGCCTGGTTTGTTTTCAGTGTATCTTACTGAATGCCTCGCTGATCAGCAAGTTGTCATTTTTAATGAAACTTCTCAAATAAAGCCCTCCTGCCCCCCGCAGTCACACCTTCACTGACATCTTCATAGTTTGTCGTTTGTTTTCTCTTTCTCTATGCAAAACTGAAGTCAGAGGAAGTGCAGTCTGTGGCGAGGATAGGGGAGAGCTCTCAGACACATACCCCTTCCCTCACTGAGGGTCAAAGCATTGAAATGACCTGATTAGTGATATTTTTAAAGGCCCTAATTATAGACTTAAGACGAGGCCTTAGTGGGGCTTTAGAGAGTTTGTGAGGCTTAATCTAGGAGCTGAAACAGGCTGTGTTTTTTTTTTTATTATTATTATTTTTACATCAATAAAAATACAGTTGGCAGTCATCAGCGGCCACAGCTCACATAAATCTTGAACTTTTGACTTAATTACCATGGGAGAGTTCAAAGGGCAGCATGGAGTGGTTGAAAGAGCACTGCTCAGGGAGTTGGAGACTTGGATCTAGCCTTGGCCCAGCCTCTGGCCGTGTGACCTTGATCACATCACTTAACCTTTCTGAATGGCATTGATCATACCAGCCGTTGGGCCAGATGGCCAGTGAGGTCTCCTTTGCTACGTGGTAATATGAGTTCATGTTTTTCCTTTAAACCCCCAGGCTATATTCTCTCTATTTGGTTTGAGAAAGAGAGAGAATACCATAAACCATAGATGTTAGGGTTGAGATACATAAGAGTTTTTGTGGGAACAGGCTCAGCAGTCCATCTTTTCTCCTTAGGTTTAAGTCACAGGGTCAAAACAAAGCCTCTGATCCCACCATTTGCTGACAGAATCAGTATGTGTGTAGGATATAGACAGATGCCTGAAAAGAATATTAGAACTGGGAAGGGCCTTATCAGAGCTTTCAGTTCAACGCCCTCGTTTTACAGTGCAAGCTTTTTCCCGTTCTCCGTCTGGGGTCCATCCGTTTATCCATCCGTCCGTTTATCCATCCGTCCATTCATCCATCCATCCATTCGTCCATCCATCCATTTATCCATCCGTCCATTTATCCATCCATCCATGTCTGCTCCATCGTCTGAAGGTGACTTAAGCTGTAACCTCCAGGTGACCCACTCCTACCGGTCAGCAGACATCGGAAGGAATACATTTCAGTATAGAAATGCCCTGGGCATGGAAACATACACATAACTGAGAAAACGGGGGCCCAGAGCAGGAGGAGGGGATCTTTATTGGTGGGATGAAGGGGGTTAAGAAAGGCTGTGTGGAGGGAACATGGAGGGACATTTCTGTGGGGTTATGAATCTGCTTCACCAGACACGTTAAGAGGCTTCTGCTGTATTAAAGTTGTACTTCCTGGAGAAGGCAATGGCATCCCACTCCAGTACTCTTGCCTGGAAAATCCCATGGGTGGAGGAGCCTGGTACGCTGCAGTCCATGGGGTCGCTAAGAGTTGGACATGACTGAGCGACTTCACTTTCATGCATTGGAGAAGGAAATGCAACCCACTCCAGTGTTCTTGCCTTGAGTATCCCAGGGATGGGGGAGCCTGGTGGGCTGCTGTCTATGGGGTCCTGAAGCAACTTAGCAGCAGCAGCAGTGTGCTAGACTGGGAATGGTGTGTCTTACATTCAAGTGGTGCCTGTGACTCGATAATCCTTATCATGGCTGAAACCTTGTGATTTTTCATACCAACATATAGATACACACTCACACACACATTAGACAACTTCATAATCTTTGATGATGAGGCTTACTGAATTTTCCTCAAGGAAAAAAAAAAATGTGTATAAGAGACAGGTTCTGCAGTGTTCAGGTATATCTGAACTTCTACTTCATCCTACAAGACCAAACTCAAAAGTGAGCTCCTCTGTAGATTTCCATGATTATACTGGCCGATTGAGTGGCTTTGAGTGTTTGCATGTTCCATTGTACAACGTATGGTATCACGTTCAGTATCAGGTAGCCTCTCGGACCTGCCTTTCCCCTTAGATTGCTTCTGAAGGGCAACGACTAGCCTAGATGTTGAGTGAATATTTTGTGGTATCACTGTCCTCCCAGAATCTCTTTTACGGATCCCATTAAAAACAGAGCAGCGTTCAGGTTTGGTCTGTACATGAAGAGAATAAGTCGGTGTTTCTCAAAGAGTATCCTTGGGAACCCTGGTTCCGAATAATCCTCTGCCAAAAATCAGCTGTATTTTAAAAAGAATTTGGAGAATATCTCATACTGTAACCCTTTCTCAAAGACTTATAGTGTCTATCAGCCTAATACAAGCTCTGAAAAGTTCTGTAGTAAAACATCTGTTTCTTTTTGTCCATTCCCAGAATTTTCCAAACTGATTGCCCTTTTTTAAAATATAGCATGTATTAACATCCTGCTGCACGTGCTTTGAAAATCCCTCCAGTGAGCTGATTTGATTGAACTAACCCCCCCGCCCCCCTCTTTTAAGTCAGGTCCTTCCATCTCAGATGTGAAGGGCATTCTCCGGTCATATTTTAGCAGCTGACTTGCTGATGACGTCACACTTTACCAGTGCTGGATGGTTCCCTGAGCAGAGCAATCTTGTGATGTCATTACAAGCCTGGCTGCCAGGAAATAATGCTGTTACATATGCCCTTTGGTGAAAGAGACTTTCTCTGGACAGAAAGTTGCGATTTCAAATGCTAATTTTTGAAATGCATCCAGGTTGAGGATTTTGAAAGGTTCAAGCTTTATCTTTTAGCTTAGAAAAGCATAACTTAACTAGTCCTTACCTTCCCTAGGTGCTCGGTATCTTAATGGATTATCTGGCAGCAAATAAGTAGACACGTCTGTCTGTTTTTTCAAGGTACTTTTATTACCACCAGCTTGTGTTTAAGTGATTATTGTCTCTGAAGAGCTTGAGACTGACTTGGGAAGAACATGATTGACAGAAGGTTCAGGCTGGCTGCTTAACTAGACGGAGTTGATAGTAAGACAGCTGTATCAAGTGGAGTGTGGTTCTTATTGTTGAGTGAAGAGAGAGAAGATAGCTTTCTATTTTGGTTTTATTCTCCTTGAGACCTGAAGCTGCCCATCTTCCATACTAGGGAGAAAGGGGATTTTTTTTTTTTTGTGGCAGTAACAGGAAAATGAAGGTTCTTGGCCTAAGATTCTGAGCTTGCATTGGCAGACCTACTGATGGTAGCAGATCACAGTCACATTTGCTCTAATTCAGATTGTTCCTTGGTAGAGATTGTCTCTAAGTTGGTAATGCTAGTTTCTTAGTTGTGTTGAAGTTTCCAGGAGTTGAAGAAAATGCATTTTTGAAAAAAATACATAAGCTGCGTAAAGGTTTTGAAATGCCTTTTTGGTGAAACCTCATCTCGTGGTTTGGCTGTTTCATCATAGAAGCCAGTGATGATGTTCCATCTACTCAGCCGGGTTGAATATCTTTTCTTTCTCAGCCTTCCTCTGGTCCAACCGTGGTCCCCTTTTAAGGCAGAGCCTGGGAACCTCCGTGGGCAACTGGTCTCCCCGTAGGGGCTCACTTTGCCTGGTTTGTTTTCAGTGTATCTTACTGAATGCCTCGCTGATCAGCAAGTTGTCATTTTTAATGAAACTTCTCAAATAAAGCCCTCCTGCCCCCCGCAGTCACACCTTCACTGACATCTTCATAGTTTGTCGTTTGTTTTCTCTTTCTCTATGCAAAACTGAAGTCAGAGGAAGTGCAGTCTGTGGCGAGGATAGGGGAGAGCTCTCAGACACATACCCCTTCCCTCACTGAGGGTCAAAGCATTGAAATGACCTGATTAGTGATATTTTTAAAGGCCCTAATTATAGACTTAAGACGAGGCCTTAGTGGGGCTTTAGAGAGTTTGTGAGGCTTAATCTAGGAGCTGAAACAGGCTGTGTTTTTTTTTTTATTATTATTATTTTTACATCAATAAAAATACAGTTGGCAGTCATCAGCGGCCACAGCTCACATAAATCTTGAACTTTTGACTTAATTACCATGGGAGAGTTCAAAGGGCAGCATGGAGTGGTTGAAAGAGCACTGCTCAGGGAGTTGGAGACTTGGATCTAGCCTTGGCCCAGCCTCTGGCCGTGTGACCTTGATCACATCACTTAACCTTTCTGAATGGCATTGATCATACCAGCCGTTGGGCCAGATGGCCAGTGAGGTCTCCTTTGCTACGTGGTAATATGAGTTCATGTTTTTCCTTTAAACCCCCAGGCTATATTCTCTCTATTTGGTTTGAGAAAGAGAGAGAATACCATAAACCATAGATGTTAGGGTTGAGATACATAAGAGTTTTTGTGGGAACAGGCTCAGCAGTCCATCTTTTCTCCTTAGGTTTAAGTCACAGGGTCAAAACAAAGCCTCTGATCCCACCATTTGCTGACAGAATCAGTATGTGTGTAGGATATAGACAGATGCCTGAAAAGAATATTAGAACTGGGAAGGGCCTTATCAGAGCTTTCAGTTCAACGCCCTCGTTTTACAGTGCAAGCTTTTTCCCGTTCTCCGTCTGGGGTCCATCCGTTTATCCATCCGTCCGTTTATCCATCCGTCCATTCATCCATCCATCCATTCGTCCATCCATCCATTTATCCATCCGTCCATTTATCCATCCATCCATGTCTGCTCCATCGTCTGAAGGTGACTTAAGCTGTAACCTCCAGGTGACCCACTCCTACCGGTCAGCAGACATCGGAAGGAATACATTTCAGTATAGAAATGCCCTGGGCATGGAAACATACACATAACTGAGAAAACGGGGGCCCAGAGCAGGAGGAGGGGATCTTTATTGGTGGGATGAAGGGGGTTAAGAAAGGCTGTGTGGAGGGAACATGGAGGGACATTTCTGTGGGGTTATGAATCTGCTTCACCAGACACGTTAAGAGGCTTCTGCTGTATTAAAGTTGTACTTCCTGGAGAAGGCAATGGCATCCCACTCCAGTACTCTTGCCTGGAAAATCCCATGGGTGGAGGAGCCTGGTACGCTGCAGTCCATGGGGTCGCTAAGAGTTGGACATGACTGAGCGACTTCACTTTCATGCATTGGAGAAGGAAATGCAACCCACTCCAGTGTTCTTGCCTTGAGTATCCCAGGGATGGGGGAGCCTGGTGGGCTGCTGTCTATGGGGTCCTGAAGCAACTTAGCAGCAGCAGCAGTGTGCTAGACTGGGAATGGTGTGTCTTACATTCAAGTGGTGCCTGTGACTCGATAATCCTTATCATGGCTGAAACCTTGTGATTTTTCATACCAACATATAGATACACACTCACACACACATTAGACAACTTCATAATCTTTGATGATGAGGCTTACTGAATTTTCCTCAAGGAAAAAAAAAAAAGTGTACTTCCTTGGTATCGTTACTAACATACAATATCTGTTTCAGTGTAGAAGATGATAATGAGTAGGATAATCTCATCCTTGAGGATGAGATTGTGCTTATTTATTTTGNCTTCATAATCTTTGATGATGAGGCTTACTGAATTTTCCTCAAGGAAAAAAAAAAAAGTGTACTTCCTTGGTATCGTTACTAACATACAATATCTGTTTCAGTGTAGAAGATGATAATGAGTAGGATAATCTCATCCTTGAGGATGAGATTGTGCTTATTTATTTTGGCTGGGTCTGACTGTCCCTTTAACTTGGTCATTATTAGTTTTTAATGACCAGGAGAATGTTGTACTTTTGCTACATACTACCTCAGAAGAGTTGAGCATGTCAGAGCAGAAAGGGCCATACCTGTGTCTAGGTCAACTTCTTCTCATTTAGATATGCTCCATGTTTATGTCCTCAGGGGTTTGTACCACAATTCCTTCTCTATTAAATAGATCGCTAAGATTATACCAGGGAAGGTTTACAAAGTGGAGACCGTACACTTCTTTCAGGCAGCATGATGTGGCCTTGGCCATCAATATTGAGTGCCTACCGAGTGTTAGAGTCGTCTCTGCCTTTGTAGATCATTAATTCATTAGCTGAGTTCCTCCTGCAAATGGAAGTTGTTCATGCTGTTCACCACCTTGGATAGAAGAGGGCCTCCTTAGGTAGAGGAGCTTTTTCACGGGCCTGTCCCTGTTTCTCTCCAGCTGCGTTGTAGTTTAAGGAGTGGGGGCCCTGGCATGTCCACGTGTCTGACACTGCACACACGGTGGGAAACATTGAAGACAGGAAGAGTTTGCAGAGGACGTTGATGCTGGAAGCACAGCAGAGCTATTCCTGTAATTATTTTCTAGACCTTCCAGATTCTTCAAGTTTTGCAAAGCTAGTTTATTTCAGAAAGAGCCATTGTAAACCACTAAAATAGCCCCTCCTCTCTAGCATCACACTCTTAATAAAATCTATGAGCTGGACACCTTGAAGGAAGGCATCATGCCTGTGTGATGTTACCACCCAGAGCGGGGCTGCATGGAGGTTGGTGGTGACCCATCGCTGCTACTCAGGGAACCTCGAAACCTTGGCCCTTTCAGTTGAGTCAAGCTTTACAGTTCCTCAGGGAGAGCAGATTTCATGAATTCAGGTTTCCAGTGATGGTTATGCAGGCGATTGGCTTCTACTTGTTGATTAGATTTCATAGTGCCCCACTCACCTGTGATCTCTGAGCCTTTCGAAGAGAAACACGGCCGTATCTGTTTTGCACAAGCAGGTTTTATAGGTACAGTTTTGATGATTGAAATTTCACCCCAGGAAAGTGGCTACCTGCCAGAAATTTCAGCAAAATTCTTTCACTCTTGTCCTTAGATCATTACTCCGGGGCCAAGTGAAAGGTGCTCGTTGCCAGTGTGCCGTTGCCACAGGCTACAGCCATAGGTGCCCGTGTGCTGTGGGTGATCCCCGGGCAGGTTGCAGGCTCACCCACAGCTTAGCCCTATGAGAGACGAACAGAGCAATTTTCCTAGAGCTGAAAGCTCAGTCTGCTTTTCAACCCATGGAATACGGAAACCGTGCCTAATGGTATACAGCACGTATCTGTTGATTTCTTTTATATAAAAAAAAAAAAAAAAGAAAAGAAAAGGCATTCCATAGGATCAGGGCAGCTGTAATTGATGGTATCTGAAAGAGTGACTCCATTAATATTTAGCTAATTCGTATGAAGAGGCTATTGTGTTTACTTAAACAGATGACATGAATGCAGACACCTGACTGCATGAGGTATGCCTTTCATTTAGGTCAGCTTTATAAAAGCCTTTGTGTAGCGACAAAGCTCATTATTTATTTTGTGCTCTTAATGCTTTCTTTTTCAGTGGCTGTGGATGGACTTTGCCAAGTAGAAGGTTCTCAAATGAAAGATGATTGAAATTGTTTTGGGATATGCGAGGCCCTGGGAGACCTGTGATAAATAGAAATTGAGTACTCCCTGGGGATCCCCTCAAAAGACTAGGTGTGTTTATGGGCATTTGACAGCCCAAGTCAAGTGGCTACCAAGTTGCCCGCTCATTACAGATGCAACTGGATGCAGAGGCGAGAACGCGGCTCTGGTCCTTCTGCCCAGGCTCCCCANGAGCTCCAGCAGCCCTGCACGGGGGATGGGGCCCAGGCCGATTCAGGACCCGTGAAATCCTCCTGGGACGAGGGCCCGGCACCACGCCCGAGGCTGGGCGTGGCTTCTGCGACCCGTGGGCTGCCATGGTCCATGGATACCCCGGAATCTGCCCCTACCCAGGGGCTGCCCTGCACCTGTCTCTTATACACATCTAGATGTGTATAAGAGACAGCCACCCACCCTCCCCTGGGCCTTCTCTCTCTGGAACACAGACCGACAAGTTCTGCCTCACTTGGCTCTGCCTTAGCATCATGTCCATACCAGCCATACTTCCCCACCCCGCCACCCTCCACCTTGACACTTAGATAAGCAGATGGATAAAGAAGACACAGCACATTAAGAAACCCTCACTCCACCTTTTATAGCAGGTTTCAAGAGCAAGGGTGAGGCAGAGAGGGGTGGGTGTTCTGAATGCAGTTGTTCCACTTCCTCTTTCTACCATGACAACCTGGCTGTGAAGTGAAGGGCATTGGTACCCTGCCAGGAGTGTGCTGTGCCATCCACAGAACAGGAGAGGAAACTTCTAAATCATACTGGAGACAAAGCCTCTTCCCTCAACACTGCCTCTGGTTTGTGGGGGCTGTGAATTGCTGCTCAGTCTAACCCTTGTAAGAAGTAATGGACCAGTCTTCTAGAATTTCAGTGTTCTAGAATGTTCTTGGATGTTCCAGGCCGTGTGGATGGATGCTTTGGGCAGGGGGATATGGGGATTTTGGTTACATGTTTGCTGGGACAGAAACACGCGTGTGAAGAGTTAAATCGCCGTACAGGATGTTGTCAGTGGAAATCCTGAGCAGTGATACAGGAGGCAGCATTCCTCCAGTTGAGGCTGTCTATCTTGGATGCTAGTCCTGCGTGTCAGAGAGGTTAAAGGTATGGATTCCAGTGCTTTGAGAGTAGGTCGGGGAGACAGACAGTGGGCCCTAGAATCAAACTGCCTTGGCTCAAATCCTGGTTGTACCTCTTCTAGCTCTGTGGCTTCAGGCAGGTTACTGCTCTGTGACTCAGTTTCCCCATCTGTAAACAGGGGTTATAATTGAATTGTTGTCAGGATTAATGAATTAAATGTATGAGAGCTTTTGGGGCCATGTCTGCAAATAAAAGGGCTACCTGGCTGGCTCAGTGGTAAAGAATCTGCCTGCCAATGCAGGAGACACAAGAAACTCAGGTTTGATTCCTTGGTTGGAAAGATCCCCTGGAGAAGGAAATGGCAACCCACTCCAGTATTCTTGCCTGGAAAATCCCATGGANGAGCTTTTGGGGCCATGTCTGCAAATAAAAGGGCTACCTGGCTGGCTCAGTGGTAAAGAATCTGCCTGCCAATGCAGGAGACACAAGAAACTCAGGTTTGATTCCTTGGTTGGAAAGATCCCCTGGAGAAGGAAATGGCAACCCACTCCAGTATTCTTGCCTGGAAAATCCCATGGACGGAGGAGCCTGGCGGGCTACATGTCTCAAAGAATCAGACATGACTGAACAATTTGTTTATGTGTGTGTGTGTGATCGTTTCACAGGTGTGGCGATCTAAAATGATATATTTTTTTGGGGTGGGGGGAACTCAACTGTTCTTACTGTATGTATTGTCGCTTTGTGTCTAAAGTAGCATTTTAAAACATTCATGAATTTATATTCTGGCAGCAAGTACAAGGGAAAGAAAAGTTCCCTGTTAATAAACTCTTAAGCAGCCCATCTCCAGGGACCTTCTGGGAGGACAGCTGGATCAGACTTCAGAAAATGTTTCTCTAATGTATTTATAAATATTACCCCAAAGGTTTGGAAGTGTCGGATTGTTCACATACAAACCTGGTCGGGGTTTACTGATGGAGATGCAGCTGTCCATCTACGTACATTATAATGTCGTTTTCCAAAACAGGAGCACCATACTGGACCAACACAGAAAAGATGGAAAAACGGCTGCACGCGGTCCCAGCGGCCAACACTGTCAAGTTCCGCTGCCCAGCTGGGGGGAACCCAACACCAACCATGAGGTGGCTGAAAAACGGGAAGGAATTCAAGCAGGAGCATCGCATTGGAGGCTATAAGGTAGAATGAAGCTTGTAAAATACTTACATTTTAAAAAGACTTAATACTATGACTTAAATTTTTATTTCTTCATTTTTTAAATAGTCAGAGGTTAGCAGGAAATAATAGAAGGAATATTCTCTTTTTAAAAAAATCGGTAATTATCATAATTGATCGTTACCACGTTTGGTATTTTAAAAAAGTTACCTCGGACTTGCATGTGATTTTAAAGCATAATCCCCATTTGTGTTGTTCTTTATATGAAGAGAGTTTAATAAAAGAAGGGTTGAAAGTTGAGAGTCTGTTTTCTATATGTTTTATGGTCTGTAAAACTAAAACTGGAGCAGAATTTGAGACTTACAGTTGCCCTGTTTGAGCAGGATTATGTGAATAGTGGATGGACTTGGATGAGAGACTGGGGTATAAAATATTACTTATTGAGAGAGAACGCTTCCAAGATGACAGAGGCAGTCTTCCTGTCCTCCATCCTCAAGGATTCTGAAGAGCCCATTACAGGAGGTGGTGAAATAACAGTCTCATCACTCACTGAAGAGGTTGAAATGGACAACATCTCCCCCAAGATGCCCCTTCAGGCCTTTGTTCATCCATTCAGCAGACATTGATCCAGTGCCCTCTGTGGCAGGCACCGTCCTAGGCTCTGGGCAAAACACGGCCTTTAGCTCATCAGGGGTCCTTGTTCAGCAGGAAGGCAGATAAAGATCTGGCCATCAGGACACCGATATGGGTGCAATTAGAGGAGTGTATTGTCCTGTGGATGTTCAGTGATGTTGGCTTCTTGAGACACTAAGGTAAAGGAGATAGGAAAGGATTCAGGGCCAAGCTGGAAGGAAGATTGTCTCAGAAAGAGTGATACAGAAGCTCCAGATCAGTTAACCTGGAAAGGGAGAGCTTTGTGAATTTAGTATGTGAGGAAGACTTAAGGAACTTTACTGTGAAATTCTTTGGTGCATTTGGAACATGAATGGGTGTATCAAATACCCATTGCTGCGTAACAAATTACCCTGAGACCTGGTAGCTTTAACAACATTCATCCACTCACAGCTTCCATGGGCCAGGAATCCAGGTGTGGCTCTGCTGGCCTTCTGTCTCAAGGCTTTTTGCTGCTGCTGCTGCTAAGTCACTTCAGTCGTGTCCGACTCTGTGTGACCCCATAGACGGCAGCCCACCAGGCTCCCCCGTCCCTGGGATTCTCCAGGCAAGAACACTGGAGTGGGTTGCCATTTCCTTCTCCAATGCACGAAAGTGAAAAGTGAAAGTGAAGTCGCTCAGTCGTGTCCGACTCTTTGCGACCCCATAGACTGCAGCCCCCTAGGCTCCTCCGTCCGTGGGATTTTCCAGGCAAGAGTGCTGGAGTGGGGTGCCATTGCCTTCTCCGCTCAAGGCTTCTTATGGGACTGTAATTATGGTTTCAGTTAAGGCTGTTGATCTGAAGGATCAACAGGGAAGAATCTGCTTCCAGACTCACTCACGTGGTTGTTGTCTTGCAGGTTGTTGGACTAGGGCCTCAGTTCCTCACTTGCTGTGGGCTGGAGGCCACCCTTAGCTCTTTGCCACGTGGGCCTCTCTCTAGGGCAGCTCACAGCATGGCAGCTGGCCTCCTGGGGGAGAACAGACAAGACGGAGGAGAGCATGAGGAAGACCAAGGTCACAGCCTTTGCAACCTAATCGTGGACGAGCCGTTCCACCACTGATGGCTGTTATCGGCATTGAGCAAGTCACCAAGGGAGGTGGTGACTGAGGGCATGAATATCAGGAGACGTGAGCATCACGCGGCCATTGGAGGAGCCTGCACAGTGGACAATATAGAGTGTGCGCAGACTGAGACGCCAGGTCCTTAAGAATCACATGCGGGGGGATTTCTTGGTGGCAGCCAGGTGGTACCCAGGAGGACCCCCCCCCCAACCCCGGTGCCCCTCTCACCTGTGTTAACACACCAGCATCACTCGGGATGACGCACGAGTCCCTGTGTTACCACTTCTGTGCCCAGGTGGGGCTTCTCCCCCCCCAAGGTGCCCTGGAGCCCTTGCCTGGAAAACCGTCCCCAGTGACTCATCTCCAAAGGGGTTAGTGTTTTCATCTCTCAGAGTTGATGGCTTTTAACACTGAAAGATGACTTTCTAGAAGCCAAAAGCCCAGAGGATAATTGGGAAAGCCTCCGAGTGCATTTCTAAGCGCACGTGTGGGCAGTTTATGTGTGAAATGCGTCAGCTGGAAGGTGGATGCCTTTGAAGCCGTGGAGTGGACACATTCCACTTGTCTTCCACAGCTTGCTCTGTGGGGGAAGCGGTAGCAGAAGGGCAGTTTGTCTCTTTGTTCCCTCCTTAGATGGGCACAGTGAGGTTGGAGTTGGCTTTTTTTTTTTTAAAGAAATGAACAGACACAGATTTCATTAGGCAGTGCTGGCTGTAAAGAAAAGGTTAAGCCACTAACATTAGGCCCCTGGGCTTGCTCTTGGGCTTCCCAGCTGACACCAGTGGTAAAGACTTCACCTGCCATGCGGGAGACTCAGGTTCAACCCCTGGGTTGGGAAGATCTCCTGGAGAAGGGCCCAGTCTAGTATTCTTGCTTGGGGTATTCCATGGACAAAGGACAGGCTTTGTAACCTGGTGGGCTACAGTACATGGGGTCACAAAGCATTGGACATGACTTAGCGACTGACCACACACACACACACACACACACACACACACACACACACACACACACACACACACACACAGGCTTGTTCTTACCACCAGACATTCTCTGGAAATACAATGGATGCAGTTGCAGTTATTATTAAAAAAATTTTTTTTATTCTTTCAAAGCATTTATTGGATTTGTTATCATATAATTTTGTTTTATGTTCTGGTTTTTTGACTGCGTGGCATGTGGGATCATAGCTCCTCAACCAGGGATCGAACCTTCATCCCCTGCATTGGAAGGCAAAGTCTTAACCACTGGACCACCAGGGAAGTCCCTCGATGATTTATTTAAATATAGCTTAAGTATCAGACGGAGAAGGCAATGGCACCCCACTCCAGTACTCTTGCCTGGAAAATCCCATGGATGGAGGAGCCTAGGGGGCTGCAGTCCATGGGGTCGTGAAGAGTCAGACACGACTGAGTGACTTTACTTTCACTTTTCACTTTCGTGCATTGGAGAAGGAAATGGCAACCCACTCCAGTGTTCTTGCCTGGAGAATCCCAGGGACAGGGGAGCCTGGTGGGCTGCCGTCTATGGGGTCGCACAGAGGTGGACACGACTGAAGCGACTTAGCAGTAGCAGCAGCAGTTAAGTATCAGAAAGGTAGTCAAAATCCTGGTGGTTAGCTCATTTCCTTCCTGCGAGATAAGAGTACAAAGGGTCGATGAGCCTCTAGAAATTCCTGGTCTCAAAATAAATAGGACCAACATCATTATTCTGCCTGAGGAGTTTTTTTTGCAAATCTGAATTAGTGATTATAAACACGCTGGAAGACTGAGGGTACCTGATGAGGAAGCGCTGCTTGATTTTCACTGGGTGCAGTTCGGTTTTGATTATGGATGATAACATCCCGCTAAATGGAGAGCAGCTACGTTCTAAAAGCAAAATGAGAAATCTTTAGCCTCTTATCGTAGAGGCAGAGGTGACCCAAGTATTTTGGTTGTTTGATGTTGGAGTCGTTTCTGGAGTGAAAGAGGAGTGGAATTTGAGTGTATGGGGATGAAAATCTAAAATCTGTTTTGCTTTCCTACAAAAAGGGGGAAGGCAGAGAGGACCACACCTTTGGGCTTCTCTGGTGTCTCAGTGGTAAAAGAGTCCATCTGCCAGTGCAGGAGACTCAGGTTTGATCCTTGGGTCGGGAAGATTCCCTGGAGAAGAAAATGGCAACCTGCTCCAGTATTTTTGCCAGGGAAATCCCATGGACAGAGGAGCCTGGCGGGCTACAGTCGTTGGGGGTCATAAAAGAGTCAGACAAGACTTAGTGATAAAAACACCACCACCACCACCACCACCTTTGGAACATGGGATGCTGGCTGGCTCTGATGACAGTGTGTCTCTTACCAGGATGGGTTTTCTCTTGGAAGAAAGGGGCTGGGACAGTGGGCTTTGACTTACCTCAGAGATTGCCCCATCTATTGCAAGGATAGTCAGCCTGGGTTCACTAAGGGATTTTCACACCAGGTGTGGCATTGGTCATTCATTCTAGAAAATACTGGGCACTCTTAGAACTGCCATCGAGCATCATGAGCTTCTGGGACTTGAAAAGACAGAGCTCTCTCATCTCCTGGGAAAATGTAGTTCCCTAAAGCCTAAGTCTTGCTAATGCTATGTTAGACCCATCCCAGGTCTGCGGGCCCCCAGACTGTGAAGTCACTAAAGGTTACAGAGGCTGACTTCCCCTGAGGGCCGCTCCCACTGGTCTGAGCTCCAGACCCATGGGGCTGAACAGGGCAGAGTAGGGAGCAGGGTCATGATGGTGGTCTTTCCCTCTGATGTTCTTTTTGTTACCTACATACACTTGTAAAGAATTGTGCCTCTGGGATTTCCCTGGCAGTCCATTGGTTAAGGTTTCACCTTCCAGTGCAGAGGGTGTGGGTTTGAACCCTGGTCGGGAGGCGGAGATCTCACATACCTGGTCTAAATGACCCCTCCTCTCACTCCCATCCATTAGCTCTTTTATATAATGAAGAAACAAAGTATCAACTTTTCCAAGACGTCTTTTTCTAAAGCGTCTTGAAATTTTCTGCAAATCAACTGTGTTATTTCTGTGATCCCCCCACCCCCCGTCCCTTCTTCATAAATCTCATTCCATAAACCACGGCTGTGCTCCTGTGGCTCAACTGTCTGTTTAGCTCTTTCCACCTGTTGATGGGTTGGGTGCTTTGGCCCTGATCTACTGCGGTATGCCTATATGTCCACTGAAGGGAAAAGGAACACAAAAAACCAAAGTAAAGTCGGAGAAAATTATGAAACAGGACAGAAAGCTCATTTTAATTAAAATGGCCCATGAAACGCCTCGGTATTCTGTATTTCAGTCTCATTTATCAAAGAACTCATGCTGAGCCATTCTTAGGTGATTAAGAGTCAAATTATTGTTTTTCTTAGTATGTGGGCAAAGGCTAGTTGTATGTTATTAATTTATTTATAATGACAAAGCATAACTTGAAGCAAAACCATATCTCCCTGATTGTGCTGATTCCTGGGCTTTTTTTTAATATCAGTTGAAAAGTTGGCTAAGCTCTGTACTTCACGTCACCCATCCTTAACATGGGAAGTTGGGATAGAAAATCTCCCATGTTTGATCCTTTCCAGTCCTAAAACTTGTGATTTAGTAGCATAGCCATGATGTAGCATCAGGCATTTTTCATGTTGAGTAACTGCACAAATTTTTTATAAGGAGATTGGTTTTTAAAAAATATGTAATTAATTAATTTGGCTGAGCTGGGTCTTCGTTGTGGCACTTGGGATCTTTGTTGCGGCTTGCGAGATGTAGTTCCCCTGACCAGATATCGAATACCCAACCCCTGCCTTGGGAGCGTGGAGTCTTAGCCACTGGACCACCAGGGAAGTCCCAGGAGATTGCCTTTAAGGCTAGATATTTAGTAGGGCTCTGGACAGTTGTCACAATTAAATGTAGAAAAATGACAAGATGGCTGAGATTAATAGGCCATCTCCATTCCTCATTCATTCCTAGGTAATGATTTAGGCGTAGAGGAGAAAAACATTTTTGAAAACCATCTTTCGAGCCACCAACTGCATAAGACCCATGGAGAGACCGTGGGATAAATCTCTCCCTCAATATGACCATGGAATCGGCACAGCAGTCCATGGCATTCAAGAGGTTAGAATTTCCATGGAACCACTTGGCAGAGAGAAGCATTGTACAGCATAGACTATTAGTTTCCAAGTATATTTCAAGTCCAAGAAAAGACAACTGAAAAAAAAATCATTTTCTTATGATCATAACTGAACTGGTTGTTTCGATGGGTAGATTAGATTTACATTTTCTAGGTTATTAAATGTTATGCTTAACCCCAAAGTATGTTTATTTGGAAAAGTCACGACTAATGTGACTTTGTAATATATTTATATACTTTGCTGAGCTTTTTTTTCAACTAAGATGTTTCTACTTTCATCTCAGATCAGGCCGTCTGTGATGAGAAACAGGTGTAGTTGGTATCTGCTGGCATGTGTGGTCTGTTCACTTGTGTCTCGACTGTTCTGGGTGTCTTTTGTGTGCATCACACTCTGGCCTAAAGAGGTGAGCTCTTCTGCCCCTTTTACAGATGAGGCTTGTCACATGGCTCCTTGGTGGCAGAGCTGCCATTTGGATCCGGGCAATTTTTGCTCCAAAGTTCATGCTCTTATTAAACTGCTTTTTTCAAACATGATTCCATGTTTTGTTTAAAAAAATAAAATAAAAACCACTGTTATGATAAATGAAAAACAGAAATGGTAATAACTTCCCCGGAGCACAAAAATACCAGATAAATCAAGGTGTACTGTTGAGAGCAAAGCTGTGGGTCGGGGGTGCTTGGGGGATGATATGATGCTGTTCTTCCAGTTTCCATGACCTGGGAGGTTTTTTTTTTTTTGGTGCATGTGTGGTAAAAGCGTGGCATAAAATTTGTCATTTCTTTTCCAAAACTTTTTCATCCCCTAGAATAGAAACTCTGTATCCATTAAGTATTAATTCCTTGTTCCTCCTTTCCCCAGGCCCTCGTAACTTCTCATCTACCTTCTGTTTCTGAATTCACCTGTCTAGGTGTCTCATATGAGTGGAATCGTAGGAAATTTGTCCTTTCGTGTCTGGTTTATTTCGTTTCGTGTGTTCAGGGTTCATCCATGTTGTAGTGTGAATCATAACTTCATTCTTTCACAAGGAGGCTGGGTAATACTCCATTATATGGATAAGACCACGTTTTGTTTATTCATTCATCTGTTACTGGGCACTTGGGTTGCCTCCACCTTTGGGCTACTGTTGATGCTGCTGCTGTGAACATCAGGGTGCACCTTTGGGCTACTGTTGACGCTGCTGCTGTGAACATCAGGGTGCACCTTTGGGCTACTGTTGACGCTGCTGCTGTGAACATTAGGGTGCTAGTGTCTGTTTGAGCCCTTGCTTTGAATTCCTTTGGTTGCATACCTGGGAATGGAACTGCTGGATCATATGGTGATTCTGTGTTTAGCTTTTCAAGGAGGGCCTTGAAATTTTTGAAGAGTTAAGTTCAAAAGGCAGTGGATACCCCACTGGCAGTCTGTCCCCAGAGCACCTTTCTGGGCATTTTTAGGGAATAGACATCTAAGAGAACAGGCTTGCATTTTATATTCCCTTCCTGTCTCCTCCGAAGAGATCCATTGCTTACTGAGTAGAGGAAAGAGTTTCTGCCACAGGTCCTAGAAGATCAGCGCTTGCCCAGCCCTGTTCTCTGGACACCACCTGAAAAGCAAACTTGGTGTTTAAGCATTAAGCAGGTGTTTGTTTTCATGTCTGCCCAGTGATAGGCGGCAGTTCGTGCCCCAGTGCTTGGCACAGGTAAGCTCAGTTCATATATACACATCCCAGAGAGATGATTTGAAATACCCCAGGAACCAGCTGAAAATGGGAGTTTGCCAGGGGATGGTAAGATTTTGTGGGTCCTAATGACAGCTGGCCTGGGTTGAATTACAGCTCATGGGGCACTTTATGACGGCCAGAGTTAAAAGGGAGGGCTGTCCTTCTCTCTGATTTGAACCCGTTTGAACGCTGATGCTGGTGGAAGGAAGCTGTGAGAATATTTACCGGCATATGGACACTGCATTCCTCAGCTTGGCGCAGAGTTCACCTTTCCGTCCAGCTTCTGGGTGTTTATTCTGCTTGCTATTGAACACCTGGGTATTTAGAAATGTCCAGAGTTTTTTGCAATGTGGAAAGCAAACATCCAGGTGACAGCTGGATCTTTGACCTCTCACCCAGGTGTTTTGGTGTCCTACCAACTCAATGGACATTCCCAGTTGTCAGCTGTAGGCTAGGGGTTTAACAGGCAACTCAGAGGCTTTAGGTAACAGAGGAATTTCGAAAAGAAAAAAAAAAAAAAAAACCTGTCTGGGCCACCTTTTGTCTTTGCAATGTCAGGGCATGGAATGTTTGTGGGTCTAGTTTTTGGATGGCAAGTCAGAGAGTGTAGGCTGTTAGCTTAGTCAACTTGGTTCAAGTATTGAAATGTTATTTTTAAAAGTCTTTAGTGAGCATTAGCTCTGAAACCCCATGCTCTCTCCTTTTGTTCCTTGGCAGATGAAAAATACTGATGAATTCCACAAAGATTTAGCCACAGGCAGGAATGAAAAGAAGGAATTGTGCATGTACTGGTTGATGCAGGATTTCGATTCTCCCGAGCTCTTGAGGTCGGTCTGCGAGAGAGCTACACATGCAGTGGATCTGCTGCAGGGCAGCTCCTCGCCTGGAGTTTTGTTCACATTTTCTGTTGTGTGCATGGGGGATTTATGTTTAAATTTAAAAAGTGAGAATGAGGAAAGTGTAAACACTTTCAATCCCATTGCTTTAATTATATATATGTTATATATTCCTAACAATTTAGTATATTTTCTTTCTGATTTTACCTTGTATATAAGTCATGCTTACAGATTCAGGCCTATNAAAAGTGAGAATGAGGAAAGTGTAAACACTTTCAATCCCATTGCTTTAATTATATATATGTTATATATTCCTAACAATTTAGTATATTTTCTTTCTGATTTTACCTTGTATATAAGTCATGCTTACAGATTCAGGCCTATATGCGCCTAGAAGGGTATGTGTGGGGTGTGTGTGTGTGTGTGTGTGTATTTTTTACAAAAGGAAATCATAAATAGACATTTGCATTCAGGCTGCTGCTACTGCTGCTGCTAAGTTGCTTCAGTTGTGTCTGACTCTGTGCAACCCCATAGATGGCAGCTCACCAGGTTCCCCCGTCCCTGGGATTCTCCAGGCAAGAACACTGGAGTGGGTCGCCATTTCCTTCTCCAATGCATGAAAGTGAAAAGTGAAAGGGAACTCACTCAGTCGTGCCCGACTCTTCGAGACCCCATGGACTGCAGCCACCAGGCTCCTCCGTCCATGGGACTTTCCAGGCAAGAGGATTGGAATGGGGTGCCGTTCCTACTTGTTCTCATTCATCAATAACTATTAATGATATTTTACCAGCACTGGACAAAAGAAGGCTTCATATTTTTTAGTGGCTGTATGCTAGTCTTCTGTAATAAACTACTCATTATGAATGAGTCTGCTCCTCATGGGTTCCAAGTTTTTTTTTCTGTTACAAGCTGTGCTTGAAGCAGTGATTTTGTCATGAGCTTTGAAGTAATTCAGCTCTTTTTTGTGTGGACAAGGTTTCTAGAAGTGGAATTAAGTAGGTCCCCCCCAAAATGTCTGTTTTAATACGTATGAGTAAGTTATTTTACAGAAATATTTTTCTCAACTTTCATTCATGTTATGAGTCTGTTTCCCTCCATCCTCACCTTGCTCAATGACACTGATCTTTCTAATTTTTGTTAATCAACTGGTGAGTTACCGCGTCTCATTATTGTTTTAATTTGCATTTCCCTGCTCCTTAATGAGGTTAACATCTTTTCATATGTTTATTAGATGTTCACGTTCCTCTTCTGGGAATGCAAAGATGGTTTATGTGCATTTGACCTAATTGGCAGAAACGCTGGAGCATTCAAAACCTGGGGAATTGAGAAAAACACATTGAAGATAACATCTTATACATTGTTGTAGTTTCTTTAGGTTTACCCCGATTCTTGGTATGGAAATGGTGTGTTTCATGGCCTTTTAGCTAAGATCGAGTTTAATACGGTGCCTTCCCCTGGTGGCTCAGTGGTAAAGAGTCTGCCTGCCAATGTAGGAGGCACAAGAGATGCAGGTTTGATCCCTGGGTTGAGAAGATCCCCTGGAGGAGGAAATGGTAGCCTGCTCCTGTGTTCTTGCCTGAAAAATTCCTTGGACAGAGAAGCCTGGTGGGTTACTGTCCATGGGGTTGCAAAGGGACATGACTAATCGACTGAGGACATTGTTTACAAAACACGGAAACCTTTCTGCCTCTTCCCTATTTTTGTACAGTTACTGTTTATAGGCTCTTGGCTTGTCATTAAGCAACTAATAGTTAATGGTAGGATGTCCTCTACAAAAGTGTCAGATTGTCTCTCTGTTGGTGGTTTCCAAGGGCATCCATTTGGAAAATGCCACAGCTCATAAAATTTGGGATTGGTGGCAAGTCAGGGAATCAAATATTGGAGCCATGGTGTAAGAAAATAAATATTAGCAGCATCGTATGGGGTAATATTGATTGAGTACCAAGGTCTTTGGAAGGGCAGAAACACCCTGTTTGGTAAGTGTGTTTCTCATTGTGAAAGCATTTTATAAACGTTAACTTATTAACATTATTGTCGTGCATCTCTAGGAAGTAAATATCCATGGGAGAACATGTCCTTGTAGAGGGATCTTACGTGCACTCCCATAGCCCTGACGAAAGATTGCGGCTGACCATATGCCCGGGGGTTAAAAACAGAAAAAGGCAGTGGCATGCCGAGCTGCATGTGCCAAGATTTAACGTCTGGGCCGAGGCAGACCATGCCCTCTCTGCACAGTTCAGGTTCAGCTCCGTTTGGAATCCACTCTGTGCCAAATCTGGGTCCAGGCACAAGAAAGACATTGACAGTTTGGACAGGGTCCAGAGACAGGCACTAGCCATGATTAAGGGCTTAGGCCCCTGACATTTGAGCGGGGGCTCAAAGAACTGAATATTTACAGCAGGGCTAAACGCTGGATTACGTGACTTGGTGATGTCAGGGCCTGAGTTACCCTCCACGTGACCAGTTCCTCAGAGGCCAGGCAAGTCCCATTCCTGATATTCCTGAGAGCTGGGGGAGAGGGAGGGTCTCACTGTGGGCTCATGTGGCCTAAGTTAAATCAAGCTCTTTCCACACTCAGAGCCTGCAGCCTTCCACACTCAGAGCCTGCAGCCGCAGTGGAGTCCCTGAGGCCCAGGATTTCGGTAGAGAATTCTCCTTGTACTGAAAATTTTAGCATCCACATCTTGTCCTCTTTCTGAGCATCCCTTTAATACATGCTTCAGAGAAGGTGCTTATCCCTTCTAAGCGGAGGCATAGCCTCTTGTTCTGGGTCTCCTGAAAGCCTGTGGTCCAGCCAAGGGCAGAAAATGCATCTTCTCCCAACACAGAGAATGGACTGTCTCCACTGTGGCTCTGATGCCTGCAAATTCACTTACTGCCAGACTTCTTGCCTGTGACAGTGAGACCAGCACCCCATCACCAGCTCTGGGACCTTCGACTCTGAAACGACCTCCACGGTTGTACAGGGGAAGTCGTCTTCAGGCAGTAGCTGAAACAAAGTGACTGCTTAAAACTCAGTCTTGATGCAGGGCCTGTAAGAGTCCAGCGTTCACCCCACGATGCTCCCTAAGACTGTTGGTGATGGCCAGCTATCTTGTTTTTGGACGCGGCATCAGTCACTGCACTCGGCAGTGGTGGCTTGTGCTGAGCTGAAGAGGCTGACATGAAGAGAGTTGTACTACAGCGTGTTCATCTAATCTCTTACCTCTGTTGGCTCTGCTTTTCCAAGTGGACAGCTGCTCTGCCCTCCTGTTTTGTATAATGGAGCGTTCACAAGATGATTTTCTTTCTTCGCTAATTTAGTTCCTTGAATCACTCATGTGCTTGCAGCGGCTCTGCTGGTATTATCGGTTTTTATGTGATTAAGGCAGAAAACACTTGCCGCGCTCAGGGAATCATTCAGAAGGTCAGTTGGAATTCCTGAAACGATAGTTAACATGAGTAGGCCCTGGCTTATTTATTTTTTTCTTTCCACTTCTCCAGAATGCCTTGTCCAAAATGCCTTTAAAGAATGATATGGATTTGGAGAGAACTGTTAAAGCTGTGAGCCTGAACGATGCAATCTGCATTTTGTTCTTAATACGGGGGAAAAATCATGCTTGAAAACCTGAGTCTATTCAAATATTTTAAAAGCAAAGTGGGCACATTACAATCTAGCCTGTTTACATGTTGACAGAACTAGGATAAGAATCATAGTAACTTATTTTCTCACGTGCTGCTTATCTTTGAAAAGTCTCAAGGATTTTGTAAACAGATGGATACACACCTTAAGTTGCCTAAGGATTCATTGCTCCCATATTTGGAATTCTGAATATATATCTCAGGGACATGTAGCATCTTATTCAGCCACCCCCAGTGATGGGGCAGGGGGCAGATCTAAGTTTCTAGCTGAAACTTCTTGATGTCCCAGTAGCATCTAAGGGTTGCACGGAAAGTGCTGGGAGGCCTTCAAACCAGAAGCCTCCAGGAACAGTAACAGTAGCTACCTCATGGGTTCCTAGGAGGCGTTAAGGTTAAACTTGCTGAGGTTGAAAGGAGTGCTCAGGGAAATATTGGGTTAGCCATAAAGTTCGTTCGGGTTTTCCCGTAACATCTTACGGAGTGACCTTTTTGGCCAGCCTAGTACCTGGTATCCAGTACGTGTTCACATCCCTGGCACTGGCTCTGTGTGGTTCCTTGGTGCCATAAAGTCTAAGGGTTCCCAGTGGATGACCAGTCCGAGGCTCACCTGCCCAGGAACCCTGACACTGGGGTTAGTGTTGCATTCCCTGGCCATTCGGCAGCTTCTGGAGGAACCCTCAAGCCCATGACACGACCGACCCCCTCCACACCCTCCTGAGTCTGAACATGTCCATGCAGGCTTGCCAGGTGTTCACTGTGATGCTAATCGTGGTTTTCCTTTGTCTCCCAGTCTGAGTCCTTATTGTGAGGAAGCTTCAGAATTCAGGTGATTCTTCTTTACCTTCTTTGTCTCCCTCAACTTCTTTACAAATCACGAAAGCACAGCACCTGGTATTCTGTGCTAAACTTGTCCAGTAACCGCCTTTCCTCTTTGCAGGTACGAAACCAGCATTGGAGCCTTATTATGGAAAGTGTGGTCCCGTCTGACAAAGGAAATTATACCTGCGTGGTGGAGAATGATTACGGGTCCATCAATCATACGTACCACCTCGACGTTGTTGGTGAGTTAACTTCTCCCTGAGTGCCAGCCATGTGCCATCCTGCTGCAACTTGACTCATTTGAAGTTGTGAAAGTAGGCGTTGTTTCTCCCTGTACTTTCAGGAGAGTTGGTTTGTTTTCATTCTTTCTAAATACAGGCTGTCATTGAGAAGGATGCTTCTGTCGTTTGACACGTGTTCTGTTTCCTGATAGCTGAGTTACATGTGTTTATTGCGGTCCCCTTGGCTCCCAAGCATCCTCTTGTGTGACATGGATGTGATGTGAAATGTGCTGATGTTCTGGAAGCTGATATTTCTCTGGGGAAAAAAAAAAAAAAAAAGCATGTGTAGGGAATGGGTCCAGTTAGGCCATGGGGGAACATTGTTTTTGAAAAAAGGTCAACTGTATAATGCTGGCTGAAGAGTAAAGGAAAAGGTATTATAATGACTGAGCTTATAGCTGGTTGGAGGAAGGTTAACATCAAGGAGCCATTCAGTTCCATCAGAAGAAAGTCGTTAGACACCACAAGTTCAACATCCAATCCTAGAACCTGTTTCTTCTGTGAAAAGAGAACTGTTTTAATGGGCTGATGGAATACTTTAAATGCTTAGAGAATTAAGCTGTTTTTAATGCAATATCTTAAGACCACATAGCTTGTTGTCCTGGAAACTCAGATTTCTTCTCAAGTCTGTTCTATTATGCTGGGTTTTGTGGTAACTGATGAAGAAAGGGTGTTTTGCTGTGTTGTTAGAGGACTGATAAACTTACACCAAGGACGTGTCTTGTTTTGCCATAGTGGGTTGAGGTGTTTTCTTTTGTAGAAGCCATCTTTTCTCGTTGCCATCTACCCTGACTCTCACAGTGGCCACTGGGCCTTGAGTCCTTGCTGTGGGTTACCTAATCAGCTTCCACACCTCCATATGCCAGGTTGCTCCTGCTGGGGTCTCAGCCTCAAAGCTCACCTTGATTCAGTTTGCCTTGATATGACCCTTTGTAACCCCACAAACTCATGCCCACCCACTGTGTATCCATAAACAAAGGCCTTCCTCCATCATGTCCTGGGCATGAGACCCTAGTACTACTTTACATGTGGGCATTTCTTCTCCTTCAGTAAAATATAAACTCCTTGAGGAGAGAGACCCTATAGATAAATACACACATTTTTTAATATTTTGGCCACGCTTTGTGTATGGCGTGCAAGATCTTAGTTCCCTGATCAGGGATCAAACCCACACCCCTTGCTTTGGCAGTGCGGAGTCTTAACCGCTGGACCACCAGGGAAATTCCAGCCCCACCCCACCACCCACAGATATTTGAATTGCCGAAAGAGCCATTAGGAAGCCTTGCGGAAGTTTGGCTAACGGACTTACATAGGTTTGGTTACTCGAAGTTTTAGATTAATTGAAAATTAAATAGAAAACCATTTTAATTTTCTTGCAAGTTAAATTAAATTCTTAAGAAACCCTGCTTTAGAAAGTATGATACAGTCTTTTTAAAATTTCCATTTGTGAGTATTCAGTGGAAAAAAAGTAACATCTGATTATTCAGAATCCTTCATGTGAAATTTGAAAGGATTTTGCATTTGGTGAATTCTATAGATATTCATAAAAGTCTGAGTTTTATACTCTTTTTCCTTACAAAGATATTTGTGGAATGCTTCTTAGTGGGAATCACCGTGTACAGGTATTTTACCAAAGAAACACAGAGAGAAGTAACACCCAAATATCAGAAGAAAGTAGTTAACATTTGTCTTGGCACTGATGGACCAAAAGTCTGTTGATCCAAGAGCATACAACTTGTATTTCACTTTGGGGTCTGACTCATCCTGAATTTGACATGCAAGTGTTTCTATTTCAAGAAAGAAAGGTTTGGGGCTAAAAGTTCTAAATACTTAATTTTGAAAATAAGTAATTTATGATGGGAATAAAATCGTGCTATAGCAGTCTTTGGGGATCCTGGCTTTGCAGAGGTCTACAAACTGTTGATTAAGATTGGTTGGGGCCATTCCAGGAATTAGGAGTCATATCTCAGCCACTTCAGCCACGGGGCTCTTGCTTATATAGTAGGTTTTAGGTTGAGTTGTTATGTAAAACATTCAAAAGCCCCTCACCCCCACCTCCCCTTTCAGCTTTCTGGCAGCTCATCTCTGTGAAGCCCTGAAATCTCTCTTAGCATTTAGGGTTGGATTTGAATTGGGCTGCTGAATAATGGAATTGTGCTGTCTAATGTTAATCCTCTGGCAATCAGTCTTGTTGAAAAGAGCGTATGATTCAGTGGTGTAATGTGGAGAGAGCGTAGAGTGTATGGAGTAATGCAGAGAAAGGCCTGATTATGTCACAAATTTGGGAGCTCGCCCAGCTAAACGTGGGCCAATAATGACACAATGCTGGTTGGGAATATCCATGAAAGCTCAAGCCCAATAATTTTCCAAGCCTTGAGCCTTCTTTATAAATAGAAGCCAAAAGTCACTGGAGTCTTAGACATTTTCAGGAAAGATGGAGGTGTGAAATACTCTCATTTTTGCTCAAAAACCCTAGTAATTGCTCTGAGAAGTGGTAATAAAATAAGAATTGAGTCAGCTGAAGGGTCTCAGGCAGACTTAGAGGGCTGGCAGATGAATCGTTCTGAACATCCCGGCAAGTGGAAACAAAAAGGATTCAGGCACACACACTGAATTTCTGGTGGCCCGCAGGTCCAAGCTTAATATACTGCCACTTTATAGCAGCCTTTCAGCTACATCTCCGTTTCACAGAAGTTCAGAGACTCTTTCCCAGAGAAAGGGAAGTCCTGTCCCAGTGCACATTCGCTGAGGCTTTATTTTTGTTGCTATGAGACATAGGCTTGCAGTTTAGATATGACGATGGATCAGGGTGAGATCTTTTCATTGAAATTCTTTCTTGGAGAGGCATTCCCATAAGAATTTTCATGTAGAAGCCGTGTAATTTAAGTGACATTCTTGTGTTCTGGAATTAAACAGCAAGCCATTGTTGTGTGTGAGGGAGATGCTTTGGTTTATGGGAGCCCTTTTAAGAACCTCGCTTGATCCTCATTAAAATTGACACCATTACTTCTCAGCCATTTACTTGCAAGGGAAAATTAGTGTGAAGCGCCACATCTCGGTAATTGTGCTGATGATAGAACGGGCTCTCTTTAAAAGACCTGGCTCTGGGAGTTGGCAAGTGTTTGCCATCGTTCATCTGCGAATGAGGCTGAAGTGCTGGGTCCTGCCCGGGGCCCTGCCTATGCATCTTCTCCCAACACAGAGAATGGACTGTCTCCACTGTGGCTCTGATGCCTGCAAATTCACTTACTGCCAGACTTCTTGCCTGTGACAGTGAGACCAGCACCCCATCACCAGCTCTGGGACCTTCGACTCTGAAACGACCTCCACGGTTGTACAGGGGAAGTCGTCTTCAGGCAGTAGCTGAAACAAAGTGACTGCTTAAAACTCAGTCTTGATGCAGGGCCTGTAAGAGTCCAGCGTTCACCCCACGATGCTCCCTAAGACTGTTGGTGATGGCCAGCTATCTTGTTTTTGGACGCGGCATCAGTCACTGCACTCGGCAGTGGTGGCTTGTGCTGAGCTGAAGAGGCTGACATGAAGAGAGTTGTACTACAGCGTGTTCATCTAATCTCTTACCTCTGTTGGCTCTGCTTTTCCAAGTGGACAGCTGCTCTGCCCTCCTGTTTTGTATAATGGAGCGTTCACAAGATGATTTTCTTTCTTCGCTAATTTAGTTCCTTGAATCACTCATGTGCTTGCAGCGGCTCTGCTGGTATTATCGGTTTTTATGTGATTAAGGCAGAAAACACTTGCCGCGCTCAGGGAATCATTCAGAAGGTCAGTTGGAATTCCTGAAACGATAGTTAACATGAGTAGGCCCTGGCTTATTTATTTTTTTCTTTCCACTTCTCCAGAATGCCTTGTCCAAAATGCCTTTAAAGAATGATATGGATTTGGAGAGAACTGTTAAAGCTGTGAGCCTGAACGATGCAATCTGCATTTTGTTCTTAATACGGGGGAAAAATCATGCTTGAAAACCTGAGTCTATTCAAATATTTTAAAAGCAAAGTGGGCACATTACAATCTAGCCTGTTTACATGTTGACAGAACTAGGATAAGAATCATAGTAACTTATTTTCTCACGTGCTGCTTATCTTTGAAAAGTCTCAAGGATTTTGTAAACAGATGGATACACACCTTAAGTTGCCTAAGGATTCATTGCTCCCATATTTGGAATTCTGAATATATATCTCAGGGACATGTAGCATCTTATTCAGCCACCCCCAGTGATGGGGCAGGGGGCAGATCTAAGTTTCTAGCTGAAACTTCTTGATGTCCCAGTAGCATCTAAGGGTTGCACGGAAAGTGCTGGGAGGCCTTCAAACCAGAAGCCTCCAGGAACAGTAACAGTAGCTACCTCATGGGTTCCTAGGAGGCGTTAAGGTTAAACTTGCTGAGGTTGAAAGGAGTGCTCAGGGAAATATTGGGTTAGCCATAAAGTTCGTTCGGGTTTTCCCGTAACATCTTACGGAGTGACCTTTTTGGCCAGCCTAGTACCTGGTATCCAGTACGTGTTCACATCCCTGGCACTGGCTCTGTGTGGTTCCTTGGTGCCATAAAGTCTAAGGGTTCCCAGTGGATGACCAGTCCGAGGCTCACCTGCCCAGGAACCCTGACACTGGGGTTAGTGTTGCATTCCCTGGCCATTCGGCAGCTTCTGGAGGAACCCTCAAGCCCATGACACGACCGACCCCCTCCACACCCTCCTGAGTCTGAACATGTCCATGCAGGCTTGCCAGGTGTTCACTGTGATGCTAATCGTGGTTTTCCTTTGTCTCCCAGTCTGAGTCCTTATTGTGAGGAAGCTTCAGAATTCAGGTGATTCTTCTTTACCTTCTTTGTCTCCCTCAACTTCTTTACAAATCACGAAAGCACAGCACCTGGTATTCTGTGCTAAACTTGTCCAGTAACCGCCTTTCCTCTTTGCAGGTACGAAACCAGCATTGGAGCCTTATTATGGAAAGTGTGGTCCCGTCTGACAAAGGAAATTATACCTGCGTGGTGGAGAATGATTACGGGTCCATCAATCATACGTACCACCTCGACGTTGTTGGTGAGTTAACTTCTCCCTGAGTGCCAGCCATGTGCCATCCTGCTGCAACTTGACTCATTTGAAGTTGTGAAAGTAGGCGTTGTTTCTCCCTGTACTTTCAGGAGAGTTGGTTTGTTTTCATTCTTTCTAAATACAGGCTGTCATTGAGAAGGATGCTTCTGTCGTTTGACACGTGTTCTGTTTCCTGATAGCTGAGTTACATGTGTTTATTGCGGTCCCCTTGGCTCCCAAGCATCCTCTTGTGTGACATGGATGTGATGTGAAATGTGCTGATGTTCTGGAAGCTGATATTTCTCTGGGGAAAAAAAAAAAAAAAAAGCATGTGTAGGGAATGGGTCCAGTTAGGCCATGGGGGAACATTGTTTTTGAAAAAAGGTCAACTGTATAATGCTGGCTGAAGAGTAAAGGAAAAGGTATTATAATGACTGAGCTTATAGCTGGTTGGAGGAAGGTTAACATCAAGGAGCCATTCAGTTCCATCAGAAGAAAGTCGTTAGACACCACAAGTTCAACATCCAATCCTAGAACCTGTTTCTTCTGTGAAAAGAGAACTGTTTTAATGGGCTGATGGAATACTTTAAATGCTTAGAGAATTAAGCTGTTTTTAATGCAATATCTTAAGACCACATAGCTTGTTGTCCTGGAAACTCAGATTTCTTCTCAAGTCTGTTCTATTATGCTGGGTTTTGTGGTAACTGATGAAGAAAGGGTGTTTTGCTGTGTTGTTAGAGGACTGATAAACTTACACCAAGGACGTGTCTTGTTTTGCCATAGTGGGTTGAGGTGTTTTCTTTTGTAGAAGCCATCTTTTCTCGTTGCCATCTACCCTGACTCTCACAGTGGCCACTGGGCCTTGAGTCCTTGCTGTGGGTTACCTAATCAGCTTCCACACCTCCATATGCCAGGTTGCTCCTGCTGGGGTCTCAGCCTCAAAGCTCACCTTGATTCAGTTTGCCTTGATATGACCCTTTGTAACCCCACAAACTCATGCCCACCCACTGTGTATCCATAAACAAAGGCCTTCCTCCATCATGTCCTGGGCATGAGACCCTAGTACTACTTTACATGTGGGCATTTCTTCTCCTTCAGTAAAATATAAACTCCTTGAGGAGAGAGACCCTATAGATAAATACACACATTTTTTAATATTTTGGCCACGCTTTGTGTATGGCGTGCAAGATCTTAGTTCCCTGATCAGGGATCAAACCCACACCCCTTGCTTTGGCAGTGCGGAGTCTTAACCGCTGGACCACCAGGGAAATTCCAGCCCCACCCCACCACCCACAGATATTTGAATTGCCGAAAGAGCCATTAGGAAGCCTTGCGGAAGTTTGGCTAACGGACTTACATAGGTTTGGTTACTCGAAGTTTTAGATTAATTGAAAATTAAATAGAAAACCATTTTAATTTTCTTGCAAGTTAAATTAAATTCTTAAGAAACCCTGCTTTAGAAAGTATGATACAGTCTTTTTAAAATTTCCATTTGTGAGTATTCAGTGGAAAAAAAGTAACATCTGATTATTCAGAATCCTTCATGTGAAATTTGAAAGGATTTTGCATTTGGTGAATTCTATAGATATTCATAAAAGTCTGAGTTTTATACTCTTTTTCCTTACAAAGATATTTGTGGAATGCTTCTTAGTGGGAATCACCGTGTACAGGTATTTTACCAAAGAAACACAGAGAGAAGTAACACCCAAATATCAGAAGAAAGTAGTTAACATTTGTCTTGGCACTGATGGACCAAAAGTCTGTTGATCCAAGAGCATACAACTTGTATTTCACTTTGGGGTCTGACTCATCCTGAATTTGACATGCAAGTGTTTCTATTTCAAGAAAGAAAGGTTTGGGGCTAAAAGTTCTAAATACTTAATTTTGAAAATAAGTAATTTATGATGGGAATAAAATCGTGCTATAGCAGTCTTTGGGGATCCTGGCTTTGCAGAGGTCTACAAACTGTTGATTAAGATTGGTTGGGGCCATTCCAGGAATTAGGAGTCATATCTCAGCCACTTCAGCCACGGGGCTCTTGCTTATATAGTAGGTTTTAGGTTGAGTTGTTATGTAAAACATTCAAAAGCCCCTCACCCCCACCTCCCCTTTCAGCTTTCTGGCAGCTCATCTCTGTGAAGCCCTGAAATCTCTCTTAGCATTTAGGNATCTCAGCCACTTCAGCCACGGGGCTCTTGCTTATATAGTAGGTTTTAGGTTGAGTTGTTATGTAAAACATTCAAAAGCCCCTCACCCCCACCTCCCCTTTCAGCTTTCTGGCAGCTCATCTCTGTGAAGCCCTGAAATCTCTCTTAGCATTTAGGGTTGGATTTGAATTGGGCTGCTGAATAATGGAATTGTGCTGTCTAATGTTAATCCTCTGGCAATCAGTCTTGTTGAAAAGAGCGTATGATTCAGTGGTGTAATGTGGAGAGAGCGTAGAGTGTATGGAGTAATGCAGAGAAAGGCCTGATTATGTCACAAATTTGGGAGCTCGCCCAGCTAAACGTGGGCCAATAATGACACAATGCTGGTTGGGAATATCCATGAAAGCTCAAGCCCAATAATTTTCCAAGCCTTGAGCCTTCTTTATAAATAGAAGCCAAAAGTCACTGGAGTCTTAGACATTTTCAGGAAAGATGGAGGTGTGAAATACTCTCATTTTTGCTCAAAAACCCTAGTAATTGCTCTGAGAAGTGGTAATAAAATAAGAATTGAGTCAGCTGAAGGGTCTCAGGCAGACTTAGAGGGCTGGCAGATGAATCGTTCTGAACATCCCGGCAAGTGGAAACAAAAAGGATTCAGGCACACACACTGAATTTCTGGTGGCCCGCAGGTCCAAGCTTAATATACTGCCACTTTATAGCAGCCTTTCAGCTACATCTCCGTTTCACAGAAGTTCAGAGACTCTTTCCCAGAGAAAGGGAAGTCCTGTCCCAGTGCACATTCGCTGAGGCTTTATTTTTGTTGCTATGAGACATAGGCTTGCAGTTTAGATATGACGATGGATCAGGGTGAGATCTTTTCATTGAAATTCTTTCTTGGAGAGGCATTCCCATAAGAATTTTCATGTAGAAGCCGTGTAATTTAAGTGACATTCTTGTGTTCTGGAATTAAACAGCAAGCCATTGTTGTGTGTGAGGGAGATGCTTTGGTTTATGGGAGCCCTTTTAAGAACCTCGCTTGATCCTCATTAAAATTGACACCATTACTTCTCAGCCATTTACTTGCAAGGGAAAATTAGTGTGAAGCGCCACATCTCGGTAATTGTGCTGATGATAGAACGGGCTCTCTTTAAAAGACCTGGCTCTGGGAGTTGGCAAGTGTTTGCCATCGTTCATCTGCGAATGAGGCTGAAGTGCTGGGTCCTGCCCGGGGCCCTGCCACCAAGAAAGAAGCTGCAACCTGGGAGAAGTCATTTAATTTTTGATCTTACCCTTCTTGTGTCTGAGAATGAAAGTGCTGAGACCCACTGATGTTAGATAAACGCAGCCTGGTGTTGTGAGCATAGTGGGTCTGTCCGCCCACACCCTGGGGACCGAGCGACCTGGGACAAGTGACATAGCTGCTCTGAGCCGCTCAGAGGTGATGCCTGCCTCATTCCTGTGTTGGGCTGTCAGTTTCCTGGGGGCTGCTGTAACACACCGTATCCTTGATGGCTTAGTACACAAGGTACACGCGTGCATGACCTGTCCTGTCCAGTCAGACTCTTTGGGACCCCATGGACTGTAGCCCGCCAGGCTCCTCTGTCCATGGGATTCTCCAGGCAAGAATANCAGAGGTGATGCCTGCCTCATTCCTGTGTTGGGCTGTCAGTTTCCTGGGGGCTGCTGTAACACACCGTATCCTTGATGGCTTAGTACACAAGGTACACGCGTGCATGACCTGTCCTGTCCAGTCAGACTCTTTGGGACCCCATGGACTGTAGCCCGCCAGGCTCCTCTGTCCATGGGATTCTCCAGGCAAGAATACTGGAGTGGGTTCCCATTTCCTCCTCCAGGGGATCTTCCTGACCCAGAGATCAAGCTCTGATACTTAAGTTGTATTTAAATAAATCCTTGAGGGACTTCCCTGGCAGTCCAGTGGTTAAGACTTCACCTTCCGATGCTGGGCATGAACACGTGGTCCCTGGTTGGGGAACTAAGATCCCACATGCCTTGCAGCCAAAAAACCAAAACATAAAACAACAGAAGCAACATTGTAACAAATTCAATGAATACTTTGAAAGAATAAAAAAAAAGCTTAATAAAGAATTGGAACGGCGTCCTTTATATTTTCGAAGAATGTTTGGTGGTTAGAATAAGCCTGTGTGTGTGTGGTCAGTCACTCAGTCGTGTCTGATTCTTTGCACCCCCGTCGACTATAGCCCATCAGGCTTCTCTGTCCATAGGATTCTCTAGGCAAGAACACTGGGGTGGATCGCCATGCCTTCCTCCAGGGGATCTTCCCGACGCAGGGCTTGAACCTGTGTCTCCTGCATTGGCAGATGGATTCTTTACCACTGAGCCACCTGGGAAACCCCCAGATGGCTTAAAACAATAGGAATGTATTCTCTTGTAGATTCTGAAGTCAGGGTGTCCACAGGGTTGGTTCCTTCTGGAGACTCCGAGGGTGAGTTCATTCATGTCTCTGTCCCAGCTTCTGGTGGCTGTGGGAGTCCTTGGCTTGTGGACACATCACCCCACTTCTGGCTCTGTCTTCCCATGGCCTTCCTTTCTGTGTTTTCTCAAATCTCCTTCTGCCTTGTCTCTCTTAAGGACGCCAGTCAATGCGTTTGGGGCTCATCTTCAATCCACGGCGATCTCCTCTTGAGATCCTTAATTTAATCACAAAGACCTTATTTCCAAATAAGGTCATGTTCACAGATTCCTGGGGTTAAGATGTGGGCTTATCTTTTCTGGGGCCACAGTTCAACCCAGTTTGGTGGTTTGAGAAATTCGTTGGCCTAACAGATGAAAGCACCCAGTGGGTACCTAGGTGGCTAGCAACAAATACTGCTTTCTTTTTTTGCCAAACCAGAAACTCCTTTGAGAATCAGAAGACATCCTAAATGGCTTTTATTGACTCAATCAGAAGTCTTGTTGAACAAACTGGATGGCACGCTGGGACTGATGAAACTGGCCAGTGGCTGGCAGTCACTTATCCTGCTGAGGTGTCCACCTTTGGTTAAAGGTGTTGTTGAGGCTGCCCCAGGAATGAGATAGCTGCTTGAACTTGCAGAAGAAGGCTGTAGAGTTTTGAGAGCTTTGAGCTCATCGAATTGGTCTCGTTACTTCCACCTCCCCCCCGCCCCCATTTTACAGCTGGGGAAATCCCAGTTCCAAGTGGGTAAGTCATTTTGCCAAGATCTCAGAGGAACTCCAGAGCTGGGTCTTCTCAAATCCTAGATTAATGCTGCCTGCACCCCCACTGATGTCTCTGTTTCAGGATTGCTGTGGTGTAGACCAGCAGCTGCTGCAGCCAGGCTCGAGAAAGGTGAACCCCATGTTCAGCTCTTTGTTGCCAAAACCTCCAAAAAGTGAGAGAGAGAGGGAGCAAGGGAAATATTCAGAGGACCAGTTGCTCCTTCTTGCTCATAAAGACCCTTTCTTTGGCTTTGATTTATGAACTTTCTGTCCTTTTGCTGTCCAGTTTTGCATTCCTAGAGGCCAGTGGGTAACTTGTGAGCTTTGCACCTGGCCTTGGGCATTTGGCAGGGGGGTTGGTGATGTGTAGCAGTGTTAGTCTCTCAGTCATATTTGACTCTTTGCAACCTGTGGACTGCAGTCTCCCAGGCTCCTCTCTCCGTAGAATTTCTGGGCAAGAATACTGGAGTGGGTTGCCATTCCCTTCTCCAGGGGATCTTCCTGACCCAGGGATCAAACCCAGGTCTCCTGCATTGCAGGCAGATTCTTTGCTGTCTGAGCCACCAGGGAAACCTGCAGACAGCAGAGGTGGGAACATGTCCTCTGGATTTGCGGAGGCCAGCCGTGCCTCCTGTGAATCGGCTTTCCAGAGGTTCGTCCTCCCCGGGCAAGAGCCATAAGCAGCAGACAGTGTCTTGGTGGACAGTTGGGAGCCATTCAGGGGCCAGGTGTCCCTTCTGGCTGTGAGGGAATCACTCAGTCCCCTTCACCAGGCCCGATGTGCTCAGTGGCAGATCACGATGGCGCTGTCCATCGGCCCTTGGCGTCAATCTGCTGTAACTCAGCCTGAAAGCAGGAAGGAACCCATCACAGTGCTGCCCGTCCCTCAGGTGTGTGTTGGGAAGGAATGAGTCTGTTACTTTGAACGCTGGCTGATAGGCCTGATTAAAGGGCTGGCACCTGGTGTGGAGCGCTTGGCAGCCTGTCCTCATGGGAGAAGTCGTGTCAGTTGTGTATTGCTTGGGGCAGCCTCATCCTAGGAAGACAAAGGACGCTGTGTGATCCCTGGCCCATAAGAAGGAGACTGGGACAAGTCAGAGCCCCTGAAACCACACTTCTGCAGGGCAGTGGGCCTTTCTTTTGGCGGGGAGAGGGGGCTACTGGAACAAAGTAGGCCTTAAGAAAAAAGAAGAAATGGTGTTGTAGTTTGTTAATTAACTGGCTGGATCAGGTTTCCCTGATAGTTCAGTTGGTAAAGAATCCCCCTGCAATGCAGGAGACCCTGGTTCGATTCCTGGGTCGGGATGATCAGCTGGAGAAGGGATAGGCTCCCCACTCCAGTATTCTGGCCTGGAGAATTCCATGGTTTATACAGACCATGGCCCTGCAAAGAGTCAGACACGACTGAGCGACTTTCACTTTTTGGCTTGTTACTGAGGTTCTCAAAATTAGGATCATTCCCAGTCACTTGCTCCTTACAAAAGACCCTTCTGTGTCCTGGCTTCCGTCGCGTGGTGGCTCCTGGACGCTGCTCTTGTTTTCCTGTGTGCTGAGGGCAGCCACGGCACAGGTAGCATGAAGCAGCGCAGCACTGTGTATCTGGAGATTTAAATGCTCCCGACACCTGACTCTCGCCTTCCGACTTACAGCTCTTGTGCACTTCCCTGGTGCTTGCCAGCCCTCGGCTCCACAGAGCCCCTTGGGGTTCTTAACTTGAAGCATCTTGACCTAGAAGCTTCCTGGCCAGACCTCATTTGATTTTCCATATTCATGACTTTGCTGCCAATGAATTCTTTTCCATTTCTTGTTCTAAGTTTAAGACTTGGTGTTTCTCCTGATGCTGGTTTTGTGTGCCAATCTAGCTGGAGGGGGGCAGAAGGCCCCTCTGTTGACGATGGATGAAGGTGCCATGCCAGGGAATAGGTCACAGGGGTGCATTCCTAAGTGGGCCTGTTAACACTGACATGGAATCTTGGAGCTCAAGTGGGGATTGAGTAGAAAGCAAAGTCTCACTGTTTTTGTGGCTTCAGCAGCCAATTCCTCCTTCTCTTCCTAACCTTGCTGTCAGAGCAACACTCAGGGGTCTCCACTCCTTGCTGGGTAGCACTTCTGGAGGTTCTTGTGGGAATTACGTGAGTGAGTGATTCAAATTCTGTTGCCTCTTCTGCTGGCTCTGTGGCCTTGAACTTCTGAACCTCGGTTTTCTCATCTGTAAAATGGGGGTGATGATACGCTTTTCCTGTAGCACCATTGGGAAGGTGCAGTAGGTGGGTGGTGCTTTTAAATAATGGGACTGATGTGATTGCTAGTCCTATCATTAGGGGGTCCCACACTTTCTTTTACAGCTCTAAGCTGAGACATGCACACTCAGCCCAGCCCTGGCTAAAGGAGTGATTGGTCCTCTCCTTTCCTTCAGGACAGAGATTTCAAAACTTCCTTCAGTAGCTACTGTTTAACAAGCTTTCTGGTTGCTACAGAGCGGGTTTTCATACCTGTTTCATAACAGGTGTTCCAGGGGTAAAAGCTGGCCAGTGGGTGGCTACATTAGCCCCAGATATACTGACCAGCAGAAAGTGCTTCCTGCAGGACTAACACCAGCTCGAGGTGACTCCTTCCAGGCATTGAGATCAGGCGGTACCCATGGCTGCCAGCTCCTGGGGTTGGAGCAGGCACATGCTGGCCTGGATGGGACACGTTAGAACTTTGCCAGATCAGCATATTTTCCATGTTCTCTGCAACCCATCAGTTGCCCTCTGCCTCAGAGTTGAAGAAGGAAGCATTATTGATTGTTTTTTCATTCTGGCAGTGGGCCTGGCCGAGAGGTGGCTGGGGAGAGGGCTAATATTTGATCTCCTGTCTATTCTTTGGCGTTGAGTCTATGATGTGGGCAAAGAGGATGTAGACGTGTTAAAGATAAGTGTATGACTTACAGCATTTTGTAAGAGGGTCTCTTCACCATAGCTGGAAATGATTCAGGTAGGGGCAGAGGGCAGAGAGAAAGCTTGCTGCTATCAGAGTGTGGGCAAGTAAGCATGGCATGAAGATGTGAATTCATCAGCGACGGTCAGGGTGCCTAGTAATTGAACTAGAACTTAGCAAGATTTTGATCAGTATGTGCTGAATTGAAATAAAAAAAAGTCGGAGTGACTTATATTTGAGGGTTTGTGATTCTTAACATTACGTGTATGCATGCCTGCATGCTCAGTTGTGTCCAGCTCTTTGCGACCCCGTGGACTGTAGCCCACCAGACTCCTGTGTCCATGGAATTGTCCCGGCAAGAATACTGAACTGCAAATTCTAATGTAAGGAATCTTCCTAGTTTCTCTCTAAGCTCACAGAGCTTCAATTACCATCACCTTTTTAAACAAAAGACCTCTGTTGGGTTGTATTATGCCTGTTCTCATTAAGATGAATGTGGAAACCCCAACAAATCCTTCCCCTTTGAAACAGTAGTTCCACCAGAACGCGCTTATGAATTCCCCCACCCGTAGAGCACCCCGTTGTTGCATCCGGGTCTTGTGCTTGGTTTCTTTTCATGGTCAGAGGAAGCTAGGGCAGAAAGGACCTATTGTAATAAGGATGTGCTCCCAACTTCAAGAGCAGGTTTGAATTGGAAAGGTGGCATCTTGAGTTACCGACACTGTCTTTCACCATAAGGAGATCAGATGCAGGTGGGAAGTGGAGAAGAAAAGGCCGAAGGGAGGCTGTTAGTGTTTCTTTGGGGAAGTTTTTCTGTTCCTCCTCCTGAGAAGGGAGAGATGCGGAGGTAAGAACATCACTGCCTTGGTCTGGAGGGAAAGATCATTCCACAGGGGTCATGTCTATTGATTGTATAGTAATGATTAACCCTCTATCTCTAGGCATCTGGTGCTTGGCCTAGAGGTTGTTTGGGACAGTCGGTTGAATGGAACATGTGCTTTGGCCTCTTGGGGCTGTCAGGTCAGGTCACAGTGCAAACCACCCCCCAAACTGCCACAGTGAGGTGATAAAATAGAAATGGAGGGTCCTGGATCTTGATAGAACTCTTTTTCCTTTCTCTCAGAGCCTCCCACATAGAGAATTCTCTCAAACAAAGCCTACAGGAATTCTGTCCATCCCAAATCAGTGTGCAAACTACAGGTCAGAAGCTACCCCCGACACATTCTCTATCGTCACCACATGAAAGTGCTGTTTTTAAAGATAAGCATTGGATATTGTTCTGGAGGAATCTTTTTGGAAGTTGTGCTTTACTTAGAAAAGGAATTCCTCATTTTGTTTGGTTCAGTATACATTCTGGACTAAAACTGAAAGATGAAGGATTTAGTCCTTTAAATTTTTACCTTTTGGCCAAACGAAACAAAACCACCTTGAGTGTGAACCATTACTGAGTGATCGGTGGGCAGGGCTGGCCTGAAGTCTCTCATCTGGCTTGGATGGTGAAAAGAGAATTCAGATTGGAGCCTTTTGTGATCTGGGTGACTATTTTGAAGCTTCTCTTTAGATGCTGCTGCTTATGAGCAAGGAACTATTCTCTAGAATCACTTTTATTTTCAGGGCCTGAGTTTGCCTCTAAAAAAACAAATGAGGTTTTAATGTCCAACTTCTCCTGTGGCTCGTTACCAAAGGGAGGCATTTCTTGTTTGCTCAGATGGGCTGAAAGCTTTTGCTTCTGCTTGAACAGCCCCAGGAGTCAGGCATCTGAGAGATGAGCATGATAGGTTTTTCTGGACTTCCTCTTGAAATCAGGTTTTTTAATGGTGAAAGTTGATAAAACCATCAACATTATTACTGTAGACATCTTTCCGTGTCTGTGCATAGCTTTTTGCTTCAGTCTTTCTAGTGGTCTGTATATTGTCTGTTGTGGACATCATTTATCTAATCGTCCCCTTTCGCTGAGTATTTAGCTCACGTTCATCTTTTGCTTTCCAGTTACAAGAGAGGCTCCATTGACAAACTTTGCTCATGCTGTTTGTTGGCCACCTGGGTTAATATTTTTCTAGGACCCATTTCTAGACGTAGATTCACTGGATCTTTTTGGATACCAACATCTTCATCCTAAGCAGCTTCATTCTGAGCACTGCTGTCTTTGGGGACTCCCCCATGGTTTGGTTTTTCTTTCTTTCTTTTTTTTTTTTTTAGCTTTTTTTGCAAATCATTTGGGGGGGAAAAAAATCTAAATCAGAGTTCCACTTGTGTAATAAGAGAGTATATTTTGGTCCTGGATTTGAACATTTCCAAGATCCTCTTCCCATGAAGGGAAGCCAGCTCTGCAGACACCAGCTGACAACCTTGTATCCCTGAAAGGTGTTGCATGGACTCTGGCGAGTGGCGGGGTGCTGAGGCTCAGTGACGGAGCCCCCAGCATGACTGTGCTCAGCTGTGTTTACCCCAGCTCCTCAGGAGGGAGACTGACGTCTGAGTTTTGCATCAGCCTGAAAACCAAGCACAAATACAGGCAGGGGACCTTGTGCCCAGTGAGAGGAACGCCTTCATTTAGTCAACTGGACAAGATAAACATGCTTAACTAATTGAGAAGGTGGCTTTTCCAGGATCCCTGGGACTAGATCTCACCCTGAGATTGCCACCTCTGCCATGTTTCTTTAAAAAAAAAAAAAAACTAAGGTAAAATATAGACAACATAAAGTGTGCCATTTCAGCCATTTCTGAGGATACAGCGGCATTAAATATAGTCGGTACCGTACCACTCTCCATCTCAGAACTTTTTCATCATCCCAAAGCCTTTTCACAAAAGAAAGGGCATGTTTGCACCTAAAATTGGCATACCTTTGTGGCCGCGAAAGCAGTTTCACATCCAGTTTAACTTTTTGAAGACACAGAGATCAGGGTATCATAAACATTTGGGGTGTAAATAGCACACGGCCCCGCTCCCGTAATTTGCCTGAGAAGACTTAAATTGACACCCAGCTGGTAGAAGCCACTCAACTCCAAGCCAAATAATACCGTCTATGACATTAATTAGGGAAGGCACCATGCCTCCGCCTGCTTTGGGCTTCCCAGTGCATCCAGCCTCGGCCAACGCTTCACCCCGCGTCTCCACCTCATCGAGCAAGCACAAAGGAATTAGTGGTGTTTTGCTTCTAGCATTTCACATAGCGCAGCCTCCCTAAGTCACCGAGGAACCTCAGTGCTGGGGAGAACATTTTGGCTTTTCCCAAACCAGCTTGCTCCCCAGACTTTGCTCTCTCTGCAGAGACACACGTATGTTTTGGAGGAAGTCGGCTCCCCAGGCCACTTCATCTAGAAGCCCCAGAATCAGATATCCAAGCAGGAGGAAGATGAGGCTCCATGTAGAATAGAAAGAGAGCAGCAGCCTAGTCACCTTCCACCAAAATGCATCCCCCCCCCCTTTTTTTTAAAGTAATTTCTGGTACTCAGTATCCCCCAGTCCTTTCTGGAAGATGACAAGCAAAATCCTGGCTACAGATACATTGTCTGTTTCTGAGAGCAGCACTCCTTCTCATCCTATGCCCTAGCTGCCCCTTTTCTTCCAGATTACATTTTGGTTCTGACCTCCTTTCATGCCAGTCTCTCGATGCCAGAGGAAGCTTAGGGAAAGGAAAACCCAGAACCTAGTTAGCTGTAGCCTGGCTGGTTAGAGGGCATTCAGCAGAGTCTCGACAAGGCAATGAACTCATTCTACTAATTGTAATTCGCGTGAGGTCTTCAGAAGGTTCTTGGGCTCCTCAGACATCAGAGGCTTTTGATCGGCTCTCCTTATAACCAGGCCTCATGCTAACTGGTTTAGTGCGTTTTTTGTTGTTGTTGTTTTGTTTTTTTCTTTTTTATGCAACAAAAGCCACCACCGCCTACTCTTGAGAAAAAAAGTGAGGCTAGGCTTTAGGAGCAAGAATTCTCAGTTGTTTTCACATGTCCTCCAAATCGCAGAATGTTCTTTCCCTATTCAGGCCCTTGGAGTTGCTAAGAAACTGCCATTTCAGAGGAGGGGTAATTCAATTTTGATTTTAATTTAAAGACAGGGCAGGCAGGGTTCTTCTCGTTCCTGGGCACACACTGTGATTGGAGTCTCTTGGTGTTTTGCTGCCAGAGAGTGTGGCTTTGAAATGGTTCTTTGTGGCAAGTGCTGCTGAACTTTGTGGAGAAATACTTAGAAGACCAATGTGTGCTGGGAAACCGGCGACTCCGGGCTTGATTAATTTATAGGTGTAATTTAAGAAGCTGGTTCTCCTCCTGATCCTGGGGATGTGTATTTACGGAGCCCATGGACAGGAGGCCTCTCTGCCCAGTGGACGTTTTTTATGGCCTTTGCTATGTTAGAGCAAAAGTTGTAGATCTCTTACGAGCAAACATATTATTATGTCCAGAGGAGGGACGGGCATGTTATAAAGTTTCAAATGGTCAATTAACAAAGATTTATTCTTTGTCACTCAGGTATTTTCTCTCTCTCCCTCTCAATAATTACCCCTTGGAATGAAACAGGCTGTTTTCTTCCTGCAGCCTTGGTCCCAGCTCTGGAGTGGGATTTGAGAGAGCCTGTCTCAAAATTTAGACTCTCAGCAGCTGGGCCTTCTGCTTTGGTAAAGTCGACTCTTTTGGAGTACTTGACAAAGGGAGACTACGAGGGAGAGAATGTGTTTTTTAAAGCACTCCAGGCTGTGCTTACTACATGTTTATTTGGTGGCACCTCATTCCAGCAAGGCAGCCAACTGTCCTATCGGCCGCAGCCGCACCCTTTGGACTGCCTTCCGTTCTGTCTAAATTTGAAGCTTACGCAGGGACCTCAGGATCTCTACTGTAAGGGTGCTCATCTTTCCGGCCCATGCACTGTACATCAGCAACCTGCTGAACTCAGAATATGTATTTTTAAACATTTCAGTAAAAACACAGATATGAGATGCCTGTTGGCTTTTCTGTACATGTATATTGCTCCCCTTATGAAGAGCAAAATCTGGTTTCTATAATATCTGAGCATTAAACGTGCTGTGAGAGACCCCTTGCCTAAAAGGAAATCCTTCCTGGTAGAGGAGATATGACTTCTGTGATTACAGAACAGGAGATGGGCCAGCTCTAGGTTTTATTCTCTCATCCAGAGATAATTCATTGACTGATTCTTTTTATGGGCTTCCCTGGTGGCTTAGTGGTAAAGAATTCCATCTGTCAATGGAGGACACGTGGGATCGATCCCTGGTCCAGGCAGGTCCCTGGGAGGAGGAAATGGCAACCCACTCCACTATTCTTGCCTGGGAAATCCCATAGACAGGAGCCTGGCGGTTGCACAGTCCATGGGGTTGCAAGGAGTTGGACATGATTTAGCAACTGAACAACAACACCAAATTCTTTTTATGTCAGCTTGCTGCCCCCCGTAAAAGTTGCAGACCCAAGGGCATTGGTGTACCCCCAGGGGATACGTGAGGAGAGCACGTTTGCTCTTGGAGGGGCTTCATGCCCATTGTCTTGGCCCTGGCCCTGTGCCGCTTTCCCAGTGCCTGCTGGCCTGGGCCTCAGAGGGACTGCCCGCTTCCTGGGGCTGCCCCCGAGCCTGCTCTTCTACCTGCCATCTGCACCCCGCTTTCACCCCAGTTTTTCAGAAGTTAGAACAGGAGTCCAGGCGCTGTCATCCTCTCACTAGTGATCCCCGTTCTTGGGGGTCTGATGGACTCAAGGGAAGAATGGTTGCTGAAGGATCTGAGAAAGGGGAACGCCATTCTTGGCAGAGCCTGGCATCCTGGGATCTCTTCCAAGATGCTTCAGGCCTCATTCTCCGACTTGTTTAAGGGCAGAGAATAAGGTTGCAAAGGAAATCAAAGCCTGATGTGGAGAAACGAAACATGAGGCCTACTGACTTTTAAAAAACATTTTAAATAACATTCTCTAAGGTTTCATTTTATACTGAAGGCAGCTGTAATAAGTTTTGGAAGGCGGTGTAAGGTTTCGATTACAGAGCGATCCAGCTTGCAGTTTTTGTACCCAAAGTGAGAAAAGGCCGAGGGGGAGAGGGGGTGGCTCAGAGGTTATTTTGTATAAGGTGAGAAAATTTGAAAGGATGAATTCACCACTGTAAGTGGTAACATTTGGTATGCTGTAATTTGCAAATGCAATAACATGAAACCATCGCGAAGATGGTGCTTTTTTTTTTTCTTTTTTTTGGGTGAACATAGTCCGGATAGCAGTGGAATAACTTAATAACTGGAGCACAGCAGCACGTTGACCACAAGTAAAACAAGACTGCAGCTCCATCGTGGGCCCTGCCAGTGTTGCTCCAGTGATGAAGTTCTCTGCTGAAGGCTGGCGCAGACCAGGGCTGCCGTGCCGTATGAAAGCCCTCATTGTTCACGGCATCATTATTTGGTATTACATGCACAATGTTTGCTTGTGAAACGATTTATGAGAAACAAGCATGTTGAAGAAAGGGGACTTGGTTTGAAATTCAGTTGATCTGGCTTATGACATTTAAGATTTTATAGTACCTTTGTTTCTAAGAATAAATATTTAGGTCCACTGTAAATATTTATCTTTTGAACGCGCAGACACACGCATGCAAAACTGGAAAACTGAGCCAGGGAAGGAGCTGATACCTAACATTCACTTCTCTATGGGAAGGAGTAAAGTGCCTCAGTATTTGATAGGTGCAAAGGAGCCTGTTTTGTGAGCTCGGCCAGCAGTGTCCAGCCCGCGGGACCAGCGCCCCTTGGGCTGTTAAGTCTCTTAGGAGGAGGCCTGGTGGGGAGAGTGTGTGTGGACTTAACTCTGTTCTTTTCACGTGCATGGGGTGAGCTGGGGTTGAACCAAAGTGCTGTCCCTGCTGGCTTCTGGCAGGTCCCTGCTACGTCCACCTGGCCACCAGGCCTGACTAGGAGGCTTACAGTGGCCCATCACTGGGACGGCATCTTAGCCAAGCAGTGAGTGTTTCTAGTGATGCTTGAAAGGATTCCAGCTTTGAGATTTTCTGCCCCCATGACGAGGAGCCTTGACTTCTGGGCTCTTTGCTTAGCCCATCTGTGTGAAACCATGGCAAATGAATGCCTTCTTTGGGCTCTGCAATCCTATCTTTTTAATGTAAAAATAAAGGTGTTTGTGAATTGTTGGAAGATTCTAGAATGAAATGTGCTCTAGCACTTTTTCTTTTCTTTTTTAAGTTTTTAGAGGCCAGCCACAGGCTTACGCAATAAAATCAATTTGCACATGGTCTGGCTCCTGTCCAACAGATTCCACAAAATGACATTTTAATCTGAAGGCCCCAATATAGAAAGGCTTAGATAGCTGTCGTTCTAATTTGCTGTTTCCAGTGTGATGCTTGGGGATGCTCAGGTGTGGTGTGGAGACATCTTCGGTTTATTGGGCTGGTTGGGGTGTCCTCATTTCCCTTGGTGATGTTTTAGACTGGAGGTTAAAGGCAGTGGTACCCACAGTGTGGGGAGTGATACAGGAGCAGGTGTGTGCAGGTAGGTGGGCATGGGGTGATATTCGGGCATGGACTCTCTTTCTGTGTGTGACTCTTGACCGAGCTGCTGTGTAGGGAGGCTCTGGTCCGTTTGTGATTATGTAGACTATCTTTTTGGACAATATCGTGCAGCAGGCTGGTCTGTTACTTGATTCTTGAGGAACCTTATGTAGTTGTTCCTGCATGATGCGGTTGCCTCTGCAGGGTTTCTGCAGAGACCACCCCTGAACTGGAAAGATTCCCTAGAGAAACGCAGACAAGCGAGGGTGGAAAGTAATTGCTGGCTTACCCACTGTGGGGCCTCCTTTAAGACGGTCTGAGACGGTGCCAGGATTTGTGAACCAGTGTTGCTTTGTGTTTCTTTTGGTGCCACATCTGAATAAGCTGAGGAGCGTCTGCCTGTGCATCTAGCTGGGACGCACAGTGACCCGTAGTACTTACCAGGGAGGTGAAAGGGGCATGGGACAAAGAATGACCAAATGGAGTGAATTCCACAGCACAGGAATGAAACCAGTTGTTCGTTACTTTGGGCTTTAGATTTTAGTTTATTTTCTTTTCAAAACAAAGGCTGTAAATCTTCCCCAGAGCATCTTAGAAAGGTGCGGGGAGACACTGCCTATAGGTGCCGTTATGGAATTCAGGGTGACCTCAAAAGTTAGTCCCTGAGATGTTAAGCTGATGATCAAGGTGAGTTTCTGAAATGGTCCCAAATGGAAAAAGTGAAGAGGCACGCTTTCCCTCACCATTTGTCTTTTAGATCCTCAAAATAAAATCTTATTCCTGTTCATTAGGTGGCTATGGACAACAATGACTCAAGAATGTAGTAAGTTCTTTTCTCAGCTCTCTAAATAAGTACTCTTTTTACAAAGGTCGTGCTCCAGCCGTCTCCTTTGAAGTAGTTTTTTGTTATGCATCGGGCCATGGTGTTATTTCAAAAGAGTCAGCCAGCAGACTTGAGGCCTTTTTGGCTTGAGTTCACTAGCAGCCTTCTGGACAACATGACTTATTTGTTCATCTCTCCGTGTCCCATCCCCGCTCCCCCTTCTTTCTGTGTCTCCACCAGAGCGATCACCACACCGGCCCATCCTCCAGGCTGGGCTGCCAGCAAATGCCTCCACTGTGGTTGGAGGCGATGTGGAGTTTGTCTGCAAAGTGTACAGCGACGCCCAGCCCCATATCCAGTGGATCAAACACGTGGAAAAGAACGGCAGTAAATACGGGCCCGACGGGCTGCCCTATCTCAAGGTTCTGAAGGTGAGCAAGTTCTGAATCCAAAGATACCCACGACTGGGCTTCGCCTGATGAGTTTGACTGCAGGTTCATTGATTTCCTTTTGAATTTGAGAGAAGATGACTCTTGTATGTGTTCAGCACAGAGTGTGTTTAAGAATTAGCAGATCATTAGGCTTGCTAATAAAATCTCAGAAGGGAGCCGTGGGGCAGTGGGAGGACTACTAACGTTGGAGTCAGAAGAGTTGAGCTGTTTATCAGCCCAGAGATCTTAGATGAGATGTTTAGGCTTAGCTGCACATCTATAAAAGTGGGGATCGTGATAATATCTCCCCCACAGGGCACTGTGCAGACCAATGGATTGGAGGAGCTGGAAAGAGCGTTATAAACTCTAGGTGTTGTAGCAACGTTTATTGTTCCACTGATGTTTTTTCTTAATATGATGTTAGGATCAGATTTTAGTAGCCACCTTTTAGAAACAATTTAGATTTTCCTTTTAAAAGAAATCCCGTAACCTTTGAAGTTCTTTCACATGTGGTTGAGCTGATAAACTTGAGAAGGCATTTCTGCACACATGAAATGTAGAACAAGGAAGCCTTCTTTCCCCATGTAATTCTTCTTTGGTTCCTTGCAAGACCCAGTTTTAATAGCACCAGCCTCTTTATTTTTTAGATATGTCTTTCTCTTCAAGATGGTGATAGCAACCGGTAGCTGAGTCTGCACAAATACTTCTGAGCACACTGCCTGACATGTCTCCCACCTTGAGTTGCTCATAGAGAATGTCCTTAAGAACAGTCTTCCAGTAGAACCATAGGTAGCTTGGCACAGAACATTAAACCACCAAAGCGTGCTCTCCAGCTGCAAACACCCAGGATCCAAAAAGCAGGAAAGAGATGCTCAGCTTGGGGATCTGTGGGCCCTTTGTTCAAGGGAATTGATCACACCCTCCCTCCCCTCTCCACTGGATTACTTCCACTGTCCACCAGTTGACTTATTTTTCTTCCTTCTAAACCCACAGCCCTTTGATGCTGCTGTTTAGATGAGATGGAGGTGGTTTTTTGGTGGTGCGTTGGTGGTGGGACCTCGTGAAGTCCTTCCGGGTTGGCCGTCATATTGTTCTCCTGTGTCTATTCCAGCACTCGGGGATAAATAGTTCCAATGCAGAAGTGCTGGCTCTGTTCAATGTGACTGAGGCGGATGCTGGGGAGTATATTTGTAAGGTCTCCAATTATATAGGGCAGGCCAACCAGTCTGCCTGGCTCACTGTCCTGCCAAAACAGCAAGGTAACAACGTTTTTGGTTTTTTTTTTGTTTTTTTGTTTTTTTAAGAAGGCTGGATATAGAAGCTGAAAAGACCTGGTGCTTTGGGAGATTGCAAGCAGCTTATAGGGTGATTCTGTGGTCTTGGTATATTCATCATAATCTTTCTTCCGTGATGCAGCTGGTAGGATGCCAGCAGCCATGGAAAAATACCCACACATGTTCAAAGCGCTTGCTCTAATTTCTTTTGAAGATTGCCCTTCACCCCCGACCCAGTTTCGAAGTTGTTCCTTCTGGTTTCTCTTGTTCAGGCTGCACATCTCCCATCATTATTGCACATCAGCACTGTTGTAGACACCCAGCGGTGTGCCTGTTGTGTTTGTGGCATTTGCATAACAGCAGAATTTGATATCTCCTCAACCCCAGATTTTTAGAGAAATATTGGCACAGTATCATTGGTTCAACAGAGCACTGTTTTCTCTGTTACCTAATTGATACTTACATTATACTGTCCTTGACCTTGTTATCCCAAGTTCAAGGATATTCCGTCTCAGTGAATAAATGGACTGCTGACTGGCTATTAAAAACAGTAGGTTGCCTTTTTCAGTTTTTCATATGAAAGTGATGAGTCAGTTGTGTCTGACTCTTTGTGACACCACGCACTGTAGTCCACCAGGCTCCTCTGTGGAATTATCCAAACAAGAATACTGGAGTGGGTAGCCATTCCCTTCTCCAGGGGATCTTCCTAACCCAGGGATCGAACCCAGGTCTNAGTTTTTCATATGAAAGTGATGAGTCAGTTGTGTCTGACTCTTTGTGACACCACGCACTGTAGTCCACCAGGCTCCTCTGTGGAATTATCCAAACAAGAATACTGGAGTGGGTAGCCATTCCCTTCTCCAGGGGATCTTCCTAACCCAGGGATCGAACCCAGGTCTCCTACATTGCAGGCAGATTCTTTACTGTCTGAGCCACCAATTTGTCATGATTCACATGCAAATGTTTTTGTTGCAAAAAGAAAAAAAAAAAAAAGAGCCCAGTTTCTTTGCTATCAATATCATGCTTTCTTCCATTTTCTTTAATGCAATGTATGTCAAGATGATTGTATAGGAATAAAAGTAACCAGAGCCTGGTAACCAACACAGAACTGCACGCTGGTGGTTCTCACAGGCCTGGAAGGATATGCCAGGTATCCACCTGGACTTAGCTGCGGTGTGCTGTCTTGCAATACAACAGTTTAGACAGAGCCATGCTTTTTTCAAGGTGGGAGTCTGCAGCCAACAGGACCAGAACCCAGCTTGGACTTCTGGGTGCCCTACTTTTGGAAAATCACTCCTTCATCCAAAGCAAGCAAGCAAAGACCCAGAGAATGGATCTCTGTGGGCTGATTTTTCCATGCCTTTGACCGCATGCGTGTATGTCTAGGTGGTGAAGCTGGTGTGGTGACGGGCCTGTGGAGGTGAGCTGCTCCGTGTTGCTCAGGTCTCTTGGTTGTGGGCTTTGTGGATGGGCTGCGATTGGAATCTTCCGGTGGCCGGTACCTGCTGGAGGTCCCGGTGCAATGCCTCGTGGTTCCATGGCCCCCTCCACAATCATTCCTGTGTCGTCTAGCCTTTTCTCTTGCTTTCCTTGTTTTCTAGGCCGCCGGTGTTAATACCACGGACAAAGAAATTGAGGTTCTCTATATTCGGAATGTAACTTTTGAGGATGCTGGGGAATATACGTGCTTGGCGGGTAATTCTATTGGGATATCCTTTCACTCTGCATGGTTGACAGTTCTGCCAGGTATATACTGCTCTTTCTCTCCATGGTTTTTTCCCTCTTCTTGGTTGATTGCTATGAAATTAACACAGCTTCTGTTCTCAGGAATGGTCCCTTTCCCCCCCCTCACATAAAGATTCTTCAAAATGTTTAAAATTATCCCCCTGGGATAAGAAAGTTGCCTTGGAAATTCACTTGCAATGAGATCCCACCCGCGCATTTATTTATGAGCAAGTGAAATTTTACCCTCCAAACCCCGAGAGGTCTTATGTTTTTAGTGAGTTATTGAGTCACTGTGTAAATTCACCCATCCCGGTTTCTTTTAAGGAAGAAGTTGAAATCACTGTAAAATTCAAAATGATTTTTCTCATTTCAAATTCCATTTTGTTAAAATCCCATATGTATTTAAAAGAATTTTTTTTAGTTCCACTTCTCTGTTTTAAATGAGATGTAAATAGATGGGTGTATGTTGAGGCTCCTGGGCAGAAACACCTCTGTGTGTAGGGTGTTCAGAAGCAGTGTGTTATCTACTTGGGGATCGTGGCTTGCTGCATGATGTAATGGAACATTCTCTTAGGCTTTTTCTGCAAAGCATGCTCTTGCCATCTTGGGCTTGATGTTATTTCTACCCTACAGAGAAATCAACATCAATGAAGCCCTCTTGCCTAAACACTGCCGCTGTCTAAATCTTTTAACTGACATCTCTACCCTAGTCAAGTTTTAACTACTATCTGCTTTAATACATCTGTCTCTTTGTCATTTCCTTTGTGAAACTGCATAGACTATGGTTTGCGAGCTCATAATGTTCCACTCCAGTTATTAATTCCTTATTTTTAGAGTTTGGTGCCTACCTGCATGCTTATTTTATATCTAGCAAAAATAAATTGATCATTTCATTTTGTGCTGTGCTGCTAAGAGTTTTGACTATCTTGCAAACAGTTTTCTGACTCAGATGTATAAGCTTTAAATAATGCCATTGCATTCATTTTTTCCTTTTGTTGTGAATCCTCTCTGAGTATTTGCTTTGAGGCAGTGAGATGCCTCGTGTATTGAGCTTGCTTTTACTTTCAGTACTGCATTTTGCAAGTGCCCGACTGGCACTTCTTAACTGATTTGCCTGACAGTACGAGCACATTAACTAAGAATGCAGTTTGAGAGAAGTACTATTTGGAAATACACTGCTTGTCGATTGATCATTGAGGACCAAGGAGGGAGCAGATTATTGGAAGTTAGTGTAAGAGTTTCTAATTTAAGCAGTTTTATGTGTCCTCACATGTGACATCATCTCTGTTTTTTCTTTAAAAGTTGTGACATGAAGATAACCAGATACACCAAAATTTAAATGGTTATTGATTAAAGAATGTTACATACTTTTTATCATATAGACATAATGATTCTATAGGATAACCAATTCAGTCTTTATTATTAAAAGCATTTGTTTGTTTAGTTAAATAGTCTACTGGACTATGTTTAGAAATCTGAACCTTTTCCGACCAGCCCAGTAGATGAATAATTTTTTTTGTTTCCTTTGAAACTGTGTTCATCTGGGCATGACTTGGTCACATCTTCCTTTAGAAGAGCTCACCCAAATAAGACAGAGGCACTGTTCCTTTCGAGACAAAAGTGGGCATCGTTCATAGTTAAGAATTTTTAAATGGTTTGCATCAGAGACCATCAAGGAAGAAGACAGCCCTTTTGTCGTGGGTGTGGGTGACCGTCCTACCCTACCCAAATGTCTTAACGGAATGTGACCTTGTAACCTGACCCTTGTACCTTGGTGTCAGCCAATCCATCATGATCTCAGGATTCCGGAGGTCTGTTGAGGATAGTGATAAGAGACCACCTGGGCCCCAGTGGTAAATCAGGGAGCCCAGAGTTATTCACTTCTGTTTAGAAGAGGTGCACGGCAGGCCCAGAGCCCATGCCTCCTGCAGTGCTGAGCTGCTGGGAGGCCCGTCTTGCCTTGGGAATGATTGTCCCTTTTTGATTTCCTGTAGTTACGCCAGGAAGCATCAGTGCAGTCTCCTAACTCTGTGGCCTGCTTATCTGTTCCTCTCCTGTGATCTGCAATCTAGCTCCTGTAAGAGAAAAGGAGATCCCAGCTTCCCCAGACTACCTGGAAATAGCCATTTACTGCATAGGGGTGTTCTTCATCGCCTGCATGGTGGTGACGGTCATCTTGTGCCGGATGAGGAACACGACCAAGAAGCCGGACTTCAGCAGCCAGCCGGCTGTGCACAAGCTGACCAAGCGCATCCCCCTGCGGAGACAGGTAACAGAAAGTAGATAAAGAGTTTGAAGAACTTTACCACTCCCCCACGCCCAGCCGGCTCTTGGGTCTCTCCCTCTGCTTCTGTGCTTCTACTTTTGGGAGCATCCCTGTGCCAGTGGTTCCCACCAGCCTCTTGGTGGGCGTCTGTCCAATCAGTGTCTGGAGCTTGGAAGGTCAAGTCCTGGTGCATTGGTGAGGTCAGCTGAGTCTAGTTCGGAGGGTGAGAAAGCCCAGTGGTGCGAGACTCTGAGCTCATCTGCAGGACTGGAAATAACCCAAGAGGCGGCACCCTGGTGCGTTTGGTGGGAATAACCAAACGCACATGGCATAAGCCCTCTTTGTCCCTGTGATCAAATGCTTCTTTTGGTGATAGAGTGATGCCTGTTGGAAAGGAAGGGATTCTGGTTTTCTTGGACTTACTTTTTTTGAAGTCAAGGTCAGAAACCTGTACCTCGAGGTGTCTGAACTACTACCCCATGAGGTCTGTCTTAACTGGATTTGGCTTCCACCTCTGATTCTTAAAATAGAATCCTATAGTTCCCCCAGTGGCTCAGTGGTAAAGAACCTGTCTGCAATGCAGGAGATGCAGGTTCCATCCCTGAGTCAGGAAGATTCCCCTGGAGGAGGAAATGGCAACCCACTCCAGTATTCTTGCCAGAAAAATCCCACGGACGGAGGAACCTGGCAGGCTGCAGTCCATGCGGTCGCATGACTGAGCACGCATACACACATATACCCATAATATGTTATGATTCTGTGTTCACGTGAACATGACTGTGGATTTGGTGGCAGAATGATTTGTATATTGAACGGGCAGCTAGTTGTTGTTACTCTAGAGCTTGTTAACCTCAGTCCTGTTGGTTCCTTTTTGCTCGTCTGTGCCTCCCGGTGGGTTTACTTTTGCTTTGGGCAGATGGGACAAGTTGGAGCCAACACCTCTGCCTTAAACCAAAGCCTGGCAAAGCTGGTGGGGCTGGAAGTGCTCACGAAGATGGAATGGGAAGGCAGGTGTGAAGGCAGTGTTTCCAACAGCATTTAGTACTTGGTTCCAATAAAGGCATGAGTTTTGAAACAGTAAGGAAAATGGCTAACTCACAGGGTCTAACTCCATGTGTACAAGACGCTTGTTAAAATTGCAGATTCCTTAGTTGCAGCCCAAGAGATTCTGGTTGAGTAGGTTTTGAAGAGGACCAGGAATCTGCATCTTAAGTAAGTCCTCAGATGATTCTGAAATGCACTCTGAGAAGCTCTGGATTAATCCCAGCCCTACCCTTCCTGGGACTGCAGGTGGCAATGATATTTTCTGGACAAGGCATTAGGAAACATTAGGAACCAGTTGGTCAGCAGTGGTTTTGGCACAGATATGGCTGTTCTCAGCCCAGCTCCGAACTCTGGGCTGAATGGGTCCTTGTTGACTTCTTTGAATCTATGTTTCAAGCAGGTCTTTCTAAATGGAGGCTAAAAAAAAAAAGTGGAGGCCGAGGGTAGCATTTGGAGTGTGTGTCAAGTGTAGGACAGTGCCCACATGGTGTCAAGAGTGGCAGCAGGGCGAGGCAGGGGAGAAAGATGTCATTGGTCCCCCCTGCCTCCAAGAATGCTGTTTTGTTAAAGTGGCGCACTGTCTTTCTCGGGGTTTCCCTGGTGATTCATCGGCAAAGAATTCGCCTGCAATGCAGGAGATGCAGGTTTGATACCTGGGTTGGGAAGATCCCCTGGAGGAGGGCATGGCAATCCATTCCAGTGTTCTTGCCTGGAGAATTCCCCAGACAGAGGAGCCTGGTGGGCTACAGTCCATGGGGTCGCAAAGAGTCAGACACAACTGAAGCGACCAAGCGTATCTTTCTTGGGGCCGGGGAACGGATGATGAGGCCACTTGCCTGACTCTGGGAGAGTTCAGTCTCAAGATGACTCTTATAACATGGTACCTTCAGTAACCTTTGGATGGTGTGGCCACCCCTCCCCGACCCTCAGGACCATTTTTACAGCTACCATCTTGAGATCCTGACTCTAGGGACTTGAAAGAGGGAGTGGTATTCCCATCTCTATTATTTTTTTTTTTCTAATAGGGGAAAATGCTACCTTCTGGAAGAAGCCTTTAATTTGGTATAGCTAGGCCATTGTCCTGTAATTATTTCATCATGCTTTTTTTTTCTGCAGCTGTTATAGTGTTCTTCTTCTTATTTAATATAGAAGAAGCAGATGCCTTTAAAATCTCCTTGACTCAACTCTGGTCTTTGTGCTTGGTTTCTCTCTGGCTGACTGGTGTTTCTTCGTTGTCCGTCTCAGTCTAAGCTGGTCCTTTTTCCTGTCCTTCCCTGTGTGTAACTGAAGGCAGCATTCTAGTTCTTCCTCCTTGTTTATCCCTCCCTCCCCTCCTTCCTTCTTAATTTTCTGAGTGCTTAGTCTATCACAGGTTTCATGAAAGACATGGCCTGTGGCCTTTGCCAATGGCTCCAAAGTTATTTAGGGGCCTTCATTTGAGATGCAATGGCCTTGTGTTTCAGTAGGGTCAAATAGCGTAAGAGAAGCAGTAGAGAGTGGGCAGGTACCAGTCCCCTGGAAAACAAATCTCTGGGTGTTTATCTGGGGGGTTGTTGACACATCTCAGCTGCGCATGTGGGACCTGCTGATTCTTCACAAAGAGCTGTTCGTCCATAATAAGCAGGGCCCCTTTGGTGGAAGAATGCTTATCAGATACCTGGATAAAAGAGGGTTATTGGACTGTGGCTGGAATGAAAAGCCCCAGAAAGGCCTGCAGACACGTTGATGACAGAGAGCATACCACACGGATGCCAGGCATGCCTTTACCTGGCGACAGGTGAGCTGTAATTAGATGTCTTGGGGATGGACTGTTCCTTGGTATTTCCTAGGCACTTGCCATCCTGCATGTGCCTGGAATTTCATCTTCTTGGGATCCTTGCCCCTCCCCAGACATGCACAGACCACATCTCACTAGATCCATCGTTGCTCCCTTTTTAGAACAAGAGCAGATTTTTTAAAAAATTGTTTTAGCCTATTGTGAATTTTTTTTTTTGACATTTACTAATATGTATTGGACTTACCAGTGTAAGACCAGCATACGAGTTTGTTATTTGTTTTTGACACAAAAATATTTTTCTCTGGTACGAAAGAAGAAATTCCTTGTGATCATTTCCTGGTAACCATGAGTTTGTTGAGGCTCTTTATGCATTCTGATGTTTGGGGAAAGAGAAATAGCTTTTTGGTGGGAGAGGTGGGTGGTGTAGGGCATCTCGCCATTTCCTTTGGCAAGGATCCTTCCGTGTTCTGAGCTGGGGCTCAGACAAGGGGACCAGCAAGAGCCAGCCCAGAGAGGGGCCTCTGCCCGAGCCTGTTGGCTCTTGTTCAGGTCTCCAGGGCTGCTAGTGGACGGCGTGGCCATTGGGAAGTCTTCCTGACACATCCTTGAGTTGCCGGGTGGGCTGTACTTTTCGTGTGTTGCACACATTAGTTCTATGGGGGCAGGGAGAAGTGTGAAAGGAAGTGAGCTGTTCGTTCAGGAGGTAGGCAGCATTGCTGGGTTGAGTTGGTTTCTCAGTGAGCACATCCGGTTCTTTTTCAAGAGCCAGACTCTTCCATAGGGCGGGATGGAGATACACTTGCATCAGCAGATAACCCCTCACATGCATGTACCTCATGCTGTCTCACCACCAGCATCTCAGCATGGGGCAGCAGGGTTGGTTTTTGGTGTTTTTTTTTTTTTTTTCCTTTTTCTTTCTCCAGACTTTAATTTCACCCTCTTGATTACTGGTACAGATAGATCGAAAACCAGAGAAAAGTCAAGGTCATGTTTTATAACACTATGTTTGAAGCAAAGGACACATTTCCAGGGACATTGTGAATGGGACAAAGATGGCATGTGTGGTTCAGGAGCCAATTCTGGGCGCTGTGTTATGAAACCCACTGAATTCTGTGAAGGGCAGGCCCACATCTAGAAGCTCATTTGCTGCTTAGCAGCTAAACAGCGTGATCTTGGAACATTCTCTGTATTTTGGTCATTCAAGTAGTCTAATGGAACCTGACTGGTTCCAGAAAGCATGTAGGTAATTGGATGGTCATGGATGGCTTAATTGGAATTTGCCCTTGCATGTGGGCGCCTGGCCCCCACTTGGCCGTTCTCTCCTCTCAGCTTCCATAAGACACAAAGTTTGGCTAAGATCAGACCTGGGTTTGGGCTGATGAGACCGGTTGGGGTTTGATAGGTTTTCTCTGGGGAGAGGTTTGGGGAGGCAGAGACTTGCTAAAGGAGGAAAGTAAGTGTCAAATTAGCTCCCCTGCCTGTTTACTTAAAATTTGTCATGGAAGGAAAACAAATCCTCCCCTCCCCCCACCCCTTGACCCTTTATTTCATACACCAGCTCTAGGTGGTGAAGGCACTTTGCTATTGGGGAGTGATAGGCGGTGCTTATAGCATCACTGTGTTAGCCCTGGGGCCTCGTGCTCTGGTTTGAGAATGTGGATCTGTGGACTGAGCGTCAGAGGGTTTCTCTGGCTGGCTGTGGTCCATGTGTGAGTCCTCCTCCTCGTGGCATCTATACCTCTGCCTGCCCTGTTCTCTGCAGGCCCCCCTCTCATTGATGAATCAAATCTAGTATTAAAGGACAACACAATCTCTTGGTGGCCATTTAAAAAGAAAAGAAAAAACAAAACAAAACCTACTTCCTTACCTAATCTCCTTTATGTGCTGTGGAAATAGGAGAAAAAGCACATTTAGTTAAAAGCTTGATTTATGGCATGAGGAATTTATGGTAAAGAGATTTTGGAGAGTGAGGAAGCTGAGTGGAGACTGTGGCAAAACATGACGGAAAAGGGCCTACCAGGATTTGGGAGTGGGGAAACAGCTTATTTTAGAGAGTTAGTGTTTATTGTTTTAAGTAACTCAGTGATCACTATCAATGGGATATTTTAAAATTAGAGGAAAAGGAAGCCTGAAACTGAAGGAGCATATCTGAAAGGGAAGATTTTGATTTTGTGCCCCCTACCCCCCCGCCCCAAAAAAAGAGTGATTACCTGTGTTGCAGAAGCAGGATTCAGAAGTGAAATTCAGTGGAATTCCTTGGAAAATGTGGTCCAGAAGAGAGAAGCTCTAGAAACACGGTGTTCCTCAGAGGAATTGCCTGCAAGGGATTGGGCCAGCCCTGCGAACACGTTAGCGCTTGGAGTAAGATGGAATGAAGAGAAAGCCAGTCATGTTTTACAGTCCCAGAGGGGATTTTAAAAGCATAGTTAAATGCATGGAGGTAAAATTATGATATACCTTCCGTAGACAGAGGGATTGAATTCTGTCGATTCTTCCACTTGGGACATTTTCTTCTCTCTTTTTTTCCTCTTTGTGTATTTTTTTTTTTTTTTTTAACAGAAGTATCTTCCAGATCTGTCCATGGAATCTAAACCTCTGCCCTTAATCTGAACAAAGTTTCCATAACCTTCATCCTAGTGACAGCAACAAAGTTGGGGAAGGTTTTCCATTTTCAAAGCTTTCACATTAAAACCTTGTGGGAGACTGTCTGTGGGGGAAGATGTGTATGGGTGTGAACTCTTGTCACGGGTTTGTGGGCAAAGATTCCTCTGGGGTCACAGGTTAGCCGCAGAGCAGTTAACTTCTGACTGAATGCTTCGTTTTTCTTTCTGAGGCAGCCACTAAGCCCTATTTGTCATAAGGACTTTCTTAACTCTCCAGCTCTCCTCCTGCCCTGGGACTGTCTCCTGACTCCTTAATTTCTGAGGCTTGCTCTTCTGCCCACCTGACCCCTCCAGCCCTACCCACCCACCCTGGCTGTGAGCAGGGGATCTCATCTTTCAAACCATTAAGGCAAATCCTACCCTTAATGCTGGTGGAATTGCTTTCTCCCCTGCTGCACGCCATGTGATAGACAGCATCTCACACACAGAACAATGCTAGGCTGCAAGTCTGCAGGCTTTCCCAGAGAGAGGGGTCGTCATAAACTCCGGTGAATCCGAGCAGCAAATAACTCTAAAAAGATGCTAAGGGACCTCCCTGGCGGTCCAGTGGTTAAGATATCACCTTCCAATGCAGGGGGCGTGGGTCCGGTCCCTGGTAAGGGAACTGAATTCCCATATACCACTGGGGTGCAGCCAGAAAAAAGGAGAAGATGCTAAGGGAGGCCATTGTGGTGTTGGTAGCAAAACTGAGCTCTCAGCAGGTGCCAGGCTAAACACTTTATGGGTATGACCTCATCTTACCCTCACAGTAGTTCAGTGACATGGGGACTGTTCTCAGTTCAGTTCAGTTGCTCAGTCGCATCCGACTGTTTGTGACCCCATGGACTGCAATACGCCAGGCTTCCCTGTCCTTCACCAACTCCTGGAGCTTGCTCAAACTCATGTCCATTGAATCGGTGATGCCATCCAACCATCTCATCCTCTGTCGTCCCCTTCTCCTCCCACCTTCAATCTTGCCCAGCATCAGAGTCTTTTCCGATGAGTCGGTTCTTCATATCAGGTGGCCAAAGTATTGGAGTTTCAGCTTCAGCATCAGTCCTTCCAGTGAATATTCAGGACTGATTTCCTTTAGGGTAGACTGGTTGGATCTCCTTGGACTGGTTGGATCTCCTTGGTTCCTGGTTGGATCTCCTTGTTCTGTCCTTTTAACAGACGAGGAGACTCGAGTTTAGGAAGGTCAAGTGACTAGCTGAAGCCCTCACAGTTAGTGAAGTGACTAGCTGAAGCCCTCACAGTTTGTGCTGGAATAGGGACCCTACAGCTCACAGTGGTGCACTCAGTTCAGGTGGGACTGCCCCTATACCCACTCAGGGTCCCACATTGTAAACAGTTCGCAGGGGAAGGGTGCCAGCTAGGGTTGGTGGCACCAGCTAGGCTGGGGAAGTCACTGGAGACCCACCTGGAAGGATGCCGAGATGCCCCAACACCTAGCCTGTAGCCCAGGGAAGAGATGAGAGCCAAGATCTTGTTGTTTTTGACTCATTTTAGATGTCAGTATATTTCAAGAATATGCCCCATTTTCCATGCCCCCCACTCCTGCCCATGACATGCCTCAGCCCAGATCCTTCTCATTCTTAAAAATATTTTTGTCATTAAGGAAAAGTTCTTTGTTTTTCTAGAATGTAAAAGAGATACATATGCATGGTAATCAAATTCAAATGCTTTAGAAGGTTCTGGAATAAGACACATTCCACCCCCTCCCTCCTCAACCTCTAACCCGTCTCCCCAGAGGTGACCAGAGCTCAGGCTCTCATAGACCCTTCCTGAGACTTGTTTTCAGTGCCTGTGTCTTCTCACCTCTTGTGGGAAGGCGGCCTCCACTCACCGTGTCCTGGAAACCTTACCGATACCAGAGAAGGCGGGACGGGCCTCCTCACCCAGAGCCGCTCCCCCCATCACCACGCCAGGGCTTTCTCCGTCTCCAAGTTCCCTGCACACTCTGCACAGGGGTTCTAGGAACCCTGCGGTCCAGTGAACAGGGCTGCGCTACTGGTCTTGGAGAAGGTGTTCTGGCTGTGGACTCTGCCAGACCTCGTCCAGTTGGGGCCTGTCCTGTCTCATTGTCTCACTGACTCTGACCGCTGTTCCCAGTCTTCTGGCCTGTGATCTTCAAGCCGGTTCCCACCGTGATGAGTGGTGATTTGTGCTTCTTCATGGGGGAGACCTTTTTGTCTGCAAACACCCATCTCCTTTGGCATCCATAGCTCACAACCTGATGCAGGGCGTTAGGATCCGGGGAAGTGTTTTTAGCCAGATCTGTTCCTTGAAATCTCTCTGAGCCCTTCTCTGCAGATGGAGCTCAAGACATGTATGGGGTCAGTGGAGGCTGGGGAGATGGTGTTACTGGTGGGCCCTGCAGCTGAGGTCAGCGTGTTGTGGAGGTGGATTTTGCAGGCTTTTCATGTTTACCTTTGTCTTTTTTTCTTTTTACCTTTTCGTCTTTTTGCTTCTGCTCTTTGCCTCTGTGGCCCAGACACTTAGGTGTGAAGCCTCTTAGAGCTTTATCTGTCCATGAGGCCCCTCTCAGCTCCAAAACTAATGACCGCTAAGTTTCTATAAAATATGTATACGTATATATATCATTAAATACACACATATATATTTGTTTACTATGCTCATAGTGAGTAAGCATTGATCATAGAGTCTACATTATAAAATTTAATCATGATTCCGTTTGACAAAAGACTGCTCAGAAGGCTCAGAAATGTTTTCATGTACATTTAAAAAGATGATAGAAATTCTATGTTAAAAATTGCCTTCTTGATATTATAAGTAATGCTAATACCAGCTTCCTATTCCTGAAATGATTCCCCCCAACCCCCAATCTATTCTTGGACATCTCAGGTTTCCTACCTGCTTTTTAAGGGCAGTCTGGGTTTAAGGAGAGAGTCAAGGTTTTTTAAGTAGGACGTTCCCAGAGCAATCTTCCGGTTCCCTGTGGGAATGGTCCAGGCTCCGCCTTGAAAGTTCATCCTCATTAAATTTGTTCATCTTGGTCCTTGCCATCCTGATTTTAAAAATGTTTGTAAGCACTGCTGGGGAGAAGGGTTGATGTGAGAGTCGTGTAGGGGACAGAGCCACGTTTGAGGGGTCGAGTCAAACCCAAGTCCAGTTCTCTTGTTCATGGTTAGGAATAAGGTGATGGTCAGGCAGCCCATAATGGTACTTTCCTTCACAGAAACCAGCACAGAGAAGGTGATATATTTAAGAAATAACTATTTTTTCAAATGCAGACTATAATGAATGAGTGTATACTGAGAAAACTCAGTAAAGCCTTGCAGGCTGCTGGGGGGGTGGGGGATGGGGAGGGGAGCTTTCCCACAAGATTGTGAATAAAGAGGTATTTTTCTTTCCCTTGACTCTTCGTTCACTACTTTCTGAAACCAAAGTTGACTTGGTCATCAGCTAGTTCCCAGAAGGAATGGGGGAGAAGTAGACAGTGGTCCCCAGTGCGTGGGCCTCTGGTTACCCTTGAATAAAGGCACTTGTTGCTGCCAGAATGCTTTTCCCATTCTTCTAAAGCTGGATCCTTGATGTATTCTCCTTTACATTTCAAAAGATAGAGCTGATTGAAGAGCCAATTTTCCAGAAGTTTTTGTGGAATTTCATAAGTGTAGCATTGATTCACCATCTGAGGTGGTATGCCAGGAGGAGATTGCTAATCTGGGGCTCTGATACAAGCCCAGGCAAAAAGGCAAGAGTGAAGCCTGTGGGGGTCTAGCTCTGTATCCTCAGATGATATGTTGAGGGTTTATGGCAGAAACAAGACTTTTTTTTTTTAATCAAGCAATGTCTAAAAAATGTTGTTTGGAAGTCTGGTTTTAGGAACATACAAGTTGGATGAAATCTAGCACATATTGCCTGGATGGGAGGACCGAGGAGTTGGAATCCAGCTCCTAAATGTTTGGTCTTAAATTCATGACTTTGGCCAACCCACCCTCTCCTTGCTTTCTAAGAGCTGACCAATGGCTGGGCTCTGGCCAGCTCCCAGTCTTCTCAGGTGGAGCCAGGATTACATCTGTGTCTTTGCATTTTGTATCCAGGTTTCTGCTGAGTCCAGCTCCTCTATGAATTCCAACACACCGTTGGTGAGGATTACAACTCGCCTCTCTTCAACTGCAGACACCCCTATGCTGGCGGGGGTCTCTGAGTATGAGCTGCCAGAAGATCCCAAATGGGAGTTTCCAAGAGATAAGTGAGTACTTGAGTGGGGACACATCTCCCAAGGAAGACTTAGGTATAAGTGGGGACACTGGGTTGACATTTTCTGTTTGTGATCCTTAATTGCCAAAGTCTTGTTGTGATGATGTCAATGGGAATGGGTAAGATTGTATTTCTAAATAATCAACTCCAGGAAAAACAAAGAACTGATTCTCTCATGGGCTCTTTTTTAATAGTTCTTTTAAAGCAGAGCTACTAGGCCATGGCTGGTTGGCAAACAAAATGGTACCTTGTTAGCATTTTTTTTCTTTTCTTTTTTTTTTACTTTCTAGATAATTTAGATCCAATCAAATGAAATATAAGTGGGATTATCCCATTTATAAAACAAAATTGACATTCTAACTTCTGGTTCCTAGAACATGACTGTCCTATGGTTCATTTCTTTAGGGGGATTAGATATAGAATATAAATTGCCTTAAGAATCTTCACCCAACAGTGAAGATAGTTAATAATAATAATAGTTATTAATATAATATTGGACTGTAAATCTTCAAATATGGTACCTGCCATTGAATTTCTTATGGTCCATAATATTTTCCTCATTGGGTGATATAGAAGTGTTCTGATAAGATCAGTCCAAGTGTGGCCACCTGGGCTCTGGTGAAGGCATTGTTGAGAGCTGTATATTCTTGGTCTGGCTTCAAGTTCATGGACTTTGGATTCTCTCGGGCTGGATTTGAATCCTGGCTCTGCCAGCCAGTGGCTGGGCAACCTTGTATGAGTTACCTGATTCTATTTTAACTTCATTTCTATAAAATGAAGGTCATAGTATAGACCTCCCAGGACTGAGCACAATTCTTGGCTCGTGTGAATTTCCCTTCATAACCGGTGAGATCTGAACTTCAAATCTCAGCAAGATGGACATCCAGCCAGTGGACATATCTTGGGCTGCCAGCCATCCGTCTTCCAGCCAGGGGCCAGCCCCCAGGTCTACCTTCTGAAGTGAATATGATGGTCATTGAAGGGCTGTCAGCTCATTTCCAGGTCTCTCTTGTAGTGGTTAGAGTCTAAACAGCTTGAGAGTAATGGAAGCTAGAAATTGCTGACTCTACATCTGCATCGAATCAGCTGGAATAAGCTTTTGACTTGCTTATGAACAGCTACCCTATTGGTCTTGACATTTGCACTGTCTTCTTGAGATTATGTCAAAGAGGTGACTAATAACTAGAAAAGGAACTCGTGCACAGATTTGGAAATACAAAGATTAGCTTTTTCAGAGATTGGATGTGATGAGGAGCCTTTTTTTGGAAGGAGAGGTAGCTTACATGGCACTTGACTCACACAACTCCAACCAGCTTTGTTTCCTAACAGCTCAGTTAGAGATACTAACATATGCCATAAATTAGAGCCAAATTATTGTACTGGTATCATTTTGTTAGAATGTTAACGGAAGTGATTTCCAGTTTGTGTGCTGTTCATTCATTCATTCAGGACTTGTTTACAGCATTCTTACCAGTGAGGCACCAGAAAAAAACAAAGAGTGGCTTCTTCACTTGTGGAGTGGGAGAAGGGGGTGTTTCTCAGGAGCCGGGGCTTAACTAAACAGCTTGGTGGGTTCTTGTGCACCTTCCTATGGATATAGGACTGAGTCAGGGAGCTGTGATCATAGTTTAAGAAATTGTAGCTCCCAGGTTCAAGCCATAACTTTTGCCACTTGTGACACCACCTGCAGCAGTGGGAGTCTGTCTGTCAGCTCCCACCCAGAGTACCCTGAGCGCGGAAAATCTGAGTGCTAAGCCTTTCAAAATAGTGTTTAGCACAGCCATAGGTGGAGCAGATTTCCAATGAATGAAGGCTATTTAGAAGCAGTTTATTAAATTGGAGGCAGACGTTGTACAAAGAAAGGATTGTTATGTTTGTAGTAGCAGGGCAATAGGACATAAATTAGCCATTTTTCCAATGCAAATGTTTATTTTCTGCCAAGACATTAAATTTCATTTTAGCTCAGGGTAGGAAGGGAATGACCTCAGCATAGCACACGCTACCCTTGGTCTTTGCTTTAAGTTTTTCAAACCATTGTGTACTTAGCAAAAATACTGCTTACTAGTGGCAGCTCAGTACTCTGCTGTGTTATACTTAAATGAAAAAGCCACATTTGTAAGTATTCCAAAGTCTCTTCCATTCTGTTGGTTTTTGGAATGTCCAAGGAGTCTATAGGGCTGTTAGCATGATGCATGTAGCACTTCTGACCTTAGAAATTTAGTTTGTTGTGTTCACTTTGGATTTTCTTCATTATTAATTTTGGGTAGTCATAAGGATTTCTAAACTAATATGTCAGAAAAATACCCCCTCTCTCTAGAGTTTTCTTCTTCCTTTAATGAAAAAACAGAGATTCCTTGAAATGCATTTAAGATTCATATCTTGTAACTTGGCCCAGAATATGACCATAAAATCCATTGGTATTTAAATAATAGTGATTTTTAAAGACATCACTTCACAAAGACCAAAAAAAAAACAACAACCAAGTTTAACGGTTTTCTTTGAGACATTCTAAATTACAAATATTCGATGGGCTCAAGATCAAAGCTTCTCCTCTTTAGCACTTAGGAAAGCTGACCACCTGACTTGCAAGGATACCTTCCTTAAAGAAAATAAATCAAGAATACAAATGTGACATTCAATAGTTGTTCCAGCAGTCACTGACATTCCCTAAAACGTCACTAAGAAAATACTCAACTGCGTGTGTACCCCAAGTCTCATTAGTTCCATATGATAAATGTTCCATGCTTTTGCAAGCTGCTGAAAGATTTTTATATTGAGTTCTGGAATTTCCCTCGCTGTACCAGATGCCGTGTACTAATCCTCCCTTTACACATTCAGGCTGACGCTGGGCAAACCCCTGGGAGAAGGTTGCTTTGGGCAAGTGGTCATGGCTGAAGCAGTGGGAATTGACAAGGAGAAGCCCAAGGAAGCAGTCACTGTGGCCGTGAAGATGTTAAAAGGTGAGGGGGGTGGTGTGGGGAGGGAGGAGAAGGGGGTCGCCTTATCAAGAATGTTCCTTTTGTGTGAACTCTATCATGGCGCGGGGTCAAAGAGCACATAGTTGACCTAGGGGTTGAGAAGTTTTCCGTATAAATCAGCATCTCGGACAGACTATTTATCTTAAGCAGTGTGCAGTTATAAAAAAAAAAGCCAGTTCTGTTAGAAAGTGGTAGCTTATTCCCTTTATATTTGGAAATGCTTAGAACGTATTGACTCACATAGAGTTGATTAATTTAGATGATTGTTGGCACGTTGGATGCAGAACACAAACCTTATCTTACAAATAAAGGGAAGTTGGCCTTTTTAGGGAGAGCCAAGAAGGCTCAGAGAGAGGAGGCCACTCCTACTTTGCAAGAGGCACAGAGCAGGAATGGCTCTGGTCTGGGAGTTGCTTAGGAAGCTAAGAGGGAGCGCAAGGCATTGATGCTGGTGCAGAATTGCTCACATGTTCAGGGATGAGTGAGCAATGACCCAGAGATGTAGACGTCGAGAGGCGTTCGTGGGAGCCTGAACATTTACGTGTTAACCTTCCAACCCTGCTCAAGGAGCCTGAAGACCTTTTAACCATTAACTTCATCTTCCCACAGTATTCTTTTATGAGAGGAGTTATAGGAAACGGTTACATTATAAATCCCATTGTGGGCATCTCAGAAAAGACACCCCAAGCAGAGTTTTTCCCACATGTCCTGGCAGACAGGTCTGTTCTCAGAATGTGTGTGCGTGGGGGGTGGGGGGAGTGTCACGCATTGTGGACACCCAGGAGTCAGGCTTTTTCTTTCTTTCTGATCGCATCTCTTCCTGAGAGAAGGGAGCAGGGTAGAAAAAGTTGGAAAGGGGTTGGGTGTTTTTTGGGTTGTTTTTCCTTAGCTCTGGATCTGAATGGCTCCTCAGGAAAATGAGGACATTTTGAGCTGCTCCCCACTTTGGGTGTGATGCCTGGGAGGACCACAGATGTCAGCCACGGCCATTTTAATAGCCAGTGGGCATCTCAGAGCTTAGAGAGGATCCCGCGTGTTACTGGAGCGGAGCCTCTCCCTCTGAGGGGCAGGTGTGCACTCTCCCGCGGGCACTCATGTGGGTTTTACACTCGAGGCGCTTTTGTGAAGCCAAAGAGCTTTATGCAGCATGGCTTCCATCCATGGCCTAAGCTCAGATTTTCCCGTATTAAATCAGTTCCATTCAGGTACCTGAGGAAGAATCTTGCCACTTTTTGGAAGCTTAACTGCGAGCCAGGATATGCAGGACCTAAGCTCTTCTTGTTTGAAGTTAGGGAGCAGAGAGGTTTTTAAAACTTTAATTATCTTAGTATGGGAATCCCAGCCCCTTGGGAAGCCCATGGAAGGCGAGAACCTTCAGCCCCTCAAGATGCAGGAGCGGGCGCACACTTTTGTCCCGGTATGGGGACTTTCGTCCTTGCCTGAATCCATCTGTGAGTGCCCTGTGGACTTTGAGGGCTCAGCTTAGCAGCCTGTGATCCAGAGAAAGTCTGAAGTATATGAAACGCCCCCATCTCCTCCCATTCCTCCTCCTCCACAGAAGTCCTCACAGTTGTTTTCAGGCCCCACTGAAATTTGATGTGGTTTTCTGAGATAGCTGCGATCTGCCAGAGAGTGGAATTATTTCATGGTAGGGAAGAATGCTCCCATGTCTGTGAGGTTCGCTGGGAAAGAATTGGCCTTAGCGCCCAAGGCGTATATAGTTGTCCTGACTTTTGACACTATTGACCCCAAATTAGCTATTTGACATGGAGGAGGGCAGTTCTCTGGGTATTTCCTGCTTCACCAGTAAGATGAGAGAGATGATTTGGAAAGTCTTTTCTGGTTCAGAAATTCAATTTCATTCTGTTTCAACCAAATGTTCATCAACCAACAGTAGCAAAACTGAGCTGTAATTTACCTAATGTTCTAGATGATGCCACTGAGAAAGACCTTTCTGATCTGGTGTCTGAGATGGAGATGATGAAGATGATTGGGAAACACAAAAATATCATAAATCTCCTTGGAGCCTGTACTCAGGATGGTGAGTAGGAGGGAAAAAAATGCATTCATTCACGTAACCCAGGGTTCAGCATCAGCGTCATTTTAGAAGCGTATGGATGTTTAGATCTTGCTCCTCGAGCCTCCTAAGCATGTGTTTAAAGTTCTTTTTAAAACCCACCTCGGGAAGGTGTTCCTGATGACCATGCCTGGTGTCTAGGAGGAAAGGTGGATGTTGGGTGACCCTGGACGGGAAGGCCTATAGGGTTTTTTGGACATAACCTAGAGGGTGTTTGGAAAAGGCCATCTCATTATGTTTTTGTTTAGTGAGTGCTAAGAGTGAGTTCCCAACGTAAGATCCTGCATTTTGGTTGTCAAGTTCTTCCCTTGAAATGGGATTGAGGAACCATGTCTTTCTATGGGTGAGTCCCCAGGAGTGGCCTTAAAGAGGGCAGATGGACAGGAAGGACATGTTATCTTCCTCCGGGGAGTGAGAACCCTGGCTTCTCTCATAGATGACTTGTGTCATTTTGGGAACCAGTTTGATGATAATTAATAAACTTGGAATGCCTGTTTTTTGCCTTGGCAATTTCCCTTTGAGGTCTCTCCCAGGAGTCAGGAGACTGTAAAGGGTTATTGTAAGTATTTTTGGCTTTGTGGCAGCCACCCACCTCTACTGCTGGAGTAAGAAGGCTGCCACAAACAATACAGAAATGAATTGGCCTCGCTGTGTGCCAGTAACATTTACACACGGAGACAGGCTGGTCTCCGCCATAGGGACAGTATTGCACGTGTGTATAAGGAGCCATGTGCTAGTTTGCAGTGTTCATTGCACAGCGTTTGCAATGGCCCAAGCCTGAACACAACCCATCGGGGGAGGGATAAATACAGCATGGTATATTTATATGATAGAATCTATGTACGTGTTAAACAGAATGATCTGGATCTATTTTTTATCAGCCTGACTGGCTTCCAGAAAGATCATGTGTTGGGGGAAACTGTTGCAAAGCTGTGTCTTTATTACTCATTGATGTTGCTAAAAATAAAACGTCATTTACTGATACACACGTGTCTGTACAATTGTTAAAATTAAATGAGAGCAGCAAATTTATGGTAGCAGTTGATTTCCAAGAGGGGGCATGACCAGAAAGGGGCGCTCACGAAGCATTTCTGTTCTCTTGAAGACCGTTGAGTCTACCTTGACCGGGTGTTCGTTGTCATTTGGGGGGAGATTAGAAGGCAGGTGTTCTGTTTTTGTGTGTGCCGTTCTGCATGTTTAAATAAAATAATAATAATAAAGCACTGAGTTGTAGTAACCCAGAACTGCTTGGCAGAGCTGCCCCGGGGCAGCTCCAGGGTTCGCTGCCTCTCCAGCTGCCTTTTCCATCCACAGGGCCGCTCTACGTCATCGTCGAGTACGCCTCGAAAGGCAACCTTCGGGAATACCTGCGCGCCCGGAGGCCACCCGGGATGGAGTATTCCTATGACATCAACCGCGTTCCCGAGGAGCAGATGGCCTTCAAGGACTTGGTGTCCTGCACCTACCAGCTGGCCCGGGGCATGGAGTACTTGGCTTCCCAGAAAGTGAGTCCTTCCCTTTCTGCTCAGTTGGATGGATTCCAGTGAAAAATGTCTGAAGGAAACAGGCCATTTGGACATGCTTGTTTGCCGAATCAAGCCCTGGCCTGTCCTGTACAACCTGGAAAATATGTCTGGCATTATTCATACTGGGGTTTGATGAACTCCTTAACAGCCAGAGTTGCGTCATAGACCTGTAGCAGCGCCACAGAGTTGAGCAGAGATGTCTCTTCTCAGAGACGGGCCGGCCCGTGCCCTCTGGGGAACCAGCTTTGCAGGTGGACGGCAGCGGGGTTAGGGGGCGCTGCCTTTGATGCCGATGATCTTTTGGCTTTGTTTTGTGGTTCTTGAGTCTCTGGATGTGGACTTTGGGTGTCGTCTCTGTGGTTTTGAGTTTGAAATGATGCTAAAGATTCTAGGAACGGAGATCAAATGATGGGGTGTTTTGGTAACATCGAGTGCCAGGTATTCTCTGGATTTATTTTGTCTCATTTCGCGAGGTGACCCTCTGCGGTTAAAAGTTGGCCAGGTCCCCTGAGGTGAATCACTTGCATTCCAAGCATGCTGCATGCAGTTGGAACTTGAAACATCTGAGTTATTCTGAAAGCAGTGAGACGGGTGCCCAGATGTCCCCTGGGGCATTTTGGATTGGCCCCAGGTGCCCTTCCCTGGCCCACACTTGGGGGACGGTCCATAGCTTCTTCCTTGGGCAGAGATGGGTCAGTTCTTATCTGCTCTGGAGTGTCATGAAACATCAGGAATTGCTCGTGGCCCCAAAGAAGTAAGAGCCTCTGGTGGGTGTGGACCCTCTGCCCCACCACGGGATCTTGGCCATGGCAGTCATTGACGGGACAAGGTGGCCACTGTCAGGCCACACCACGTAGTGATTCAGGAAGGGCCCCGCTGCACCTCGGCCCCTGCTGTCTGTAGCCAGGAGGAAACAGCCAGAGTTACCACGTGTTCTGGGTTTTTTTTCTTAGCAAAAGAGTCCAGAGTTGAAGATTTCTCAAAAAAAATTTTTTTTTCCTGTAAAATCTCCCAATGTATAGATTTTAGGAAACCAAAACAGAGTGGAGTTGTGTGTGTGTGTACGTGTGCAGAAGACTTTGCCAGCTGACGAGTCAGACAATCAGATCCAGAATGTGGGACATTTGACAAGACATTGCTTCAAAACATCAGAGTCAACAAAAGATTGAAAAAAAAAAAATCCTGCAGGGAGGGTTCCAGATGAAAGGGGGCTTAAGAGTCATGACAGCTAAATGTGCATGTGGGATCCTGGACTAGGTCCCTGTTCTGGCTGGGAGGTAGGGGGACAGCTTTTGTGAAAACTGTTTATGAACACCTAAAATATGTGTATAGGCTATACGATAATGTGGCTGTTTCACTGTTAAATTTGGGGGCAGTGATAAAGGTCTTGTGTTAAGGTAGGAGATACCTGCTAATGAAGTCTGCAACTCATTTTTAAATGGTTCAGCCACAAAAAGTGCATGTGTGTGTGTGTGTGTGTGTGTGTGTGTGGAGAGCCTGGGTATAGAGAGAAAGAGAGAGCAAGGAAGCATAAGAATTGAATCTGGCAAACATGGATATCCATTGTTCTATTTTACCTTTTCTGTAACTTAGAACGATTGCTAAGTAAAACCCTGGGAAGACATCCTGCCTGCAGGCTGCCAGATCTGACCCTCTGGTCCTTCTTGCTCTGTCCTCCTGCTCTGGTGTGGAGGGCGGATGATTTTGGGGGCTCAGCAGGGAGTTGCTCTTGATAAAAGTGGTAGAAGGCTGGCCTGGTGCTTTTATTAATCCTTCAGCAAATATGCCTGAGTATTCTTGATTCGGATGTCTGGTGCACTGGGTCAGGCTCCCTGTGGGTGACCGGAATGGATGCCGTCCTCAGCCTCTTGGAGCGGGCACTGTGGGGGACAGCAGGTGAAGTCAACAGTTCAGTTCAGTCGCTCAGTCGTGTCCGACTCTTTGCGACCCCATGAATTATAGCACGCCAGGCCTCCCTGTCCATCACCAACTCCCGGAGTTTACCCAAATTCATGTCCATCGAGTTGGTGATGCCATCCAGCCGTCTCGTCCTTTGTTATCCCCTTCTCCTCCTGCCCGCAGTCCCTCCCAGCATCAGGAACTTTTCCAATGAGTCAACTTTTCGCATGAGGTGGCCAAAGTATTGGAGTTTCAGCTTTAGGATCAGTCCTTCCAATGAACACCCCGGACTGGTCTCCTTTAGAATGGACTGGTTGGATCTCCCTGCAGTCCAAGGGACTCTCAAGAGTCTTCTCCAACACCACAGTTCAAAAGCATCAATTCTTGGTGCTCAGCTTTCTTCACAGTCCAACTTTCACATCCATACATGACCACTGGAAAAACCATAGCCTTGACTAGACGGACCTTTGTGGGCAAAGTAATGTCGCTGCTTTTTAATATGCTATCTAGGTTGGTCATAACTTTCCTTCGAAGGAGTAAGCGTCTTTTAATTTCATGACTGCAGTCACCATCAGCAGTGATTTTGGAGCCCCCCCAAAATAAAAGTCTGACACTGTTTCCTCTGTTTCCCCATCTATTTCCCATGAAGTGATGGAACCAGATGCCATTTTCTGAATGTTGAGCTTTAAGCCAACTTTTTCACTCTCCTCTTTTACTCTCATCAAGAGGCTTTTTAGTTCCTCTTCAC